>JAMXBD010001262.1:0-425274 GCA_024138025.1 Combretum micranthum
GCTTATACCCCAACAGTTTTTGTTGCAGCGTTCCTATTTTTGGATGTTCCGAGAGGATATTTTGTGCAGGTTTTATCACATGGAATTAAAGAGCTTTTGAGGAAGTCGGGACCTAGTGTAGGCGTGGATTCTAGGAAAATCTCTTTAATGTGAATTCATATGTGTAATTGGAGCTAAACGATGTAGACTCCTATTATTTTGGCGGGGGTATGCCCCCTTGGCTTTTGTAAAGTTAACTGTTTATTTTGTTGTGATGTGTATTTAATGTTATGAATGCTTTCTTAAGACTACTCGAATCAAAGTGTGATCCTAAAAGTTGTGTGAGTACACCTTACATTCGATGTGTAAACTATGGGATGACTAAGATTGTCATACTTAAGTTTAAATATCGGGTGTGGTGGACTGTCACGTTTAGGGTACCCTTTGGGGCGTGACAATCTTAGAATTATTTACTGAAATTTTTCGGGGCTTACACTTACTCGTTGCTATTCTTCCAGGGTTTCATTCTTGGCATTGCCGGACATAGGGTTTCTAGGTCTGATTGGTCCAAAGGTACTCTTTTAGGGTTTTAGTTTCCAATTTTTAAGTTTTATGAAATCGAACTCAGGTTTACTAAGAAAACGAGGGTTTACAGGTGTGCTCATGCTCTTACAAACTTTATGTGCCTTAAGGGATCTCTAGAGTGGATCCAAGCTCAAAGCGAGGAGAGGTAGTAGGATTCAAGGGGAAATCCAGGACTTGAGTGAGAGTTGGAGATAATTCTTTTGTGTAGAATACCTCATGTTTGCTCTTTGTTAGTTTATAAGGCTTTGTTGGGAGCTCATCCTAAGATGTATTTAAAGAGACATGTTGTAAAGAACTTATATGTATGCGAAATTTCTCATCTTGACAACCTCACGATCCTATTTTAAATATCCACGGCACGGAGTTTCCTAATAGGATGATGCCTGGTAGTTTTCTTGAAGAGCCTTGGTTGGCTTATATATCCTTCATGATTTGCTAAGTTGCCACAAGGGGGCATCAATGCTACTAGAGTGCCTTATGAGAGTGTGACAGGAGGGATTAATGACATTAAACACGTCGTATCCTCTATCATCAGGTCATGTCTGTAATAACCCAAATTCATACAATTTAGAAATAATAATCATTAAGAAAATAAATTTAAATAAATTAATGGTTGTTTAAAAGTTTGAATTGTTACTTTTTTAAAGAAAAGTTATGATAAACATTTCCAATTTCTTGTGATTTGAGAATATTGAAATCTAAAAAAATTAATGGTTGTTTAAAAATTTGAATTGTTACTTTTTTAAAGATAAAATTCTGTAAAAATAAAAAGGATGGAATTAAAATATATATATATATATATATATATGTGTAAATAAAAGAAAATGAGATTCAAGTAAGTAATAATAATAGCCAAAGTTATAAAATAAAATATTATGGATAATTAAAGAAATGAATGATGAGCAAATAAATAATTATAAAAGAATGGTGCTAAATCTATATAATTTAAATCTTAAGATGTTTTGTGAAAATAAAAATAATATAAGAAACCCCAAATCAACATGATAAGAAAGAATAACACAACAAGAAATATCAAACAAATTGGATAATGAATACAGAAATATGATATATTAACCCAATAAATAATGGATTATCAAATAATTTAAAATTTTAAAATGGAAGTGAAAACAATATCAAATCTAAATCTAAATTAATTGGAATAAAACAATGAAAGAGTGAGTGAAAGAATAAAATCCTAAAATGATTGAAAGCTTTCGATTATGAAAACTAAAGCCAATATAATGTCAACTACCAATGGATAATTAATCCTAAAGTTTCTTAGAGTGTAATTTAATAATTGAGTTTAAATATTTTAATTAAAATAAGTCATTTAAATTATAGGTTATAAATGGATAGATTGATATAATAAATTAGTAAACAGACTTATTTAAAATTGAGATTTCAAATACTCATTTTCAACCTTCTATCTATTTCAATTATCAATTCCATGAACCAAATTTCTTAAATCTCTTTTAATTAACAAATTTGAACTCTGTTTCTTTCAAATTATTTACTCACTTTGATTATTTTTCCATCAAGCCAAATTTAACTATTTTATCAACCAATTTTAATTTGGCTATCCATTTCTCTTTATCTACAAATAATCTAAAATTTTCTTGAACTCGATATTTAGATTTCTAAAATACTCAAATGTAGTCCCTATAATCTAAATTCTATATTTTTAATTTTCATGAATTTTGAGATTACCTACTTATTTAAAAAAATCAGTCTCTAAGTCCAAACTCAACTAAATATCAAGTTTTACAAAATTGAATTTCTAAACTTGATTTGTAAGTTAAGTTATTGATTTTACTTATTTATATTCTAAAATCTTCTTCTAATTGTTTTTAATGCTCTAGATAATAATCTGACAAGTTTAAATGAAGGTCCTTAATCCTAAATATCCTTAATTAGCTTTATTCTTATCCCATTTAATCTCTCTCTCTCTCTCTCTCTCTCTCTCTCTTTATTTGCTGCCATAATTTCTTTCTTTCTCTCCTTCTTTACGTTTCTTTTTCTTCCTTTTCTTCTTCCTTCCTTCTCTCTCAATTCCATTGTAAAATCTTAATTTTAAGAAGACAATAAGAAGATTAAAGTTAGGAAGAAAGTTAGGAAGTGAGGAATATGCTTGAGGAAGCTTCATCAACCAAGTAGTAGTACTAGTCATGAAGAAAAGATAGTTGAGATATCTTAAACATGTAAGTATGATGTTGTTTCTTGTTTTAATTTGTTATGAATGCGTATATATGATGATTTAATGTTAGTTATGAGTAAAGCTTAAGAAGAAATTTGTAAACTTTTGACATATGAGTGTATGCCAAAACTTAAGCTTGTTTAGGCATGAATGGACCAAAGGAGTTAATGAAATGATTTGATGAAATAGAAGTAGAAATGTGTATAGAAGTGTTTTAGCTTGTGTTGCTAAGTTGAGATGGTGTTGTGGATGGTGTTTGATGGATAAAACAAGTAGACAAGTAGCTAAAATAAAGTAAAATGGAGTAAGGAAAACAGAGGACGTAATATGGGCCCATGTAAGGTATAGCAAATGGAATGGTAGCCATTGTCCCCCTACCAAACCCATAAGGGGTGTGGTGGCCACTACCACCCTTGATGCACCCCATATGGAACCAGGGGTCACCTTGTCTCCTTTTCCTTGTCGACTTAACTTAAACTGATCATAACTTTCTCATCCGAACTCGGATTGAAGTAATTCAAAATGTTATGAAAATTTTAAAAAGACACTACAATTTTCATGTTTTAAGTTTTTTGTAAAATCTAAAAGTATCATGGCTTAAATTTTGATTTATTCTAGCTACCACATTTTCCAAACAAGTTAAAACTTGTGTTTACTAGTTAAGTATATATAGTTAGATATAAAATGAATCTTTTTGAGCTAAAATGAAATGGATAAATAATAGTTGATGTGTTGTGATTACTAAATGATATAATTAAGCATGAGTTAAGTGTTTTTACGAATTTAATGAATAATTGGATTAAATATAGAGAGTAGACATAAAATGAGCTTAGCTAACAAACTTAAGTTCTATTTGACAAAATAGACTTGAATGAGTTAAAATGAATTAGATTGATGTTTGCTTTTGTTTTATGTTCTCTTCAATTGTCTCTAGCCAACTTTCTTTTCCTGTTTAGATTTCATATGAAGGATGATGATGATTTGGTGCTGATGATAATGTTGTTGATGATTGAATGATTGACGGGGATAGTGCTTTGATCTTCCTAGAGAATTGTTAAGACCTAGCTTGGATGCTAGATGGGTAACAACAATCTCTTCACCTTGCTTGTGCTTATAATATAGTTGCATTGAAAATAATATAAATCTAATTGATTATGCATGGGGTTCGGGAATCCGTTTGCTGCTTGATGATTGCATGATTGATAACTCCTTAAACCATAAGTGAAAACAATTTTGTGGTATTAATTGTGATTTGTATAATGTTGATTGTCTAAAAAAGTTATGGACATTAACTAATAAGACATAAATCTTATTCGACCTTAAATGAATTGGTCATGCATTACATTGCATTGCATTACATTACATTTGCATTGGTAGGGGTTCACGTTACGTATTAATATTTTGATTCTATAGTAGTGCTTGATTGGGACCAGTGGGTCTACATGGAGGCTACTAGTAGGGTTGTCAGCTTCACGGGAACTAAGCAGGCACCGAAGGACGCCACCCGTGTTGGAGTCGGCTTTAGGAATTAATACTTAGGGAGGTTCTGTGGTTTTAAGGGAAGTAGAGGGTTGACTGGCAAAGTAAATGTTTTAATCTATACACAAAATTATTTTAAAAGGAAGTCCTCACTCCTTAGTCCTGTCTAAGGATTAGATAGAGGCAATGTTTCAATATAATGAGTTTCAAAGAAAATCCTCCCTCCTGAGCTAAGTTTAAGGGGAAGTTAAAGAGGTTATTTTTCGATAAAAAGTTTTTCAAATTGAAGTCCTCCCTCATTAGCTATGTCCAAGGGGCAATTGACGATTATATCTGTGATATAAAAGAAATGATTTTTGTGCTAAGAATGATATGAGCTGAAGGCTCAAGATTGAGGATGCACCCCCTTTCTTAGTTTGTAGTTCTCCTGGGTGTGAATGGCTTGTATTTAGTCCTTCAACCCCCAACAGAGGACGTAAATCTCTATAGGTTTGGATTCCGATCATCCCAACTGTGCATACCATATGGTTGAGTGAGCATTGCATATATTTGTTAAATGAAAACTTGTTTAACATTTGTTTGTAGTGTGATTTGGTTTTGTTATCCAGTGAGCTATGATTGAGCTCACACCCCTATAGTGTTATTGTAGGAGTAGCTAAAGCATTGGTTTTAGCGATAGGTAGGTATGGAGGAGAATCCTTGAAGATAGAAGACGAGTTTGAAATGAGAAATAGATAGATAGTATAGTTTGTTTTGTTTCTCTCTCATGTAAAATTAGGTCTAGATTATGGATTAGATTTTGTGGCTTTGTAATTTAAAAATTGTAAAACATATACAGATTATTCTATTTTACTATTTGGTAGGGGATACCAACTCTCTGCAATTCTGGTGGACTGTAGGAAATCGGATTTTCTTTATTTATCACAAATGTAATTTCATATTAGATGTTTATAAAATAATTATTCAGGTAGAGCCTTGCAAACTCTGACTTGCAAGACGGTTCTCATATTATGGGTGCACACGTGATATGACAACATTAGGTTATCCTTTTAGGCCTGTTTTTAGGGTGTTAAGTGTCCGGTGTACTCATTTAACCTCTAGGCACCTACTTGTACGACTTGGATATCTTTTCCTTAGTCCAACAATGTGTTGGTCTAAATATCTATATCCCCTCTAGATATTTATTTGACCAAGGATAAATTTTAGATAATATTATGCTTTGGAATTCTTATTGATAATATACCTCATTATTATTTTAGACATTTTCTAATTATTTATGGAAGTTTGTTGTAAAATATATATGAGTAGAAAAGTATATAGTTACAATAAATACTTGCCTTTATTAATAATATTCATAAATACGTTAAACGGTGTCTTGGCACATAGTACATAATTACAACAGTAACTTTGTTAGATTGTGGTAAGTTTATCTCATTCCGGTAGGTGTGATATGGTCATAATGATAACTTTGACCTATTATGGTAGGATTGTTACATTTTTGGTATACCATGTGTGATTGGTATTGTTCATTACTATTCATTGTTAATGGTGTTCCTCATCATATTATCGTAGGTTGGACGCATTGTGGTAGGTTTGTATAATTGTGGTAGGTGGTGGGATTATGGTATTTTGATAAGTTTGTCGTTTTTGATACGTACGTTGCTTCTTAACTAACTTTTGGAAGTGGTAATTTGTAGTATTATGGTAATGTTATCCAATTGTGGTAAGTAGTAGAAATGTCTAATTGTGGTAAGTTTACTATATTCTGGTAGTTTAATTCCATGCTATCTTTTAAATTTGGTATGTTTGTCACATTCTACTGAGTTTGTTAGATTCTAGTAGGTATTTGAATGGTTGTATTATGGTAAGTTCATCGCGTTATGATAAGTTGGCCACATTTTTTGTAAGCCATGTGTGATTGACATTGTTCATTATTGTTCATTCCTAGTGTTATTCATCGTCATATTATGGTAAGTTCATCATATTGTGGTAGGTTTTTTTTTTATTATGGTAGGTGGTAGAATAATATGATTGTGGTAATTTTGTTGTATTCTGGTAGGTAGTAGAATTGTCATAATTTTTGCGTATTTTGGTAGGTCAATTCTTCTCTAACTTTAGAAGTGGTAGCTTTGTTTCATTTTGGTAGCCCTATCCAATTTCTATAAATGGTAGAATTGTTGGGTTATGATAGGTTTGTCGTATTCTTGTAGGTCAATTCTTCATTATCATTCAAGTGGTAAGTTTGTCGCAATATAGTAAGTTTGTCCAAATTTGGTAGGTGATAGATTTGTCAAATTGTGGTAAATTTGTCGTATTCTAATAGCTTGTCCAAGTTAGACTGTGGTAAGTTTGTCTGTTTAAGGTAACTTTATCTGATTTTGGTAAGTGTTAGGTTTGTTGGATTTTGGTAGATTGTCCATCAATTGTGGTAACTATACAACTATGACTGATTTACCCAATCGTGTCTTAAAATAAGGTTGCACATTAACAACTAGCCAATAATTTTCTATACAAAGATATATCCATCTTATTTTCATCCCTCAACTATGAACCATATATGAAGGACAAGATTAAAAGTAAAAGATAGTGCATTACGTAAATATTATTCAGTACATGACATACAAGATACTTCCTACGATTTGAATACTTCTAATTTTAGAGATATAATAACTAAACTAAGAATTGTCTAATAAAGAATACATTACCTTTCCAACCGACATTAATAAATTGCTTTATAAACTCAAGTGCATCTAAAATCAAGGACAAACTAAACAAAGGTCTAATTTAACTTCAAAACAAATAAAAGCTTTGCAACGATTTCATAACCAAGTCAATACGAAAGTTTATATGTAAACGAATTCGAGTATGTTATATGCTGTACATAAATGGCAAACCTAATTATATTAGAAAAAGTTCTTATTTGTGAATGTTGCAAGAGTTGAAATAGAGGGGGGAAAAAGTTGTGAAGTCAATTACAAAAATGATGAAACCTTTAAGACTAAAACTTACCTTTTCATATGTTAAAGATGCACGTGGTCGTTTACTAGGTATTTGGGAATTTGGATTCTCAATTTTCTTCAATTAACCTCTCATAATTTACATTAACCTGTGTTGTGGGTGTAAATATAATTATGTATAAAATAATAATAAAATTGACTGCAGGTTACAAACTTATAATACATATACTTAAATATGTAAAACAATTAAAATATAAAAAATACAATGTTTATTTCTAATGATTATACATTTTAAATTACAAATTTAGGAATAGATATAAAAAATATTTAAAAAATGGAGAGAGATAAATAATATAGATGTGCAATATTTAGTGGTAGTCATAGGAGGTAGTTTGACAGTTTCTTTATATTTTAAAAATTTAAACTTTGTTAATGTTGAAAAATCCTCCTGATTAAATTAATAAATAACTAATATAAAATATGATAAAAATGTTGGAATTGCCTATATGTAAGGGCTAATATTGTAGTTATATTAGAGAATAAAAGTGGACTTGAAAAACTTTATCTATTATAAATAAAGCAAAAACCTCTAATTTTTGTCTCCATAATTTTTATTAGAAAATTCTTTTATTATTTCTAGATAACTAATTTCAACCATATGTAAATTGTATGGAAAATATCTTAATTAATTTATATATGAAAAGGATTATTTTAACTCTCTCCTCTCCCTATATATATAATATATATTTATTTATTTATTTTAACTTGTTCTCCCACCCCTTATAAACATGCAGACATGTCATATTAATCCATTCTCATTCAACCATTTTTAAACATTTTTCAGGTGCTTTTTCATTTGTTAATAGTTGCTCCCTTCTTTTCAAATTATTTTATTGCAATGAATTCCTAATTGTGGTAAAACACCCTCTCTTTTCCTTTTTCTTTAAGCTTACATTAAAATATTATAAAAAAATAAAGAAAATATGCTATATATAAAGTATTTTCTATTCTCATCAAAACTAATTAGAGATTTTTATGCTAAATATTTTAATATATTAAAATAAATGATTAATAATTTTTGTTTTTTTTATAATATGGTATTATTAGATATGTAATAGGGATGGAGTGTCTACTAGTAATAATAAATATCCATAGTTTTTATTTAGCCCATTTATTTATGTTTTGCCATATACTATATCCATTGTAACTATAGACACAACATCCAGGAAAGACAAGCCACCAATTCTACTTATGTCACTTTTGGTACATCGGAATGATTTGAAATGAAATGGATTGGAATGGAATAAGTTCCAAAATGACAAATCTATTCTCATGTTTGGAAGTATGCATAGAATGGAATGGTTATATGATGTATTTATCGGAAATATTTCTAGCAATAAATGCATGTTATGAATATGCAATAGGATAAAAGAGTAATTATATGGCATGTAATTAATAAAACTGGAATGAAACCTGAAGTGGAATAAAATTCCTTTCTAAAGTTAGAATTATCGATTTCAAGAAATTGCGATATCGACTCCTAAAGTTATATCTAAACATATAAATAGAATAGAACTGGAATCACGATTTTATTCCAGATCCATTCTTACAGACCAAACATAACATTAATGCCCTCTTTGTTCAAGATAAATATTGTTAGGAAAACAGTTTCCTTTATTTTTCTTTATTTGTTATGCCGAAAAAGACACTTTAAGTAGAAAACATTTTCTCTTGTAGGAAAATAACTTCCAATAAAGAGCAAATCTTATTCTTTTTAAGGAAAATGACTTACTTTTTTAAACGAAAAGTTATTTTCCAAATTAGCTTTTGAAAGTATTTTAACTCTAGGAACGTAATATTTATTAATTTTTATCGTAATTAACCAATAAATTTATTTTAAACATAAAAATAATTTATTCAAAAAAGAAAAAATCATTAAAAAATATTAATATCTATTGATGGTTTGTAAATAAATGTTGTAAAATAATTTATAATTTATACTTTTACTTTAAATAAAATTACTTGGCATAATATAATTATATAGTAACATATTAATAATAAATTATTTATACATAACAACATATTATATAGTATTGATAAATCAAACACTCAATAATTTTTTCAATATATTTCAATATTTTCAATAAATACATCCAAATGTAAGAAAACATATTATCTTTTAAAAAATATTTTTACGTAAATTACTTTTTTTAAATACAGAACATATTCGTTGAAACAAACGGTTTAAAGTACTTGGGAGATTAGTGTTATGGATAACTTCGCAGTTCGCAAGACTGACCTTGGGGATTGATGAGCACTACATAACAGGCGCACGAAGCCGGAAAACAAACGATTACGCATGCTTTGCTTCTATTGTTTCCCGTTCCTTGCTCCTAGCTTTTAGCTGTCCTCCATAACCGATGATCCTTAAACACCTTTCATTTCGTCCTCACAATCCCAAACCCCATAGCCGCAACACCAACTTTTGCACTCTACTCAACCATCTCTCCACATGCCAGCCCCAACTCCACAATTTCTCGCCTAACCCAAAACCTATTCAAATCTCACCCCATAGTTTCACGGCGGAAGCCGTTCTTTTCCACTTAAAACAACGCAAATTCCCTCAAAACCCTATACCCAGTCTCTTGTTTCGCTTAAACCCTCCTCTCATTGTGGAAGTTCTCACCTTGTGCGGTAATGACTTGCATTGGGGTCTAAAGTTTACAACTTTAGTGTTATACAATTGTAATTATATAAAGCATTCTCTTGCTTCGTTAAGTGCAATGGTTCATGTTCTAATTCTTGGCAAAAAGTTTTCTGAGGCTCAAGTTTTGATGCTGAGGATGATTAGGAAGAGTGGCGTTTCACGTGTCGAGGTTGTCGATTCGTTAGTTTCATGGAAACTTGATCGTGTTTTGAATGATTCAGTTATTGATCTGTTAGTTAGGAGTTATGTGCAGGCTCGGAAGTTAAGAGAAGGGACCGAGGTGTTTAGATTAGTTAGGAGTAGACGGTTTCGTGTTTCAATCAATGCGTGTAACAGTCTTCTGGGGGGCCTTGTTAAGATGGATTGGCTTGATTTAGTATGGGAAGTGTATCAGGAGGTTGTTAGGAGTGGCGTTGGACCTAATGTTTATACGCTGAATATAATGGTTAATGCTTTGTGCAAGTCTAGGAAGATCAATGATGTAAAGAAGCTTTTAATGGACATGGAGGAAAAAGGTGTTTATTCGGATGTTGTTACTTATAACACTCTGATTAATGCTTACTGTCGAGATGGGTTAGTTGACAAGGCTTTTGAGTTGTTTGGTTCAATGTTGGAAAAGGGTTTGAAGCCAGGTCTTTACACTTATAAGGCTATTGTGAATGGGTTATGCAGAAATGGAGAGTATGATAGAGCAAGAAAGTATTTGGATGAAATGTCACAAGCAGGCTTGAGCGTGGATACCACTACTTATAATACATTGCTAATTGAATTGTGTAGAAAAGAAAAAGTTTTGGAAGCTGAATTGGTGTTTGATGAAATGATAAGGGGAGGTGCTGTCCCAGATATAGTTAGCTATAGCTCTATCATTGGAGTGCTTGTGAGGGATGAGAAACTCGACAGGGCATTATCATATTTTATGCGAATGAAGAATGCTGGATTATTGGTAGATAATGTGGTCTATACTATTCTTATTGATGGGTATTGTAGAAAGGGATTGATCGCGGAGGCTTTAAAGATGCGGGATGAAATGCTTGAGCAGGGTTGTGTAATGGATGTAGTTACATTTAATGCCATGCTTAAGGGTCTGTGCAGGGATAAGAGGCTTACTGAGGCTGATGAACTGTTGAATGAGATGAGTGAAAGGGGCATCATTCCTGACTTCTATACATTCACCACACTTATTCATGGGCACTGTAAGGATGGAAACATGACTAAAGCTTTGAGCTTGTTTGATACAATGACTCAGGGGAACCTTGAACCTGATATTGTCACTTACAATACATTGATTGATGGCTTTTGCAAAGTTGGTGAAATGGAAAAGGCTAAACAATTGTGGGATGGTATGGTGAGTAGAGGCATTGTCCCTAACCATATATCATATGGTATCCTTATCAATGGCTTTTGTAGCATAGGATGTGTTGCTCATTCTATTAGGCTGTGGGACGAGATGGTAGAAAAAGGCATCAAGCCTAGTCTAGTAGCGTGTAACACTATGATAAAAGGCTTTTGCCGGTCTGGCCATGCAATTAAGGCAGAAGAGTTCTTGTGCAAGATGGTTTCCAAGGGAATTTTCCCAGATAAGATCACATACAACACCCTTATCAATAGATTTGTGAAAGAAGAGAATATGGACAAGGCTTTTTCTTTGGTCAATAAAATGAACAGTCTAGGCCTGTTGCCTGACATATACACATATAATGTAGTACTAATTGGCTTTTGCAGACAAGGTAGGATGCAGGAGGCTGAGATCATACTGAGAAAAATGCTTGACAGGGGTATCATTCCTGTCAGATCGACATATATAGCATTGATAAATGGCCATGTCAGCCAAGACAACTTAAAGGATGCATTTCAGTTTCACGATGAAATGCTGCGGATGGGTTTTGTGCCAGATGATAAGTTCTAGTCTCATCCTTGAGGGTTCACACATTAAGTCTGTATGCTAAAACTTGCAATATCCAGAAGTACTATCAAAGCAATTCATTGGATGCAGCAGGACCTGTTGAACCTTCAGTTACAGAGATATCCTTACCAAGCCTGAGAGTGTGAAGAGCATACAGTTGCCATGCTGGTAAGATGATTAAGTTTCCTTTTATCAATATAAATATATAAATAAGACATTCAAGCATATTTTTTTGGCCATCTACTTTCATTAGTTGACACTAAAAGCTGTCTATTCTTTTAAAGGTAAGAGATGCTTTGGGGTCCACATGCATATCAAAACTAGAACCTAAATTATGAATTCCACGGACCCCACTAGTTTTGTCCTGGTTTGCATGTCTTGGGAGTTGTTCTTGCTTGCGTGGAACAGCTGTTGCTCATCTGAATTGTGATATCAATTTGCACATCAGCAAATGACAGGTGCTATGTTTAGGGCATTGCTTATCACTTATATATGCTAATGTGAATGTGTACATTTACTAAAATTAACTTGTATGATATTTCTTTGAAGTAAAGTTTGATGTTTCATAGAACATTTCACAATTATTTTGCTAGTCCATATATGGATTTTGTGAAAAGTAATTGCTAGATAGTGTTGCTTAATATTGTATAACAATACATATTTATGTATGTGCATACCCAGTGAGACTTCACTCCCTATTCCAGGAAAGGACGCTAAGGGTCTGTTTGGTTTATTATTTTGGCTTCTTATTTTTATCTTTTTTAGATAGACTGTTGAAAGTAGATACAGTTAAAAAATAAATATTTTTATTGATAAACATATAAGATATAGATACGGATAAGATGTACAGATGAAAATCAGACAATCCAAATAGACCCTAATACTATAACGAAGAGAATAAAGGATAGGAAGACATTGAAATTGATGCAATATCATATCAATAGATTCCTATATATTGATTGGCTCTAAGTTCGGCCCTAGCTTAAAAAGCTCTTCCACATATATAGAGTAGACATCATCATGGGTTGTTTCGAATCAGGAACTAATCTCATCCGTCACTAGCGGTTCCTAAACTAGGAATCGGCTCAAGGATGGCGGGTTTGAACTGGTAAGGTATTTGCTTGTTCTAGCGGGTTTTTATGGTTCAATCTCCCAAAACCGCCTAACACGGCGTTTCTGAAACCACTAGTTCATAAAACTGGCTTGAGAACTAGTAGAATCGATGGTTCTTGCAATTGTATGCCACAAAAATAAAAAAAAGAAAAGAAAATTATAAAAAAATTGTAATTAAAAGCAAATATTTAAAACTATTTTCGCATGAACAGTAATAAATTTATTTCTTATTCGGGACATTTAATGTGTTGTTATAAACAACATAAGTAATAATTATATTTAAAATCATGTGTTGTTGAGTTTATGTAGACTTTCAAGTGAAGTGAATTTTTCTTTCTTAACAATGTGTGATTTTTTTGTGTTGGAAGGACTTATTTGTATCTTAAATATTTTATAGTGACATCTTACTAACATGACAACTAAAAAAGTGCAAGTGATTATATAAATAAATGCATAATTGTAGAATTTGTTTTAACTAACGAGTTATAAATAATTATTGTTAGGTTCAATGTTATTTCAAGTTAAAAGTTTATTTTGCAATTATTTTCTTATTTAATTAAGTAAATTATGTGATTGATTTTTTTGTTTTTAATTTTATGGTTCTTGGTTTCTCTAGAACTGAAACCGAACTGTGGGAACCAGTGATTCCTAAGCACTGGGAACCAGATCAGCTCCTATGGGTCTGGTTGTGGTTCCACCATTTTTGAAATCGGGAACTGGCTGTTCAGGTTTGGTTCTGGACCTAAACCGACCTGTGACAACCTCCATATACGATTAGGTTATGTGATATGTATAATGCCCAAATTTTCAAGGTTATACCTTGTCACGTGTCTATAGTGAGTATGAATATGCTAAGGCTCAACATACTAAAAATCCACAACTATTAATATATATACAATCTTCAATACTACACATTAGGTTCCTTTAATTCTTTTTACGAAAAAAATATAACTTCAAGGTAATCTATATGTTAAGGTAGTCTATTCACGTTCTTTAGGAATTCTACTATAGAAACCTGATCTCATTGTTTAACCCAACCAACAGTACTTAATTCTTTTTTCTTGTCCCTAAACAATTAATAAGGATTAAGTTGGAACTTAGTACACATAGTACAACAACACACGCCTAATGAAACAGTAACACATGTGTTCATGCAATCATATGGATAAATCAACATTTTAATTATTTTTTATTTGAACTAGGCAACCAATATGAGGATAATTTAATATCTTGGATATACTGATATACATATAATACATGTTACGATGTTAGGTACTCTCTTATATCTATGAGCCACTTAAATCTATTCAAATCCTATTTGGTACAAACCCATGCAAGGCAAATGCCACAGAAGGATAATCAAGGTGCTATGTTAGTATTATTAGTATTCCCATTCCACAAACCCTAGTCAAACGCACATAGCAAAAAAATATTAAAGTTAAGAATTGATTAGATCAATTTAAGCTTCTAACCTAAATAGGCATAAACAAGAAAATTTGAAATATTGTTTTGACTCGTGACATTTTAAGAAATATAAATTAGTATATATTAGATATTATAATTAATGTTGTATTTGGTAGTGGTAGGTAGGATTAGGACAGATGAGATAACTATATAGTTACTTTCTTTGTCACTTATCAAATAACATGGTATTAGAGCCTTAGTGAAAATTAGGATTTTATAAAATTAGGGTTTTCTTTTTTAGTTGCCCTAGTGAGCAACGCATAGATCTTCAATAAACTCGGGATGTGTGCTTATTATTTCTCATTGCCCTTGGGAAGAAATTATATCTTAGCTGCCCTAGTGAGCAGTGTTTGCACCCTACATACATCTTGAAGAGTGTTTGTGTAGGAGAGACTGCTACCTAACATACTTTTTCGACAAACTTTAGAACCAACGGATAGGCGCATGGAGTCACACGGAACGTAAAGTGTTCGATGCTCTCTCTTGTTTTCCGCATGTGGAGGTACGTGCAATCTTTTTTTATCCTCGAAAAAAAGTAGAATAGATGTTGATATCCATAGGATATGTCAAGACTAGAGCATAGTTAGCAGATATTTTCAACAAAGTTTTGAATGGTGTTAAAGTTAATATTTGTAACAAGTTGGGTGTGATTGATAACTATACTCCAACTTGAGGGGGAGTGTTAAGAAATATGAATTAGTATATATTAGATATCATAATTAATGTTGTGTTTGGTAGTGGTAGGTAGGATTGATAACTCTATATATATTCCCATTTTGTATATATCAGATGAGATAACTATGCAGTTATTCTTTTTTTCTACTTATCAAATAACATGACAAAAAATATCACTTCTAAAATCTCATATAAGAAATATTTAGTACTTTTAAAACTATTAAGCATTATTTACTAACAATTACCACAGATTTTCCTTGCCCCCTAGTATGTAAACTAACTCTGATCAGAAGTTTTAATTTGAAAATAATGTTAATTTAGACATAAAGTGGTTTGTATGTATCCAATTGTAAATAAGATTGATCATGGACTGGCTAAGTGAGCCAGTGTTTGCACATGGACCGGCTAGCCAGTGTCATTTGGTTGGGCAGGCTGGTATATATCCGCATTTTGTGGATTTTTGCACCTTAAGCCGGCAAGCAGGTACAACCCTCTTATGTACAGATTTGAGGAGTTTAGGCAGTTTTTTCATGAAAAACAACACAAACTTGCTTCTCTACACCAATTCGACCATTTTCTTAATGCCTATACCAACATAACTTTGCAAGATTTCAACATTGGATTGACACTAATTCTCTGAATTGATGTTGTACTGATCAAGATTGAAAAGCCCATTCATTTGACATTCACCAATTACTATTTACCATACCAAACAACAGAACAACAGCAACTCACTAGGAATACAAATAACTCTTTGAAACTCTGCTGCCTTAACTAATTCTTGTTACTGCAGATCTGAAAGTAGCGAAAACTTTATTTAAGATACTTTAGGATCAATAGAAACTAAGAGTCAATGCAGGAAAAACATTCACACTTTGATTTGCTTAAGGATTTGCGTTGGAAGAGAGCAGTTAAGGGATTGGAGGGAAGGAAACTATTGTTAGAATGAGAAGAGAGGAAAAGAGAAGGAGAAAAGAACTTAAAGTTATTTACAGACTGAATTTAAATCTTGCGGGGAAAGGCAGAAGGAACTATCCCTTGTTAAAACTGATGTAAATAGCATATATGTTGAGAATGAGAAGTATTTTAACTTCTTGATATAAATAGCATAAATTATCACCCTTGCCTTTTCTTCAGTATTTGTCATGCAGTTCCACAGAGGTAGCATTGCAGCGTGGGGTATTTGCCTTTTGTATACTTTTAATCAAAATGATTTTTCGTCATTCAATTTTAGCTGCATAAGAAAACAGAAAGCCTTGCTTTAGTTTATTGAAGTTGATTAGTCTCACCATTCCTTTGTCGAACTGTTGCAGTACATCTTCATCTGGTGAGGCTCCTATTTGTGAAGTTTCTTCAAGATGAGTTATTGGCCAGGTAGCTATCTCTGTTTACTATCAGCTTATACAGCAGATTTCAATTCCTTTTATTTACTAACACACACACACACACATGCACACATTTTTTTCCTTTTTCTCAGCTGCGATTCATCCTTTTTTTGCATTTTGCTCCAAAGTTAAGCAGATGAAAATTTATTTGGTGATGTTGGAGCTTATCGCATCTTATGGAACGAACATATTATCATCATTTTAGGATTTTTTTACCATATGTTATGCTCCTTTTCAGGGATTGTTTTTAGTAATGATGCCCAACCAATTTTTTTTTACACTGAAATTTCCGCTTGCTCTCGAGGCACATCAGGATTTATTGTTTGCCAAAGCTTGGCATTCAGATAGACAATTTTGGTTCTTCTGTTACAGAGACACTACTTGCAGTTGTCATGCGACGTGGGAGTCTTGCTCAGAACGATTGCTATGATTCTAGAAGTATGGGGATTGCATGTCACCAGGTCCACCACGGAGGGGATGTCTCCTGAAAGACTTCTTATGTATATCTGATGCCTCATTTGAAATGCCAAGGGCACATTGAAGTCTTAGAATGACTACGAGGGTATTTTGTTAGCATTGACAAAGATCTCCTGACTAGTCCCGCTGGAGGTGTATTTGAGATGACTTAGTATATAACTAGATGCTTACAAATTGGACGCCTGAATATTGGGTTTCTGTGCAGGGATTCAATGCGAATCGACGCTAGATTGCCTTGCACTCGATCTTGGTCTATCAAAATCTTTCAGAGCTTATTTAAGGTTACATGCCTATTTGTTTCAATGAAAATCTCTTATTAATAGAATATGTTTCTTTGTGAAAAAAGTACATGTGGACACTATTTTTTGCCTAATAAGACTTTAAACATGAGTAAAATGAATATTACATTAAGTCCAAAAATTTAATAATAATAATAATAATAATAATAATAAACGGAGAGTTGATAATAATAAAAAGATTAATTTTGAGCTTTGTATATTTTAATTATGGATCTATTTAAATGGTCTACAATAAGTTGGTTTATATAATTGGATCCAATTATAAAGCAAATTTACTTGCAAAAGTAAATCAAGGCATAGGCTAATAGTTTGTATGGATAATTTATTGGTATAATGTAAAAGGCTAGGGTTCAAACTTTAGTATGAGTATTCCTATTTTTTAGACAGAGATGAGATATGTGGTGAAATTTCATTGGTCAAGGTTAATGGCATCATGCTAACGACATTGCATCTCCTACCTCCAGCATCCCCTTATTTTGCCATTTTCCATGTTCATAGCAACCTCTTCTTGATCATTTTTAGCTGAGACTTCTTTATGATTTCACTAAAATGATGGTAAAATCACAAAGTATTCATGGAATATTGTGAATCGAAACTAAAAAAAAGTCTTGATTAATAGTTTTAAGGCATCAGATTGGATAAAAAAAGATTTGAGAAAATATGGATTTTGGATTTTTCTATACAATATCCAAGTGAGATGATCAAAATCCATAAAATCATATTTTTTTTTCTAAATTTTCGAAGATTCAAACCTTAACATGAAATATTTAAAATCATGATATTTGATTCATGCTAAGTATGATTCGAGCTCCTACACTATAAACAGGAGCTTAAGCAAAGCTTTGAAGATCAAGAATTACATAGAAATACTACTAAAAGTTCGAATTAGAGTTTGGTAACACTTAGGTTTTTGAAGTATCCTTCTTCGAAAATCTTGTTTTACAGGAGTGATCAAGAAAAATTAGGTTATCAAGAGAAATTAGATTTACAAGAAACTTTATGGAGGTTAGAACTTCAGTTTGGTAGCTAGAAATCGTTTGGAAGCCATCTTTGTGGCGGCCACCATTAACAACCATTAAAGGAGTGATTGCCTTCGTCAAAACACCATCTTCCAGTTGCACTCAGACCAAACAGACGACACAGGAGTGTTTAAGGTCTTTGTTTACCTTGTTCGATGCTTTAGCCATCTCCAATCGCTGCCAGATCATCGAAAATGCCCTCTGCTAACCACTAGCTCCATCTCCGCTCGAATCTAACTTAACTAGCTCCAATTTGAACCTGTGTCCTCGCAATGTGAGTTTCCCTTTCCTTTTCTTTGTTTACTTTATTAATTAACTCAAGTAAAAGAATAAATAAGAAAAAAGATTTGTATATAACATGTAAGTATGTTAAAATAAGGAATGAGTAATAATAATAAAAAATGATAAATAAAAGGAAAATAAAACCTTCACATATATAATTATGTTGTTCATTTAAATTAATCATCTAGATCAATAAGATTGTGCCACATGTTAAATGTGGATGGAAAAGTTAAATAAATCTTAATTTGTTAGGACTAAAAAACGTTAAGAATTCAAAAAGAAAAAAGAAAAAAAAAAGGTTAAGGACTTGAATCGAAAAGTAATCATACTTTTCCCTAAAATGATGGTAAAATCACCAAGTATTCATGGAATACTGTGAATCGAAACTAAAAAGTAGTCTTGATTCATAGTTTTAAGGCATCAAATTGGATAAAAAAAGATTGGAGAAAATATGGATTTCAAATTTTTGTACAATATCCAAGTGAGATGCAAATGATTATGGAAAGAATGGAAGCTTCCTAAGTGATTAAGATTGCTCAATATCATCTTAATAATCAACTGCATCCATCAAAATCCACAAAATCATTTTTTTTTTCCAAAATTTCGAAGATTCAACCCTAACATGAAATATTTGAAATCATGATATTTGATTCATGCTAAGTATGATTCAAGTTCCTACACTATAAATAGAAGCTTAAGCAAAGCTTTGAAGATCAAGAATTACACAGAAATACTACTAAAAAGTTCGAATTGAAGTTTGGTAACACTTAGGTTTTTGAAGTATTCTTCTTCGAAAACTTGTTTTACAGGAGAGATCAAGAAAAATTAGGTTATCAAGAGAAATTAGATTTACAAGAAACTTTCTGGAGGTTAAAACTTCAATTTGGCAGCTAGAAATCGTTTGGAAGTCATCTTAGTGGCCACCACCATTAACAACAATTAAAGGAGTGATTGCCTTCGTCAAAACACCATCTTCCAGTCGCACTCGGACCAAACAGACGACACAGAGTGTTTAAGGTCTTGGTTTGCCTTGTTCGATGCTTTAGCCATCTCCAATCGTTGCCAGATCATCGAAAACGCCCTCCGCTAACCACTAGCTCCATCTCCGCTTGAATCTAACTTAACCAGCTCCAGTTTGAACCTGTGTCCTCGCAATGTGAGTTTCCCTTTCCTTTTCTTACTTTATTAATTAGCTCAAGTAAAAGAATAAATAAGAAAAAAAGATATGTATATAACATGTAAGTATGTTAAAATAAGGAATAAGTAATAATTATAAAAAATTATAAATAAAAAGAAAATAATAAAAATGTTCAATGAAATTAATGTCTTTTATGATTACGATATGTATGGCATGTATGTATTAAAAAAAAAGACATTAATAAGGTATGTTTTGAAATAAAGAAAACAAAATGTAATATATTCTATAGTAGTAAATTTTGTCACATGAAAAAACCTAAATTTTCAAAATAAAAGCAAATTTGATAGTTTGATAGGATTGATAAAACCAAATATAATTCTTTTGCTAAAAATCATAAAAAATTTAACAAACTTAAAGTAAAAGAGATTTGAAACTAAAAAATACCATCCCACTAAAATTTTCTAAAAAAAACTACGTGTTATCTTATCCCGATTAACAGGTTCATAGGCACCTCCATGCAACTTGAAAAGTGAATTTTTTATTGCCTTGTAAATATTAACTGAATTAAAATTTAAATTATATAGCATTGTAAACATTATGATTGTTAAGATTTTTTTGGAATATTAAAGGAATAATAGTTTGATTAAAAAATTTTAAGGGTAGTAACCACGTGATTTTAATGGGATAGCCCCGAACTCAAGAAACTCTGGTATTTTTCAAAAAGAAACTTTCACAGAGTAGTAGCTAAGTTAAGATCAAACGACCCATTGATTTTAACTTATATTTTTTCTTGACTTTAGTCGGATGATAACTTCGAAAATTTTTTGGAAAATGAAAAATTCTTTTAATTCCTAGTCGAGAGTTTATATAAAATGGGTTAAGGTTTGATATAATTTAAATCAGAAACAAAAAATCCATACTTGACAGCTTGGCGGCTCTACGAGGGATTATGTTGATAAGAAGGCTAGCCACCTAATAATTCTTAAATTAGAAGATTATTCCTTTATTACTTAATTTTTGTAAATTATTTGTATATCGTATATACTATGTTGGTCCCACTTTTATAATCAAGAACAAGGAGGGGGTTTGAATTGATTATAACAAAAAATTTAAATTTTAGCCATTTAAAATTCCCCTCTGTTCAAAGTGTAAGAGCAAGTTGTGTAAAAAAATAATCTAAAACTTGTAGGAAGTTAAAAGAGTAGGGAACAAAAACTAAGTCAATGATATAGTAGTTTTGTCTTATGCGTCAATCTACTCTTTCAGCTACAAGTCGGAGACCTATAATCTACATGGGTATGTTCCATTAATTCAATCTAAACTTGTTTACAAGTAGTTCATAATTAAACTCTACTCAGTCCCTGTTGAATCAAATCAAAGTATAATTTTGATGAGACAAATATTATAAAGTTTAAATTTGAATAATACAAAGTATATATATGTTATCTTCAATTGGACATGTGGTTGCATGGCATTCTAATAAAGTGCCATTACAGACCTTACCGTTTGGACGTTATTTAAATCAATTTGTGCCAAGAGCATAGTTGTACCATTTTTGTCACTATTGGTCAGATAGTAATGCTTAGTGTCCGACTAGTGTATATTTTCCCTTGCAGGTCTTCAAGTATGGTCTTGGCACTAGGGAGGATGCTCCATACCATTTGGATGGTACACACATATTGTTCGGACAGTAATGCCCACAAATATAGCCGTTGCAGCATTAATTGCACACAAAATTTATTGATCTAAGGCATAATGGGCAAGTCAAATGAGAAGCCTATTTATACGTAATTTCTGGCAGATGAAGACTAGTTGTTGAGCTTAGAAATTGCTACCAAACTGTTGTACTCTCACATATAATTGTATATGTCCTTAGGTCTTAAATTTGCTTAAATTGAGAGTGACAAAAGTGAGTAATACTCTTGAGTGTTATTTGCAAAATTGTAAAAGAGTATTACTCAAGTGGATTTATCAAGAATTGTTGGTTGAGTGTAGCTCATTTGAGCATTAATTATTTTGTGATTATAAAGAGTGTGAAGACCTCTATGGACGCATTGGTGTGATCGTGGAGATTAAGAAGCGGGCCAAACTTCACGTTAAAATCCTGAGCTTGTTTCTCTCTACCTTACTCTCTTTATTTATCGCATTATATATTGTGAATTCTTAATTCTTGTTATTGAAAAGAATTGCATAAATACTTGATTCACCCCCCCTTTGAGTATTTTACCTAGTGTATTAGGAGAATTTCAATTGGTATTATAGTAAGGTCTCTAATTTCTTGTGCTTAATCACCTTTAGAGTAAAGATCATGATATCTAATGCATTAGGATTTCTAGAAGGACAGGCTATTAATAGGCCACCACTTCTAGATATGGGAAACTATCCCTATTAGAAGGGTAGAATGAAAATCTTCTTGAAAGCTCAAAATAGATTAATTTGGAATGTTATAGAAGATAGCCCTTTTAAGGTTGAAGGAAAAGAAGAAAGAGAATATAATGATGAAGATTGGAAAAGACTAGATTTAAATGAGATAGCTATGAATATGTTATATTGTGGCTTGAATGAAAGTGATTTTAATAGAATTTTGATGGAATTTCTTGCCAATCGTAGTTTAAATTTATAAGACCCGTTCTCAAAATAACTACAAAAGTCAATAGGCAGTGGACGTATTGAACAATATTATAGTATTTAGATCGAGGTCATCCACAAGGAAGGAATAAGTACTAGTAATTACTCTATTTCCACTATTTAGCAGCCAAAGAAGTTGATTGTTTAAAACTATCAACTAAGAAAACTACTAATCTATTTGAGACTAGCAACAAGATCACTTTGAACAGCAAGCAAGGATTAAAAATCAGAAGCAAACACGACCTATATCTTGTCTTTCATCTAATTTTATTATGTGAATCATAGAACACTAAAGATTATCCGAGTTGAGTTCTTACATCGTTGAGTTCCTTAAACAAACTAACAATTCTCTTGAATCTATCAATTTATTTGATCTTAGATTGACTAATTAGGATATCTCCTTAATCAATAACAACCTAAGATCGCATGAGAAACAAGAACTTAAAGGAACCAGAGAAATACGAAAGATCATTGCAACTAATCTCTAGGATCACAATCAAATCTCATCCAATTGCATAGATCTATTCATGAAAGCAATTTCTCAATCGACTTAAATGAAAATCAGACATAAATTTGCATTCTAGATATGCAAATCTAAGAAACCAATTAAGAACATACAATTTGAATATAAGAACATCAATTGGATTTCATTAAGATTAGATACTCAACACATGTTCCAAATAAGATCTAGATTTATGATCTACTCTTCCATAGTGAAATCAAAGAACAAATGAAATTCAAAAGAAATAATTGAATTCATGAATACAACCCTGAAAAAGGAAGCTCAATTGTGATGTAATTAGATTTACAATCTAGATTCGATCTTAACTTGTTCTTCGTGATTAGTTTTTAGCCAAAAACCTCTCAAAAGCTATAGAGAAAAAAATATGAGATCTAGTGTAAAAACATGACCCCATTTCTCTTTTCTAGGAGTATTTATATAGGCCACTAAAATCCCAAAATAAATAAAGCACAAAGAGGATGCGCTGGCTCAAACAGGGTCCCAAACAACATGTATGGAGGCTTGTTTCATTCACTGATTGTGCATTATAGACTCAAACTATCATGCCGTGAGGAGTACTTTAAACGTGACAGTCTACCGTACACGATATTAAAGCTTAGGAGTGACAACCTCAGTCACGCAAAAGCTTCGATATTATGCATAAGGTGTACTTTCACCATAAGAGTTACCATCGAAGTTATGCATTTTAGTATGATGACATCATTATAGCAACAAGAAATTAGAAATAATAATTACATAACTTCTGCATTCATATTGTTCTTACATCCAAAAGTAAAGTGCTTCCAATACATTTACATAGAATTTTCCTTAAATCAACACCTACTAGAGTACCACCAAAATAGTGGTACTATAGGTACTCCAAAAGCTTCCGTTCTTACCCAACAGTATCGAGGTCTTGGGTTCAACCATAAGTATTCATGGTACTTCATCTATAACAAAAATCTACAAGGGGGTAAGCTTGCAACTAGCTTAGTGAGATAATCTCGCCAAAACGTATTCATATTATCCAAAACAAACAAGTTAGTTTAAGCAACCATATATAATGCAACAAACATATGCTCACACATACTCATGATTTATCGGTATCATGAGCGAAATGGAATTACGCCCTCCATGTCAAGGGTTAGGGAATGCTGCACTTTTTGGGGTCCTTCCGACTGTCTAGGGTTCTGAAAACCAACTACTACTAATTCCCCTTTAGCATGCGATTTGGCGCAACTCCTCTATGAGGCCGTATTCCCTGAATATAGTAGTTCCTCATGCTGAAGCTAGGTAACTTTACTTACCGACCCCATGCGTAGGAATAGTAGTGCAATGCAATGTGACCTACTTTATGCCATGCATGATCCATTTTTATAACTTTTCAATCCGAGTTAAATTTCTTTCCAAGGTGGCTAGAACAATTATCATAAGCATACAATCGTAATAACTAATCATGTAAGACATTTAGCAACCAAATGGTGTTTTGATATACTTATCATTCATTTAATCAACCAATGAATCATAGGTATGAATTCACCATCTCATCAAATAACCTGTTTTTATCTTTTGCCTAACTTCTAGTGCTCTACTCTACAAGCACAAGCATAAATATGTAAAGCAAGGAAAACTCAGTCAGCTATTGCGGGATATTCTCAATTAAAATAATCTTCTGGAAATGGTAGGTCTTCTCCCTTGTCACCTATCACAAGGAGATATCCCAAAATGAGTATCCCAAACTAGATTTTGCTCATGCCTATGATCTAGAAAACCTATTCTAGGTAGAGAAGGGTTTATGTAAATCCTAAGAAAAACGGTTACAAGTTCTTCATCTAAATCCCGCATTTTGAAAACTATAGCATTTAAATGTTGACAAACTTTCATGAATGAGTCAACTTGTACATGTAACTTATCATAGTAGTACACACACACACACACAAATAATGGTTCATGATTTATTCATGATCATAGTGATGTTGCTTGAGCTTATATTTTACAAAAATTATCCTGATGGTTTAATTAGGATTCTTGTATTTTCATAAACTTGATGAGTTCTTAATAGAACTTGTTTTGCATAGTTTAATCTCTTCTTGAAAATGAACTTCATCCTTCATTCATCAAATATGAAAATGTAGGTCCTAGATGACTTTCATAATTTATCCTCTTCCCAATTTATTAGTTTAATGTATGACAAAAATAAAATAATTTCTTGTTGCTTGACCATAATACCATTAAACAAGTTTTCTTGAGTAGAAAAATTGAGTTTTGCTTTCTTCAACCTTTTAGTCTTTCTATGATCCATCCTTATTTCCTCATTCTCAAAAATTACTTTTGAGTAAATTCTTATATGAAAAATTGAGTCTTTAGCTTTCTATTTACTTGTGGTCTTGACCTTTAGGAAAAATGAAATGATAATTTAGTTTTCTAAAATTTTTATTTTCCATATGTTTTTCACATGTTCAAGAAAAGGAGTTTGAGTCATGTTTTTGCATGTTGTGGAATTTTCAACCTTTTAAGATTTTTGGCAACATCAATATGGACATGATGTGAGCATGAACACAAAAAGAATATATGCATTAGAATAATAAATAAGAAAGACAATATGTAAAAAGATTGATATAAGAAGAGAATGGGAGTTTTAGCTTCTAAATCAAGGCTCCTCAAGGACTTGAAATGATTCCAGTCCCACGAATGATAAAAATAAAATTTTGGGAGTCTTAAACTATAACAAAGCTCCTTGAGACTTGAATATTTTCAGTCTCATGATAAGAAAATAATCAAAAAAATAAAACAAAGGTTTGGGAGACTTAGACTTTAGTAAGGCTCCTGAGACTTGATATGATTCCAGTCCAAGACTAGATATGAACTAGTCTTTTTAAATAAAAGTAAGAAAAAATGGAAAAACATAAATAAAAGTTAGGTTAGTGAGCTCTATGCTCTTATAGATACACATAATGATAGATATAAATATGGAAAGTTAGATTAGATGACAATATGTAGAAAAAAAATGTAAGCAAGATATACATAGCTATAAGCATGAATATTAAAAAACTAGATTAGATGATAATATGAGACAAAATAAATATGGCAAGATTGCAACTTGACATGATATGTGATGCGAGAACCTTCGCAATCACGCGTGAGAACCCTTTTTGGATATTATGAACCCCCAGCACAGTAATACGAAAACCCACGAATTCTATCGGTAATCAATCCCTAAGATGGATTAGAAAAGGTTTGTCTTAGTGTTTGATCTAAATAGATAGAACAAGGTCAGCCCTATCTCCGAAACACTCCACAAAGAAGGCGATCAAAACTCCTTTGAATGTTCCTATAGCGTGTATTCTAAATCAAGAACACAAGAATTCAAGCAAAAGCTTTGGTTTTTCATTCAACAATAATCTCTCTTGTACAAGGACCCATATAGGGTTTATATAACGCAAACAATGAAACAAAACGTCAAAACAATGAATTCAATACGTCCTAAATGTTGGCTGGCGGCCAATCAAAGATGGCAGGCGGCCATGAGCATTCTGGAGCAAAATTGTAAAGTTCGAAAAATTGGCCAGGGGAGTCATGGCCGACGGCCATGGGAGAATGGCTGGCGGCCATTCTTGCTTCTCTGCACAAATCAGCTTTCCATGGTTCACATTTATCATGATAACTCAAAGTTTTGAGCAAAATAGAAAGGTTTTTGGCAAGAAAAGAAGCATTAGATTATAACTAAAGTTATTAGGATGATATATGAGATGTATATACCTTAAATGATGAAGCAAAGAATTGTTTGAAGATGGAAAAGTAGAGGAGGCAGCAGCACTAGGGATCACGCCAGCCAAGGGAGAAAAGAGAAGGAAAATAGAGAGAAAAGAGAGAGAAAAAGAGAAGAGAAAAGTAGTGCAAAATTTGATGGCTTGCAAGGGTTTATATAGAATGAGATGGTAGCTTTTGGAGGAGGTTTAATAAAAAAAAAAAATTAATTAGCTTCTATAATTTGCAGCATGTACCAGACGAAGAAAGCTTGCTTGGGAAGGGAAAGGTAATAAAAAAAATTCAAATTGAAATGACAATTGTGTCTTCTTGCACCATAGGTGATAGGTATAGGTTTTAGGCTATATTTACAGGTTTTTATATATATAAATATGAGAAAATATGGAAGCCATATATGCTGCAAATTTAGAAGAAAAATACATTAAACAGTAATAGTAAAATATTAAATAAGTTACCGGTAGAGATAAAATACGCGTATACGAGCTATAACTGATATTTTTATGAGCCAAAAAATTTTTATCTAATATTTTATGGATACCTTAATATTTTTCTAGTATGGTTTAGTTGTTGGAATATTTTATCTCGTTTTACGTATTCGCAAACAAATATGAAAACTGATCCCATAAGGCTTAAAACAATCGGATTTAGAGGCTATATGATCTTGATAGGTTTTATACTATCTTTTCATGAGCCATAATTTGAGTTCATCTCGTTTTTATTTTTTTTTTATCTCATATTTTAAGACTATAGTTGTCTGGTTCAACCTATCGATTGACTTAATTTGGCTTCTAGAGTTCAATTCTTGAAACCTGATTAATCGTATATAAAACTATCATAAAATCTAATGGTTTACACAAACATCCATCTAAACAACCCCATTTGGAGAGCCGTAGTCTACTGTGATGAAATCTCATCACACATTCTTGTATACAACCCTGTTTGATGGACCGTTTATTTACTGGTTGCCTCATGGTTCCATATGACCTCCCAAATAGGCCGTTTATGTGGTTGTTATGCATGTTGAGTGTCCTTGTTCCAAACAACCTCTCAAATGGGTTATTTGGAGGGCTGTTTAGCGTGCTTTGATGATCTTGGTACTAAACAGCCTCTCAAACGGGTTGTTGGGAGGGCTGTTTTGCCTTTTGAATTCTTCTAGACAAAGCTATTTAGCTTTATTCCTATTGCACTTGTCACGCCCCAGAGGGTATCCTAAACGTGATAGTCCGCCGCATATAATATCAAAGCTAATGAATGACAATCCATAGTCACGCAGGAGCTTCGATATCATATGTAAGGCGTGCTTCCAAGATAGTAGGAGACCCACAGGGATATTACGTTTAAATAGATAGCAAAAGCAAGTACAAACTCAAATAAATAAACATAAAATCTTCATTCCATAATAAGTTCGTACATCATCTTAGGGGCATTCCCCCGCCTTAAAGTCTTTGATCAACTATACTAATAACAAAATAAACATAACTACCACATAAGTCTACTATAGAGATTTTTCCTAGAAGTCTATGTTCAAAACTAAAAATACATAAACTTCTTCCAAAAACTCCTAGTAGCATAAGCTCATACCTGGCACACTGGGCTCCTCGGGGCCAACCATAAATAATCATATTGTAATAGAAAACTATAAGGGTATAAGCAAATCTAGCTTAGTGAGATAATTCCTAACTATATAACATTTCCATATGACAACCAAGTTATTTAATTCAAGTATATGTAATGCACCAATCACATGAACAACCAACTACACAAGACTATCCGGAAATCAAGTGCAGCATGGATTTAACGCCCTCCATGACAAGGGTTGGGTGGTTACAGGCCCATACGACCATCAATATTTGCAGATTTACCGGCTCCTGCTTGCCCTGTAGACTTCCTGGCTCCTACTGACCTATGTAGACTTACCGGCTCTTATTAGCCACCACTACCACTTCCTCGTTTCCCCACACGAAGAATGATAGAGAAATAAATGTGACTCACAAGTATGATATACATGAATACATTTCAATTAAACATTTAACCATATAAGTTGAATTCATATTAAAGGTGATCAACCATAATTTCATCATATCAATACAAGAGTCACACTTTTATTTAACATATCGACTTTCGATATACTTAATTTTCATTCAACAATTATTTCATAACATTTGTTCATTCATCTTTTCCTAAATTTCTAGTGCCACTAATTACAAGCACAAACAAGGAAATGTAACTTAGGAAAAGAATTAACTCACTCCATAATCGGTAGGTTTAATCGAAATAATCCTCTGGATAGATGATCTCGGGTCCGTCGTCACCTAAACAAGATGAAATGCCAAAATGAGTCCTTCATAAAATTCTGTTCTTGAAGATTCTAAACTTCGCTTAAAATCGCGGTAAAAATCGTATATAAAGGGAAACTCCAACTTAAAATGGCAATAACTTGCTCATTTTAACTCGGAATTTCGCGTATAATATACTTTTTTCTACCTACTCGAAAAGATCTACGCATTTCTAAGCTTATTTTCATAAAACTAGGTCGTTTAGGTTCCGAAAAGATAGCGACCAGATTTGCCACGAATTTGCAAACACTTGTTTTCCCTCTTGTAAACAAAGCTCATTTGAAAAGATAAATATTTCAAATGTTTTGTAAACTTTTTGAAAGGTATATATATATATATATATATATGTAATGACTCATAACAAATGTATGAAGTAAATGAAGTTGTCTCAACTTATGAAAAGTAAGGTTTTAAAAGACTTTGAACTTGAGTTTTTATTGGAATATTTATTTTACTTTTGAAAGGATTCTTAGGTTATTTGAGATGAATATTTCTTTTTCTAAAATTAACTTCTTGCAACTACTTTAATTTCCTAAGGAGTGGTTTTTATTTTGTAAACTTAATTTCATCGTATCAATGGCATTAAAATGATATTCTTGTTTCTTGTAATGATTTTTAAAAGAATTTCTATATCTTGATGAAAGATAAGTTTTCATAAAACCTTTTGTTTATTAAGAAAAATCCTTTCCATGCATGTTCATGGGTTTTTAAGAAATCCATTTTCCATATTTATTTAAGAAAGAACCTTTAGTTTTAGAAGACACTTCCTCATTTATTTTTGTTGAGACAAAAACATTATGTTCATGCATGAATATGAATCATAAACTATAGAAATATAAAGGAACATAATAACTTGAAAGATTAAGTAAGTAAATCAAGTATTGGGACTTTAGCTTCATCAAGGTACCCCGGGACTAAGAAAAGACTAGTCCCGAAAAAGGAAAAGAAAAAGAATTATTTTGACTTGATGAGGAAAAGTCTAAGACTAGAATGACTAGTCTTAATAACAACTTGAAATAAATAAATTGTAATGAAGTAAATAAATTGCATGAAAGATAAATAAATTACAAGACAATGAGCTTATATGCTCTAAATAATATATATAGCTATATAGATATATTAGACAGTAATAAACATAATGGAAACATAAAGAAACATAAAGGAATTTGATGTTATGAACAAAAACAAAGTATGAACCTATTGTTGCTTTCTTAACCTTCATGGTTTTAGAAAACACATACTAAGCTCACTAAGTAGATGAACATAAAGAAAACTTGGAGGAATTTTTACCTAAAAGAGAGCTAAACTAGAGGAACTTCTTGAATGAACTCTTGAGAGATTTGGTATAGTAACTTTAGAGAAGAAGTGGTGTGAAAGAAGTGAAGGTATGAGGGGGTATTTATAGAAAAATTTGGAGATAATTTGCGTTTATTAAATAAGTAAAAGCAAAACAAATTGGAAGAGATGGGAGAGGGGGCCGGCGCTACTCCTTGCATGGGGAAGGCGAAAAAAATATTTATTTTTATTTTTTGTTATTTTGTTAATTAAAAGTAAGAAATGGAAGATATGAAGTTGTATTGGAAATGAAAATGTGTAAGAAATAGGTGTATGGTTTGTAAGAGTAGGTTATAAGAAAAAGTAGAGATAGATGAATAGTGTAGAATAGTAGAAAATAGTGTAATGTAAAAGTAGACATGATAATTTAATACCGGTAGTAAGAAAATACGTGTATAAAAGCGAGATATTTTTAGCTACCGAAAAATTACGAAATTGATATTTTTAGAAATCTCATATTTTTACGAGTCTAACGGTATATTCAGAATATTTTTCGTATTCCGGGCTTCCGGGCACATTTTTCAAGAACTATGTTCGATCGGGTTCAAAGGATACTCGAATTCTTTCAATATGATATTTTCATATAACCTATAGCTATTACGAACTATTGTAGCTAACTTTTCCAACTTCATTTTCTAGGACTTGAGAAAACGGCAATGCCGGACTTAAGTGGTTACGGTAAACTAGGGTTTTGGTTGACTTAGAATCGGTTGACTTCCGATTAGGGTTTAAGCTTTTAATTCATATCCAAAAATTCGGGGATTTACAACCTACCCCCCTTAAAGAAAGTTTTGTCCTCAAAACTTGAAATTCATACCTGATTCCTTGAACAGACTTGGGTACTTCTGGCGTATGTCTCTTTCTGCCTCCCAGGTTGCTTCCTCGTGTGAGTGATTTCTCCATAGAACCTTCACATACTTGATCTCCTTGTTTCGTTGCTTCTGCACCTTATGATCTAAGATCTGAACTGGGTGTTCCTCGTAGGTGAGATTTTCTTTCAGCTGAACTGGTTCTAACTCTGCAATCCTGGTTGGGTCGGTCATATGTTTTCACAGAACTGACACATGCAATACGCTGTGAATTCCAAATAGGCTAGGAGGAGTGCCAGATGGTAAGCAAGATCTCCTACTCTTTCAAGCACTTCAAAAGGTCCAACTATCATAGGCTTAATTTCCTTGCACTTGAACTCGGCAAATACTTTTGATGGGGTTTACTTTCAAGTATACATGGTTTCCAGCTTCAAACTCAAGTGTACGTCTCTTCATATCCGCCTAACTCTTTTGCCTTTCTTGTGCCTCCTTCATCTTTTGTTGGATGATCCTCACCTTGTCGGCTGCATCTTGTACCAAGTCAGGTCCGATGCTCAACTTTTCTACATCGTCCCAAAACAAAGGTGATCGACATCTTCTTCCATACAACGCTTCATAGGGTGGCATTGGATCGTGGAATGGTAGCTTTATCATAGGCAAACTCTACCAAAGGCAGGTGTGCATCCTAACTACCTTCAAACTCTATTACACAGGCCCGCAGCATATCTTCCAATGTCTGTATTGTCCTTTCTGATTGACCATCCGTCTGAGGGTGATAAGTCGTATTGAAATGTAGCTTAGTTCCCATACATTTCTGCAAACTCATCCAAAACTTGGATATAAACCTTGGGTCTCGATCGGAGACTATTCCAGCGGGTACTCCATTTGTAATCCCCCTAATTTCTCATAATCTAGTTTTAATAAATACTAAAAATATAATATAAATTTTTTTAAAGAATGGTTAAAATGAGTAGCAAAAATCACTCCAAATTTTTCGCGATTTAAATTTTTTAAGTATTAACAAATTATAATCTTTATCACTAAGACCTTAAAAGTTCATAATAAAAAAAATAAAGAAAACTATTTAATATTACAAACTTAAGTTTAATGTAAAATATATATATATATATATATATTAAAACATCCAAGTTAAATATTCTGAGTCTATAAAAACTAAAAGTCTGATAAAAACCAGTAATTTATAATTAATAAAAAGAACTGAATAACAAATATAAAATTAAAATTAAATTTCTAATCTAATAAAAAGCCTAGAATAAATTTATAAATAGAAATGATTCCATATGTAATTTCAAATCTTAAAGATTTATAATAAAGTCGAATTAAGGGCAATATAATTATTAATTTATCAAAATACCACGAAACGAAACTTTTAAATAAAATATAATTTATGATAGCAGGTATAAAAACAAAGAAGTAAAAGTATTAAACTAAAGATTCTATATATACTACCGTATTTAGAATATTTGATATCGTTAATATGTAAATTTTTATCCAAAATTATTATCAAATCAGTATTTATCATACGTGTCATTTAGATCCATAAAATTAAATTTTTTCGATAATTTATATTTTTCTCACTCCTTACATATTTATTGGTTATAAATATATCACTTTCTTTTTATTTTTATGTTCCATATATTCTAACTAAATTGTTTTTTTCCTTTGTTTTAGTTTAGTTTCGTATTAAGTATGAGTTGTTTTGAAATTCAACTCCTCTGGAGGCGATTAAGATCTAAGAAAAAGCAAAAATTCAAACACATATATAGATATCTTTAATAGAAATTCTATGTATACCATAGTATTCGTATTTAATAAGGAGAATATGGAAATTTTCATCTAAAAATATTACCGAATCAGTATTTATATACGTATACTTAAACCCGTAAAATTAATTTTTTTCATAAATTTATATTTTTCTCACTCCTTACATATTTATTAATTATAAATTTATCATCTTCTTTTTATTTTTATATTTTTATACATCCTAACTAACTTGCATTTTTTCCTTTGTTTTGGTTTTGTTACGTTACGTAAATTGCTTTCATATTTGGAATTCTCTCAGGACGCGTACAAATCCTCCACAAAAAGCGAAAATTCAAACACATATATACAAATCTTTAATAGAAATTCTATGTATACTATATTGTTCAGAATATTTAATAACGTGAATATGGAACTTCTCATCTAAAAAAATTACTAAATCAGTATTTAATATATGTATCACTTAAACCCACAAAATTAATTTTTTTCACAAATTTATATGTTATTCCCTCCTTATACGGTTATAAATTCATTATCTTATCTTTATATTTTATTTATATATACTCTAAACCTAAAATAATTATCAACTAATATATATATATATACATATATGTCTTACGCTGGAAATTCGCTGGGAAATTTGCGGAGGAAGAGAGAAGCCGATTTTGATCAATAATTCATCCAATTTGTCAAACAAATCAACTCCAATGATCAATCATCAAATGACAACTCAACTCCTCATTAATTGGCTTGAAATAACATCCAAATGAGATCAAATTCGGATAAATTCAACGAAATGCAGCCGCAACTCCATCCTTCGTTCTTCTATATATACACGTTTAATGACCTTAATGAGGAAACAAACCATCCTCTTTATTTCTCAAATCCTCCAGAACGAATCCACTTCTCCCTAGCCACCAAAACGAACTGAAAATAGTAAACAAACAAACTCCATTGAAGCTTCATTAAAGCTTGGACAAGAAAAACTACGGTACGTTAAATTCATTTAAATCAAACGTATTAAAACAATGTTCTAAATGATGTTATGATGATAGTAGGATCATAACCAACACCAAGAAAAGTCCAGAAATGGCTACATAAAGCTCCGCAGCAGGTAAATTCGAAAACCTTAATATACCATGCAAATTCGAAATTCTTGAATAATGGGTTATTTAGATGTTTTGAGTTGTTATATATGTAGAAATATCATGTATAAATGCTTAGGAATGAATTAGAATGGATTGGACGTGTAAAATGATGCAAAATCGGATTTGAACCAAGGTTGATGATGATGATAATGTACCTGATACTGTTCACGTGAATAGTAACACGAATTTTGCAGAAATAAAAAAATAAATAAATAATTTTATTAATCTGGTTGGTTGAAAATTTACTAAAAATATATATTTATTTACTTCTAAAGTGAAAATTATTATTATTATTTTTTTTGGAATTATTTTTATTAATATATAGTCATTTAAGTATATGTATAAGTATACTTTAGCATTATTGAAAATATAGAAAATATGATTATTTAATCTTGGTTAGATAAATTAATTAATATTATTATATTTATTAATTCTAGAATATTACTATTTGTTTTAATTAATTTTGATATTAGTTTTATTAGTATAAGCTAAATAAGATATAGAAAATAAGTATATGTTTTAGTAATGTAAAAAGTGTTAAAATTAATATTTTATTTATTACGAATTTTTATTATAAAAATTAATAATTAAATTTTATAAAAATATATATATATATAATAAAAATGAAATGAAATAAAGACCCCAAAATTAAGGGGACGTAATACGTCCCCTGGATGAAGTTCTCCTCGAGAACTATATATATAATAAAAACAATAATAATAATAATAATAATATAATGAAATAAAAAAAAAAAAAAAGAAGAAACCTGGGACGAAATGTCCCTGTATCCTTGCAAATAAGGATAATAATAATGATAACAATAATAATTGATAAATTAATTAATCAAATAAAATGATTATGATAATAAATATTCCGTAATTTATGTTTTAGCTAAAAATAATAGAAATATAACTTAAACTACTTATGTTTTTAATGAAATGATATATAAAAATAAATAAATAAATAAATGAATAAATATTTTGATATTGTTTATCATTAAAGTTTATTTTCTTAAGCAATATTATTGCTTATATTACAAATATTGTTGATCTATTACTAATATCACTAATGTTGTTGGTAGTGATATTAAAATTATTATTAAGCCTATTGATATTACCAATATTAGTATTATTGATTTTGTTACTAAAACTATTAAATTGTTTTTGTAATTAAAATTGTTTTTACTATTAGTAGTAATATTTAATATAATCACCATTATCTTTGATACTAATATTACTACTACTACTTTTATGAGTATCACTAATACTAATTAGTATATTATATAAATAAAATATATGATTTTTGGTAACTAATTAAAATAGATTTAGTAATTGAATTAGGCGATTAGTTTCCAATTAACTCAGCTTAGATTAATATAGTAAGTAAAACCATAAAAAGAAAGGAGTACGTAATTTCTAAAATATGTCTAATATTAGAATTAGTGTAAATAATAGTATAAGTTATACCAAAACTAATCCGGTGAATATGATATTTCAAATATCTTATCTTCGGAACTAATAGAATAGATTAGTAAAATAATAAATATCTGTTATTTCATTCCATAGGAATATAAATCGGTTCTCGGACTACCAGTAGCTTATTACAGCAATATAGCGAGGACCACAGGTGAGGGACTTTGACCTTATCATATTGTTTGTGCTTGTAGTTAGTTGCATTGATAATAACATATCAAACTGAATTACATGTGGGTTGGGTAAATTGATGCTGCTTGGTGTATGTATGATTGCCAAAACATCTTATTATAATTAACAATTTCTTTGTATGATGACAATTGTATGGAGCATGTTGATGTTTGTCTGTAATTGTATTATCGCCTGAACCTGACTAAAAACTATTGGTACCATAAAATGAAATGGGCATGCATCGCATATATTGCATATTTGCATCTCTAAAAGCGTAGTAGTCTATTACGTGTTGGCCATCCGGGACTTGATAATGCTTGGTTGACCTAGGCTAAAGGCTAGTAGATCAACGCAAGGTTACCTTTGATCTGGTACCATAAGAACTAAGTGGTAAATGAAGGACGCCGCTTATGGTATTGTTTGGATGACTAATGCTTAGGGAGTTGCTAAAGGTATGTACAGGGATGGTTTGTTAAGCTATCATATTAAAAGTGATAACCCTAATACGAGAAATCGTAAGATTCCCTTGTATGCTTGGCTTCTTCTGGATAGACTATGTACTACTGGTTCCTTCAACCCTGATGAGAGGGGTAAATCTCCATCCTGCTTTGGACTCCGGATTCTCCAGGCTTATTTGTTCATATGCTTGATTGTGGCATTACATATGTTTGCTAAGTAAACTTGATTTCCATTGTTTGATATGTGGTTGGTCAGGTCATCTCACTGAGCGTGTGGTTTTGCTCACCCTCCAACAGTCTTTGTGCAGGTATAACGTTAGCTGGGATTGGGTTAAGCATGAGTGAAGAGTGCTACATCAAAAGACCTTGCTGAAGATAGTTTCATAGATTATATTGGTCTCAAAGACAAATTAGATAAATGGTATAATTGATTAAGATCTTGTATTTTATAGGTTTAATCTCAATTTCATTATTTGGTAGGGGATACCGATTCTCTGCGGTTCTGGCAAACTAAGGAAAATCGGAATCCTTAGTATTTATATAATATATTGGTATGACTACATTACATGTAACAATTATAAGATAGAGTCTTGTAATATCTGACTTGCAAGACGGTTCTCATATTACGGGTGCACACGTGGTATGATGACTACAGGATGATACTACTAGGCCCTATTTTGGGGCGTGACAGAGTTTGGTATCAGAGCTTTAGGTTGTCAGAGATAGGAGTAACCTACCAAATGTGAGATTGGGTAGAACCTGGGTAGATAAATTAAGTTTATAAAACTAAAAGATGTAGACATATAGGCTATCTATATTATATATTATAATATGGGCACATGTGGTCCACAAAAAGGTGTAAATGACAAACTCTTACATCTTACTCTAGTGTCGAAAGACATTACAACCTTAGACTAGAAGCCCAACCACAAGCTTCTAGGCTTGATAAGTTTAAGTCAGTAAAGTCATGAAGTATTTCTCTTTTCCTGTTCATATGGATTGGAACTGACAGGGAAAATCAGTGACTGTAGGTAATACAATACACCACTTCAATAGGAATATTAGATGAGTCCTCAATCATACTCTAGATTGCAAGAACCCCTGTAGCAACACATTAAGAAATAAATCGACAGATCATGGAGATTGAACGGAAGATAAGACTTCCTTCTGCATTTATAGTACTATTGGTTAAAGCAGAAAAGATAATTCTTGACCTCAGTATGTTTGAAGAATTATAAAGAATAAGAGAAGATTGGAACATAGTAAAATCATATCCTTAGGGTTGAATCAATAATAGAATCATGCTTTTGACGATTAGAAATACTTTTATCTGGGAATATATATTAAGAAAATGAAATCCTTAAGTTAAATCTACGAATGCTGTAGTAGAAAATGGGAATAAGCAGTATGGATTGAATGAAGTTTAAATAGTGCTAATAACTAGTAATAAATAAGAAATTGGTGGAATGGTCGGTACAAATTTTATCTGTGGAGATTAGTATTAAATTAAGTGGAATAATGACTGTTGTCTTAAGAATATCCATATGAATAGAAATCAATCATGTAAGGAAAGTCATATTATACGAATTGAGTTTTGGAAATAGATCAATGATAATTAAAGATAGTTCCAGCATGAATAATCAGTTAAAGACTATTTTATAGCACTAATGTATGGAAGACAAAGCATAGTGCTGATTTGGTGAATCCAAAATAGTGGGATTATTGATGAATATGAATCAGAGTTCGATAGTGTAGAAGGATAAGAATGTCAATAACAATAAGACTACTAAAACCACACAAGCGTACGTGGTGTTTGGACTTATATAACATTGAATAAAAGTATGAATAACGGATATACAAAGTGTATTCAGGATTGAATTTTGGAATATTTGGAGAATTGGTATGTTATAAAAGCGGAAGGTATTATTAGTTGATGGTTGAATAATATATGAGATTTTATCAGAAGTACTGAAGCAATCATACTTGTAAATTAAGGAGAAACTCAAGACAAATACAGTGGAATAAGATGGAATAAATGATCATATTTTACTATAATGATTCTATAGAAAGCCGTAGCGATTATGAATTATACCTTTGGAGATGATAAGTACATTAAAAGGAGAATCTCAGTCATTCAATTGATGTATACCCATAGTCAACGATTTTATAAGTGGTTATTGAGTTTTTAAAAGTGTTATCCTACTGATAGCATATAAAATAAGGTAGTTACGAGAATTATAGGAAGAAATATAGTTGGTAAAATAAAACGTTTTATTAGTTTGACTGTTGTAGAGATATAAGACTATAAATACGAGATAAGCGTCTATAGTAGAATAATTCCTAAATACAAAATTCACTAGAATTTTAAATAAACCCCTACAAGTTTCGAGGACGAAACTTTTCATAAGGGGGGGAGGATGTAATCCCCCTAATTTCTCATAATCTAGTTTTAATAAATACTAAAAATATAATATAAATTTTTTTAAAGAATGGTTAAAATGAGTAGCAAAAATCACTCCAAATTTTTCGCGATTTAAATTTTTTAAGTATTAACAAATTATAATCTTTATCACTAAGACCTTAAAAGTTCATAATAAAAAAATAAAGAAAACTATTTAATATTTACAAACTTAAGTTTTAATGTAAAATATATATATATATATATATTAAAACATCAAGTTAAATAATTCTGAGTCTATAAAAACTAAAAGTCTGATATAACCAGTAATTTATAATTAGTAAAAAGAACTGAATAACAAATATAAAATTAAAATTAAATTTCTAATCTAATAAAAAGCCTAGAATAAATTTATAAATAGAAATGATTTCATATGTAATTTCAAATCTTAAAGATTTATAATAAAGTCGAATTAAGGCAATATAATTATTAATTTATCAAAATACCACGAAACGAAACTTTTAATAAAATATAATTTATGATAGCAGGTATAAAAACAAGAAGTAAAAGTATTAAACTAAAGATTCTATATATACTATCATATTCAGAATATTTAATATCGTTAATATGTAAATTTTTATCCAAAAATATTATCAAATCAGTATTTATCATACGTGTCATTTAGATCCAAAATTAATTTTTTTCAATAATTTATATTTTTCTCACTCCTTACATATTTATTGGTTATAAATTTATCATTTCTTTTTATTTTATATTTCATATATCCTAACTAATTGCATTTTTTTCTTTGTTTTGTTTAGTTTCGTTACGTATGATTTGTTTTCAATTCAACTCCTCTGGACGCGTTAAGATCTAAGAAAAAGCAAAAATTCAAACACATATATAGATATCTTTAATAGAAATTCTATGTATGCCATAGTATTCATAATATTTAATAAGGAGAATATGGAAATTTTCATCTAAAAATATTACCGAATCAGTATTTAATACGTATTACTTAAACCCATAAAATTAATTTTTTCATAAATTTATATTTTTCTCACTCCTTACATATTTATTATTATAAATTTATCATCTTCTTTTTATTTTTATATTTTATACATCCTAACTAACTTGCATTTTTTCCTTTGTTTTTTTGTTACGTTACGTAAATTGCTTTCAAATTGGAATCTCCTGGACGGTAATCCAACAAAAAGCAAAAATTCAAACACATATATACAAATCTTTAATAGAAATTCTATGTATACTATATTGTTTAGAATATTTAATAACGCGAATATGGAACTTCTCATCTAAAAATATTACTAAATCAGTATTTAATATACGTATCACTTAAACCCACAAAATTGATTTTTTTCACAAATTTATATTTATTCCCTCCTTATACGGTATAAATTCATTATCTTATCTTTATATTTTATTTATATATACTTAAACCTAAAATAATTATAACTAATATATATATATATTATATGTCTTACGCTGGAAATTCGCTGGGAAATTTGCGGAGGAAGAGAGAAGCCGATTTTGATCAATAATTCATCCAATTTGTCAAACAAATCAACCCCAATGATCAATCATCAAATGACAACTCAAACTCCTCCATTAATTGGCTTGAAATAACATCCAAATGAGATCAAATTCGGATAAAATTCAACGAGAAATGCAGCCGCAACTCCATCCTTCGTTCTTCTATATATATACACGTTTAATGACCTTAATGAGGAAACAAACCATCCTCTTTTTTCTCAAATCCTCCAGAACGAATCCACTTCTCCCTACACCAAAACGAACTGAAAATAGTAAACAAACAAACTCCATTGAAGCTTCATTAAAGCTTGGACAAGAAAAACTACGGTACGTTAAATTCATTTTAAATCAAAACCGTATTAAAAACAATGTTCTAAATGATGTTATGATGATAGTAGGATCATAACCAACACCAAGAAAAGTCCAGAAATGGCTACATAAAGCTCCGAGCAAGGTAAATTCGAAAACCTTAATATCCATGCAAATTCGAAATTCTTGAATAATGGGGTTATTTAGATGTTTTGAGTTGTTTATATGTAGAAATATCATGTATAAATGCTTAGGAATGAATTAGAATGGATTTGGACGTGTAAAATGATGCAAAATCGGATTTGAACCAAGGTTGATGATGATGAATAGTACCTGATACTGTTCACGTGAATAGTAATACGAATTTTGCAGAAAATAAAAAATAAATAAATAATTTTATTAATTCTGGTTGGTTGAAAATTTACTAAAAATATATATTTATTTAATTCTAAAGTGAAAATTATTATTATTATTTTAATTTTTGGAATTATTTTTATTAATATATAGTCATTTAAGTATATGTATAAGTAGATACTTTAGCATTATTGAAAATATAGAAAAATATGATTTTATTAATCTTGGTTAGATAAATTAATTAATATTATTATATTATTAATTCTAGAATATTACTATTTGTTTTATTAATTTTGATATTAGTTTTATTAGTATAAGCTAAATAAGATATAGAAAATAAGTATATGTTTTAGTAATGTAAAAAGTGTTAAAAATTAATATTTTATTTATTACGAATTTTTATTATAAAATTAATAATTAAATTTTATAAAATATATATATATATATAATAAAAATGAATGAAATAAAGACCCCAAAATTAAGGGGACGTAATACGTCCCCTGGATGAAGTTCTCCTCGAGAACTATATATATATATATAATAACAATAATAATAATAATATAATAATATAATGAAATAACTAAAAAAAAAAAAATAGAAACCTGGGACGAAATGTCCCTGTACCTTTGTAAACAAGGATAATAATAATGATAACAATAATAATTGATAAATTAATTTAATTAATCCAAATAAAATGATTATGATAATAAATATTCCGTAATTTATGTTTTAGCTAAAAATAATAGAAATATAACTTAAACTACTTAAGTTAGTAATGAAATGATATATAAAAATAAATAAACAAATAAATAAATAAATATTTTGATATTTAGTTTATCATTAAAGTTTATTTTCTTAAGCAATATTATTGCTTATATTACGAGTATTGTTGATCGATTACTAATATCACTAATGTTGTTGGTAGTGATATTAAAATTATTATTAAGCCTATTGATATTACCAATATTAGTATTATTGATTTTGTTACTAAAACTATTAAATTGTTTTTGTAATTAAAATTGTTTTTACTATTAGTTGTAATATTTAATATAATCACCATTATCTTTGATACTAATATTACTACTACTACTTTTATGAGTATCACTAATACTAAGATTAGTATATTATATAAATAAAATATATGATTTTTGGTAACTAATTAAAATAGATTTAGTAATTGAATTAGGCAATTAGTTTCCAATTAACTCAGCTTAGATTAATATAGTAAGTAAAACCATAAAAAGAAAGGAGTACGTAATTTCTAAAATATGTCTAATATTAGAATTAGTGTAAATAATAGTATAAGTTATACCAAAACTAATCCGGTGAATTTGATATTTCAAATATCTTATCTTCGGAACTAATAGGAGAATAGATTAGTAAAATAATAAATATCTGTTATTTCATTCAATAGGAATATAAATCGGTTCTCGGACTACCAGTAGCTTATTACAACAATATAGCGAGGACCACAGGTGAGGGACTTTGACCTTATCATATTGTTTGTGCTTGTAGTTAGTTGCATTAATAATAACATCTCAAACTGAATTGCATGTGGGTTTGGGGTAAATCGTATGCTGCTTGGTGTATGTATGATTGCCAAAACATCTTATTATAATTAACAATTTCTTTGTATGATGACAATTGTATGAAGCATGTTGATGTTTGTCTGTAATTGTATTATCGTCCTGAACCTGACTAAAAACTATTGGTACCATAAAATGAAATGGGCATGCATCGCATATATTGCATATTTGCATCTCTAAAAGCGTAGTAGTCTATTACGTGTTGGCCATCCGGGACTTTGATAATGCTTGGTTGACCTAGGCTAAAAGCTATTAGATCAACGCAAGGTTACCTTTATTCTATTGGTACCATAAGAACTAATTGGTAAATGAAGGACGCCGCTTATGGTATATTGTTTGGATGACTAATGCTTAGGGAGTTGCTAAAGGTATGTACATGGGATGGTTTGTTAAGATATCATATTAAAAGTGATAACCCTAATACGAGAAATCGTAGATTCCCATGTATGCTTGGCTTCTTCTGGATAGATTATGTACTACTGGTTCCTTCAACCCTGATGAGGGTAAATCTCCATCCTGCTTTGGACTCCGGATTCTCCAGGCTTGTAATTGTTCATATGCTTGATTGTGGCATTACATATGTTTGCTAAATAAACTTGATTTCCATTGTTTGATATGTGGTTTGGTCAGGTCATCTCACTGAGCGTGTGGTTTTGCTCACCCTCCAACAGTTTTGTGCAGGTATAACGTTAGCCGGATTGGTTGAGCATGAGTGAAGAGTGCTACATCAAAAGACCTTGTTGAAGATAGTTTCATAGATTATATTGGTCTCAAAGGACAAATTAGATAAATGGTATAATTGATTAAGGTCTTGTATTTTATAGGTTTAATCTCAATTTCATTATTTGGTAGGGATACCGATTCTCTGCGGTTCTGGCAAACTAAGGAAATTGGAATCCTTAGTATTTATATAATATATTGTATGACTACATTACATGTAAATTATAAGATTAAGTCTTGTAATATCTGACTTACAAGACGGTTCTCATATTACGGTGCACACGTGGTATGATGACTACAGGATGATACTACTAGCCCTATTTTGGGGCGTGACACCATTCAAGCGTACTATTTCTCTTATGTACATTCTTGTCAACTTGTCCATACAGTACGTCATGTTCATTGGAAGAAAATGGGTTGTTTTCGTCAATCGATCCACTATGACCCAAATTGCATCATATCCAGCCGATGTCCTTGGTAATCCACACACAAAATCCATTGTGATTTGGTCCCATTTCCACTCAGGTATTGGCAGGGGTTTCAGAAGTCCACTAGGTCTTTGGTGCTCCACTTTCACTTGTTGGCATGTGGGACATTTCAACACAAAGTCTGCTACGTCTCTCTTCATGTCGTTCCACCAATAGTGGCTCTTCAGATCTTGGTACATCTTTGTTCCTCTTTGATGCATGGTGTATCCGGAGTGATGTGCTTCTTTCATGATTTCCTTTCTTATGTCTTCATCATCCGGAACACATAGCTTGCCTTTCATCCTCACCATGTCATCCTCATCTATGGAAAAATCGGTGTACCTTCCTTCCTGCACTTCTTTCTTAATTTTTAAAATTGCCTCGTCATATCGCTGGGCCTCCTTGATTCTTTCTACTAAGGTGGGTTCCATGAAAAGGTTGGTAATCTCCACTTCCACGCTTTGCCCTATGAATTCAGTGCTCATTCTTTCAAATTCTTTTATCAACTCGTTCTTATCAGTGAGCAAAGAGGCTACTTCCCTATAATTCTTCCTACTCGGGGCATCTGCAACTGCGTTCACTCTCCCTACACAGTAGTTGATTCCAAGGTCGTAATCCTTGATGAGCTCTAACCATCTCCGTTGCCGCATATTCAGCTCCTTTTGTGTAAAAAGATACTTGAGGCTCTTATGGTCGGTGTAGATCTCGCACCTTTGTCCATACAAGTAATGCCTCCTCCACAACTTTAGTGCAAACACAATGGCGGCTAACTCCAGATCATGAGTGGGATAGTTTTGTTCATGGGGTTGGAGCTATCGGGATGCATAGGCAATTACCTTTCCGTCTTGCATCAACACACATCCGAGTCCATTCCTTGACGCATCACTATGCACTAGATAGGAATTTTCGGGGTCCAGTAGAATTAGAATCGGGGCGGAAACAAGTCTTTTCTTTAGTTCCTGGAAACTTTGCTCCCTCTTGTTTGTCCAGATGAACTTCTCTTCCTTTTGGGTTAACTGTGTGAGGGGTTTGGCGATGGTTGAAAAATTCTTAACAAACTTCCTATAATATCTAGCCAAACCGAGAAAACTCCTCACTTCAGTAACTGTCTTAGGCTATTTCCACTCCATTACTGCCTTGATCTTCTCAGGATCTATCGATATTCCTTCTCTCGATACAACATGTCCTAAAAAGGATATCATATCCAGCCAAAAGTCACATTTAGACAGCTTAGCGTACAACTTATGCTCACGCAAGGTTTGTAACGCCATCCTTAAGTGTTCTTCATGTTGTTCTCGCGTCTTTGAGTAGATCAGAATATCCTTGATGAACCAAAATTATTCCTATTTTATGAGTGCTAAAACATATGTTTGATGGTCATTTTTATTGGGAATTTAGCACTTAAATTAATGGAGTTAAGCTTTTAGGTCTTTAAAGGAGATATTTTTCAAAGAAAGCGAAGATGGGTTAAAAATGTAAAGTTTAGATCAAGAAGAACTCAACATGACAAGCACAAGTCATGTCTTTCAACCATTACAAGGAAGAAGCAAAATTAAGGGCTAAATATCAAGCTTTTGGAAGACATTTATGAGACACGACCTGTCCCAAACCGTGTCAATTTGGAAAATTAACTTTGCAAGGGACATTTCTGGGATAAGCCGTGTCCCAAGTCGTGTCAGTAAAGAAAAAAGACCACAGTAAAGGACACGACTCTGGGACAAGCCGTGTCCTTAGTCATGTCGATTTCCATAGTGAAGAAAACAACCAGACATTCAAGTGACATGACCTGTCCCCAAACCTGTCGATTTGACAGTCCGTTACTTTTTGAGAAACGACTTTTTAATGAATAGTAACCCCTTATTTATTAAAGAAACGTCTATTAGACATTAAAGGGGTGTTACTTTAAAAAGCTAAAAGACCCGTAACTCCCGTAACTTCCCATTTCCTCTATAATAAGCATTCAATTCCATTTATGTGAGACTTTGACAAGCCAAAAACCCGTAACTCCCGTAACTTCCCATTTCCTCCATCAAGAGCATTTAATTCCATTTATGCAAATATCATTATAATTGAAGATGAAGGAAGAATCAACAACAAGCAAGGAAGAAAGAGAGAGCACATATCATACATAAAAGTTTTTCAGAGTTTCAACAAGTTAAGATTATCTTGGATTGAAGATCCACAATTTTGAGCTTCATTTTCTCGGGTGATATCATGAATTCTAGTTTGTTTCTAGAATTTCATGTATTTTCATTAATTACTATGGAAGAGTAAATTTTCAGATCCGGTTTTTGTTGAACTCTATGTTTATCATGTGATGAAGCTTTGAGCTTAATGAAAGATTGAAGTTCTTTTGTTCAATTGCATGTTTTTAACCGTTTCTTAAGTTTGTATGTCCGGAAATACAGATTTATGCGTGATTTTCATTTAAGTTAATCGAAAGATTACTTTTATGATTTGATCTATGCAATTGAAGAGATTTGTTTGTAATTCTAGACATAAAATGGCAAGAATCTTCTATTATTTTTATGAGTTCATGTTATTAATGCAAATTTAGGTTGCTATTGATTGAGGAGACATCCTAATTGATTAACCTAGGTTTAAACAATTTGTTAGATTCGAAAGAATTGACATTTTGCTTAAGGAATTCTATAGCTTAAGAACTAAATCTTAAATATCTAGTATGAGTTGCCAAGGATTCACATGATAAATTGGAGGTAAGACAAAATCTGGATCATTTGTTCTTATTGAATCTTGCTTGTCTGTTACTAGATCTATGTTAATATTGTTCAAAGTAATTTAGATAAAATACAAATCATCAAATTGTCGGTTACATAGTAGAGAAACGGTAATACTAGTACTTGATATCCAGATCCTAGAGGATGACACCCGTATTAATTCTATTATGCAATCGATAGGTATACTGCCTATTGCCTTTATAGTGAATTAAGAACGGGACTTTATAAATTTAAAACTATGCTTGAAGGCAATTATCAATCATCGATGAAGACTATTACGCACTTATCCAGCAGGGGTTTATATATTCGATTCATGAGGTCCATGAATGCTGCTGGCGCGTTGGTTAATCCAAAAGGCATCACTAGAAACTCATAATGTCCATAGCGAGTCCTAAAAACTGTCTTTGGTACGTCTTCAGGTTTAATCCTCAATTGGTGGTATCCTGACTGATATGGTAACCCTAGGTATATTAAACCTAGAACCCCCAAATCGTTGATTGGAATTGGAACCCGAGGATCGTCTTGAAACAAGTTGTCGTAGGATGGAATTAGACCTCAATCAAACCTGTTGATTGCAACCTAATTATCAATGAATGGAATGGAACTAGACCTCGAACAAACATGTTGATCGCAACCTAGTTATCACGTCGACCTCCTTGAGTGTTTAGATCAAGAAAATCAAATGGAAATTCGTTCACAAGGAACAAGATGGAGTTTTCTCTCAAAGAGAATGAATAACATTCATATAAATCATCTTGTTTTCAAACCTTAAAACCAAGGCTTAATATATAGCCTTTTACATACAAAGAAATTAATGATATGTAACTGACACAAACATAGCTGACTGTAACTGACAAAGAAATTAAAGACATAACTGACAAAGAAATTAAAGACATATAACTGACAAAAATAAGTAACTGCTGTGTAACTGACAAAAATAAGTAAAACGACGCGACCTAATGAAAAGACGCGACTCAAAATTAATGAAAAGAATTGAAAATCTTCAATCCTTTGAATCCCAAACTATCCTATCAACTCTTTTGGTTCTCTTGGCTCTTGTTTTAATCTTTGAAGCTTTCATCATCGCACCTCTCATCCATTCAGATGGCTTGTTGAGCTTCAAATTGGACGGCTTAAAAATTGAGGCTTCTAGGATCACATCACTGACCGTAGATCGATCCTTGAAAAGACACTTGCTCCTTGAAGCTGATCGAAGAGGTCCTCTATCCTTGGGAGTGGATACTTGTTCTTGATGGTAACCTTATTAAGCTCCCGGTAGTCGATGCATAAACGCATGGAACCATCCTTCTTCTTTACGAACAACACTGGTGCTCCCCAAGGTGATACACTTGGTCGGATAAAACCTTGATCTAACAAGTCTTTTAGTTGAGTCTTTAACTCCTTCAGCTCTACTGATGCCATTCGATAGGGTGCCTTTGATATCGGCTCCGTATTGACTAATAGATCAATCTCGAAGTCGATCTCTCTCTTTGGTGGTAATCCAGGTAACACATCCGGAAATACGTTTAGGAATCCTTCACTACGGGTATGGATCCAAGCTCAGGCTTTTCCTCTTCTTCTTCATCCAGGTTACTAAGGTTGATTTCATCCTCATCCACCACAACTCGAATGAGTTTAACTTCACCGTGGATTCTCCTCTAAACACTACTCTTTAAACCTCACTTCCTTTTGTTTACAATCCACTAAGGCTTTGATAGATGTCAACCAACTCATACCCAAGATGACTTCGTATTTGCTCATCTCTAAGATTATTAGGTCACACTTAGAGTGACTTCCTTGTATCTCCATTGGACATCCTTTAAGCATTTCCTTTGTCGTTACTATGCTTTCGGTGGGGGTTTTAACTTGAAAACCAGTAGCAATAGTATCTATGGGTAACCCAATTCGCTTGGCTAGGCTAACGGTGATAAAGGAATGGGTAGCTCCTATATCGAACAAAGCATAAGCGGTTTGACTAGCTATGAGTATGCGTCCTGCACTCGAATTTTTATATTAATTACGAGACTGGTGTACTTAAGCTAATCGCGGGTATAAAACTTTATACTTGTACCGTAGGAATTGAACGCAGGAAACTTAATGAATTATATCAAAGAAAAGGGTTTCGATTCTAACCTGTCACTAATCCAAAATCTGAGCCATAATCTCTATCTACAGTAGCTAGCTCTGCTCCATCGTCATCAGACTCCTCGCATACCCACTATCCTTCCAGGTTGTATATCCTCATTCCGTGGACAGCGGCTCCAGATCGGCTTGGGTTGCTTCCTCCGCTTCCGTTTTTCGTCGATGCCACTCCTCCTACTTACCCAAATGGTCTAGCTGGAGCATTCTTTCTTTGTGGGCATTCATTGGCGAAGTGCCCGGTTTGCTTGCAAATGAAGCACATAGTAGAAGCCTTCTTTGGGCAATCACCTATCTTGTGGCTGGAGTCTCCACAAAAGTAGCATTTGTGTTGCAACAGCGGGTACCACTTTGGATAGTGCTCCTCCTTGCATTTCCAGCAAGTCATCTTAATCTTGGATGTGTCCTTATTACTAACAGCACTTCCTCGGAAGCTGTTGAAGGGCTTGAACCTTTTACTCTGAAAACTGGGGTTATAGCTATCCTGAGCTCTCTTGCCGAACAGGAAGGTCTTTCTCTCAGGGGCTTTGCTCTTCCTTTTCTTTGCTTCCTCAATGATACGAGCTCTTTCTACTAACTCTCGAAGGGTCCTCAGATCTAACTCCTCCAGACGCATCCTTATATCTTCATCCAGGCCACTCATAAATACTTGCCTCTTCAGCTCCTCACTATGCTTGAAGGACTCAGGCACGTATTGAAGCAGTCGGCTAAACTCTGTCTTGTACTGCTCTATTGTCCTTCATTTCTGGGATATATGGAGAAAGTCTCCACTATACTGTACCCTTAAGCTCCCAGGGAAATAGTTGTCCAAAAACTCTCTACGAAAAACTGCCCAAGTTACGGGTGGCAACAATTCCCTGCTTTTCGACTCCCACCATATTCTGGCATTGAACCGCAACATGTATGTGCCATAATCCAGGCGTAGATGATGGGGAACTTCATAGGCGGCAAACGATCTTTCGATCTGGGCTAGCCAGTCTTCAGCTTCGTCTGGCTTTCCAAAATTTCCGTCGAAATATCTGTTGCTTTTTATGAAGTCCAGCAAGGAACTTCTATAAGGTCGGGGCGGTGGTGGTGCTGGTAAAGGGACAATATGTGACTCAGCTTCTGGGGCTGCAAGTGCTTCAACGGTTGCTTCTGGTGCATTTACAGCAGGCGGTGGCACATTTTGTGCATTTTGCATGAAATTATTGACCAACCCTACTAGTTGGTTGATGGCGGCCCATACATCTCCTTGTTGATTCAGTGGGGGATTTGGTGCTTGTTGTCCTGCTGGAGGATTCTCCGGTTCCGCTGGTATATTATTAGAGGCGCGACGTTCGCGTCTTCTACCTCTCCTACCATGTCTGTTAAATTTTATACTTCTTAAATTTTCGCAACAAGGAAAAGATCGGAAATATCGGAAATTCCATAGAAAATAATTAAAGCAATCAAACCCATCAACATAAAATTCTGGCATTCAAAATAAAAAGAGGAAATTAATAATCCTTACATAACTTGAGAAGGTGGAAACCATTCCCATAAAAAAGATAATTGTTCAAATAAAACATAGAAAAGCAAAACATTAATGCATTAAAACAAAGATAAGCCTAGGAAAAGGCTATGTTGGACTCGTCAGGTTATGCTCCATTTCTTCCTTCTTCAAACTTCTTCTTTTTACGGGGATGGTGCTGGGTTCATACTCCTGCTAGTGGATCCTTTGCGCGTTTGAATTGTCGCAGATATTGACTAACCGTCATCCTCTTTCCTCGGTGTCGTGAGGTGATCTCTGCTTGAGACGGCCAAGCTTCGTTATGTATGGAAATCCTCTCTCCACGGGTCGTGCCGTTCGTTTCCTCTGGTCTTTCTTCTTCTTCTTCTGGTGCCATTGCCATTGTGGGGGTCTGCTTCTCAGGAATCTATTTGGATCAAAAGCATTGTTTCTTCTCCCCTCCTCCTCAGAATCGGAGATCATTACTGGGTTATTCCTTGCAATGGTCTCCATGGGTACATCTTGGCTCAGCCTTCGGGAGGTGCTTACTGGGATCAAAGGGCTGTCTTCCCAGAGGGATGCAGACTGGGTCTCCTCAGGCTCCGAGTCTTCATTCTGATCTCCTTCCATGCTACCATTTGTCTCTCCATTCCCCGTTTGCTTGGGCCTCCTCCATGATGAAGTCCTCATCTGGGATAACGTTAGCTGCATTCCACGGAGTTGGGTGAGTATTGACTCTGATGTAGGGACAATCCGTCGGTAAGCGGCATACCAATAAATCGCTCTTCAGCATCTGCCTTCAGCCAGTCCATATGATCCGCTAACTCATCATGTGCGTAGATGTATAGAGGTCCTAGCTATTCCAAGTCCGGAAGTTTGGTTCCTGCCGTCCGTCTTCCGCTTTCAAGATGAAGGTCATTTGTGCAGCATGGTCTCCCGGTACATAAAAACCATCATTCTTTCGACTACATAAATAACTACTACATCTCCATCTCCGATTGCTTACAGCATCGAATCTCAGCTCATTAGGCAAGTTCCTCCACAAGGGAATGTCTCAATCCTTTCTTCCATAACTTGAACATTTCGCGGCGGTCCTGGCCTTCCGACTAAAGCGAACTCCTCACACAGGACCCTCAGTCTAAGACGGTAGTTCACGAAGGTCTCGTCATGGTCTTTAAGGAATTGTCGGGATTTTTCTTTGACCTCAGGGAAAGTCAACTATCAAGTAAAAAAAAAGGGATCAGATCTTAAGCTAGAGTTTCTATCTTGTTACTATCTATCTTAAGGTCTATTTCTACTATCTTATGTCTAAAACTTGCGCTCTGATACCAACTTAAACTGTCACGCCCCAGAGGGTATCCTAAACGTGGCAGTCCGCCGCATATAATATTAAACTAATGAATGACAATCCATAGTCACGCAGGAGCTTCGATATCATGCAAGGCGTGCTTCCAAGATAGTAGGAGACTCACAGGGGTATTACGTTTAAATAGATAGCAAAAGCAAGCATAAACTTAAATAATAAACATAAGATCTTCATTCCATAATAAGTTCGTACATCATCTTAGGGGCATTCCCCCGCCTTAAAGTCTTTGATCAACTATACTAATAACAAAATAAACATAACTACACATAAGTCTACTATAGAGATTTTTCCTAGAAGTCTATGTTCAAAACTAAAAATACATAAACTTCCTCCAAAAACTCCTAGTAGCAAGCTCATACCTGGCACACTGGGCTCCTCGGGCCAACCATAGATAATCATATGTAATAGAAAACTATAAGGGTATAAGCAAATCTAGCTTAGTGAGATAATTCCTAACTATATAACATTTCCATATGACAACCAAGTTATTTAATTCAAGCATATGTAATGCACACAATCACATGAACACCAACTACACAAGACTATCCGAAATCAAGTGCAGCATGGATTTAACGCCCTCCATGACAAGGTTGGGTGGTTACAGGCCCATACGACCATCAATATTTCAGATTTACCGGCTCCTGCTTGCCCTGTAGACTTCCTGGCTCCTACTGGCCCATGTAGACTTACCGGCTCCTACTAGCCACCACTACCACTTCCTCGTTTCCCCACACGAAGAATAGTAGTGAAATAAATGTGACTCACAAGTATGATATGCATGAATAAATTTCAATTAAACATTTAACCATATAAGTTGAATTCATGTTAAAGGTGATCAACCATAATTTCATCATATCAATACAAGAGTCACACTTTTATTTAACATATCGTCTTTCGATATACTTAATTTTCATTCAACAATTATTTCATAACATTGTTCATTATCTTTTCCTAAATTTCTAGTGCCACTAATTACAAGCACAAACAAGGAAATGTAACTTAGGAAAAGAATTAACTCACTCCATAATCGGTAGGTCTAATCGAAATAATCCTCGGATAGACGATCTCGGGTCCCTCGTCACCTAAACAAGATGAAATACCCAAAATGAGTCTTTCATAAAACTTCTATTCTTGAAGATTCTAAACTTCTCTTAAAATCGCGGTAAAATCGTATAAAGGGAAATTCCAACTTAAAATGGCCATAACTTGCTCATTTTAACTCGGAATTTCGCGTATAATATCGTTTTCTACCTACTCGAAAAGATCTACGCATTTCTAAGCTTATTTTCATAAAACTAGGTCGTTTGGGTTCCGAAAAGAGCGACCAGATTTGCCACGAATTTGCAAAAACTTGTTTTCCTTCTTGTAAACAAAGCTCATTTGAAAAGATAAATATTTCAAGTTTTGTAAACTTTTTGAAATATATATATATGTAATGACTCATAACAAATGTATGAAGTAAATGAAGTTGTCTCAACTTATGAAAAGTAAGGTTTTAAAAGACTTTGAACTTGAGTTTTATTGGAATATTTATTTTACTTTTGAAAGATCTTGGTTATTTGAGATGAATATTCTTTTTCTAAATTAATTCTTGCAACTACTTTAATTTCCTAAGGAGTGGTTTTATTTTCTAAACTTAATTCACAAAAGTAATAAAATGATATTTTGTTTCTTGTAATGATTAAAAGAATTTCTATTCTTGATGAAAATAAGTTTTCATAAAACCTTTTGTTTATTAAGAAAAATCATTTCCATGCATGTTCATGGTTTTTAAGAAATCTTTTCCTATTTATTTAAAAGAACCTTTAGTTTAGAAACACTTCCTCATTTATTTTTGTTGAGACAAAAACATTATGTTCATGCATGAATATGAATCATAAACTATAGAAATATAAAGGAACATAATAACTTGAAAGATTAAGAAAGTAAATCAAGTATTGGGACCTTAGCTTCATCAAGGTACCCCGGGACTAAGAAAAGACTAGTCCCGAAAAGAAAAGAAAAAGAATTTTTGACTTGATGAGGACAAGTCTAAGACTAGAATGACTAGTCTTAAAAACAACTTGAAATAAATAAATTGCAATGAAGTAAATAAATTGCATGAAAGTAAATAAATTACAAGACAATGAGCTTATATGCTCTAAATAATATATATAGCTATATAGATATATTAGATAGTAATAAACATAAGGAAATAAAGAAACATAAAGGAATTTGATGTTATGAACAAAAACAAAGTATGAACCTATTGTTGCTTTCTTAACCTTCATGGTTTTAGAAAACACATACTAAGCTCATACTAAGTAGATGAACATAAAGAAAACTTGGAGGAATTTTTACCTAAAAGAAGCTAAACTAGGAGGAACTTCTTGAATGAGACTCTTGAGATATTTTGGTATAGTAACTTTAGAGAAGAAGTGGTGTGAAAGAAGTGAAGGTATGAGGGGGTATTTATAGGAAAATTTGGGAGATAATTTGCGTTTATTAAATAAGTAAAAGCAAAACAAATTGGAAGAGATGGGAGAGGGGGCCGGCGCTACTCCTTGCATGGGGAAGGCGAAAAATTTATTTATTTATTTTTTGTTATTTTGTTAATTAAAAGTAAGAAATGAAAGATATGAAGTTGTATTGGAAATGAAAATGTGTAAGAAATAGGTGTATGGTTTGTAAGAGTAGGTTATAAGAAAAAGTAGAGATAGATGAATAGTGTAGAATAGTAGAAAATAGTGTAATGTAAAAGTAGACATGATAATTTAATGTCGGTAGTAAGAAATACGCATATAAAAGCGATATTTGATATTTTTAGCTACCGAAAAATTACGAAATTGATATTTTTGGAAATCTCATATTTTTACGAGTCTAACGGTATATTCAGAATATTTTTCGTATTCCGGGCTTCCGGGCACATTTTTCAAGAACTATGTTCGATCGGGTTCAAAGGATACTCGAATTCTTTCAATATGATATACTTTTCCAACTTCGTTTTCTAGGACTTGAGAAAACGGCAATGCAGGACTTAAGCGGTTACGGTAAACTAGGGTTTTGGTTGACTTAAGAATCCGGTTGACTTCCGATGAATTACAGCACTTGTTTTGTTTCTTCATGAGGAGGTCCATAATGCTTGAAATTGACAATTCAAACAACTAGAGCCATTTCTAAATGATTTTTACTTAGAATATCAAATTCATGAGCCAAAATCATCTTAGAAATAAGGTGTTACAATAATTATCAAATTTCCCCTACACTTAACTCCTTGCTTGTCCTCAAGCAAGAACAATCAAGTCATTTAAACAACTGAGGAAATTAATCAACAAATGGGCTCATCATCGATCATGATTGATGTTACAAAATGTACTTAGCTAAGAACATCAGTATTACTCAATTCATTCTTTCACATTCATCATAATTCCTCTATCTCTTGAATATGTTCCTCACCCTACCATGGAAATATTGTATTAGAAATACTTTAGCCAACCTTCTAAAATTAATCTGAGTAAACCAAGCTTTACCCTTGCTATTTAAAAATAGCTTCCAATGTTAAAATTAAATCTAAGGTCAAACAGAGTAAAAAGAGACTTAGTCTACTTCATCTATTCTCTTGAGAGTGTATAATCCCATCAATCACCGCTCTAAGCACAAGAATCTAAAAATGAAAGTATGTTGCATCAAAATTTCCCTTGGGATTCTCTCCCTTTTTTTAATATTTACTAGAATTTTATATAGTCATTTTTTGTTTTCTTAGGTTCTGTCACGCCCCAAAGGGTACCCAAAACGCGATAGTCCACTACACTCGATATTTAAACTTAAGTATGACAACCTTAGTCATGCCATAAGTTTACATATCGGGTGTAAGGTGTACTTGCACAACTTTTAGGATCACACTTTGAATCGAATAATCTAAAGATGGCATACATTAGCATTAAGAATAGAAATCACAACGAAACAAAAAAAAATTAAGTCTTTACAAAAGTCAAGGGGGCATACCCCCACCAAAATAATAATGGAAGTTTATCTGGTTTAAACCATATTACAATCATTAGGGTTTATGTTAAAGAGATTTTTCTAGAAGTCCGCACCTCTAGCTAGGTCCCGACTTCTTCAAAAGCCCCTTCATCCAAAAGATAACCCTGTGAAATGTGTTTTCTCGGAACAACAAAAAATAAGGACACCACAACAAAACTATCAGGGTGTAAGCTATAGGCTTAGTGAGATTCAATCCCAAATATTCAATACTCAACAATAGTATATAACAGACAAGTCATTAGCAACCATATGAATGCACAAGCATATGAGCATACAATACATAAGACCATTCGGAAATTTTATGTTGAATGGATTTATGCCCTCCATTCGGGGTTAGGAGTTTCAGGCCCATACGATCATCATTTAAATACTTCTCATTTCATATTATGGTTGATACAGGTGCCCATCCACCACGTTTAGATATAGAAGCGAGGATAGCTAAGAGACAGGAAGGAGCTGACCCTTCTAATTTGATTAAGCAGCCAAAGCCTCTTCTGCAAGGACAAACCCCTCTTCCTAGGTCACATCATATAAATAAAGGCGGTTAAGATAATCAATCAAACAGAGGTAGAGGTAGGAGCAGAGGTAGAAATGCAACTCCAATACCTAAAAGGGGTCAAGGAAATGAGTTCAGCAAGTCTCGAAAATATTGGCTTGGGGATGAGCCTTGAACCGTTTCATTTATTGATGCCCCTTATTCTTTTATGACCCTTTTATTTCTTATTTCTTTATTCTTTATTCTTTCTTTATATCTGGAATATTATTTTATTCTTTGTGGCAATTAAAGATTCTATATAGAATAACATTACATTTTCTATCCATAATTCAATCGAGGCTTTGATTGAGCCATCATTTTTGTACTAATAAACTCTATGACTTAGTCTTTGGCAGAAACAAGGCAATGCAGCATGCAACAAGAATTTTCCCCTCGAGCTTCATAATAGAGAAGTTTTTCTCAAAACTTCTAATCTAAATCTTGCTCTGAATTGAATTGTTTAGAATCCTTTGGTCTGTTGTTTTTCAGGTTTTTAAACATTAAGGAAAATATTTAGTTTAAGTGTGGGGGAAAAGAATTTGCAAGATTTGATGTGAGGATGATTGGTTTTGAATATGAGATCTATCTAGAATAGAGTATATATGCTTTGAATGATCAATTTTTCTCACAAATAATAGGAAATTAATGAAATGGTTAAAATTTGACTAAATTTTTTTTGAAAATTTAGAATGAAACCACCAGTTAACTCAATTAAGCAGTTTATGAGAACCATCATGAGATAGAGTTAACTTTACTTTTAAATCACTGTGCATATATCTATGTGGAGTAGTTTTACTTATTATTTAATCTAGAATTGTAGAGTTGGAATTAACTTAAGGTCCCCAATAAGGTTACTCAATTTCCTTGTAAAAGCTTTAATTTATGAATTTAGTCATTTTGACAGCCTATATAATCTCTGATGAAGGATTAAATGATGATTGTAACTTGATGATTTTTTCTTGTGCCTCAGTTAAAACAAAAACAAAAATTAAAAGAATGAAAACCAATGTGCTTAGAGTTGAAATTGGGATGGGTTGGTTCCTTAGAAGAGCAATTTCTTGTCCACTCTTTTAATTTTAGTAAGCCATGGTACAAAAAATAAAAGAAGCGAGTAAAAATCCGTCCAGAGGAAAAGTAAAGAAGAAGGAAAAAAAACCTTTCCCTTTGAAGCTTCAAGTTACATAAATAATCAACAAAATAAAAAGCACATATAAGGAAGAAAATCAAGGTATGATATGATGTACATGCCTTCATTTTTTATTATGATACTTAGAAAAGTGATTAAGGAACTATATACTTATATATAAAAAAAGATGAAATTGATCGAGTTTCTTTCTTACTTTGATTGATCGTTTGAATAATTTTTTGCTTTAGGATTCTTTATTAAACAACAAGGATAAAGCTAATCTAATTAGATAAACTCTGTGATTTTAGCAAAAGTAAATTTAGTACAATAATTGAAATGATTAAGTATCTAAAGTGCTAAGGTGATGTTACGCTTAAATTGATAAGGTCAAATTTCCAGTTATGATTTATTTTCCTATTTGAAGAGCTTTGCCTGGTTTGAAATGATGTTTGCTTGAGGACAAACAAAAGCTCAAGTGTGGAGGAATTTAATAAGTTAATTTTACTCTATTCTTTTAACAGGAATTCAAGTTTACTTTGATGAGTTTTTAGTTAAATTCCTATGAATGTGGTGCTTTTACTATTAAATCGTTGTTTTTCAGCTCCTTGAATCAAAAGAAGAAGAATGAAAGTGTTTTTAATTAGATTTGGAGCAAAAATAGCAGCAAAAGTGAAGAATAGAACTGTCACGCCCTGAATAATATTGATCGAGGCAAAAATGTAAGGCAAAACAAGCAAAAATTAGTCCGTCACACCTTGAATTTAGCAGTTGTCGTGACCCTTGACACTTATTCTAAGGAAATCGAGCCAAACTTGAAGAAAGCTTTTGTTGTGCCTCAATGTTGAACCCTAAATATGACCTGCGACAGTAGTTAGCCTCAAATCATCAAAGTATCAAGCCTTTGAAGCACTCAATTTAGCTTTCGATGGAAGAATGGATAGAAACGATAATGTTTTGCTAACTAAAGTTAAGCCTTATTTTTAATGTAGCACTCAAGCACTTGACTTATCCTCGATGAGCGATTGTTTGAGCATTCGATACAGATGCATACGTGGATAAAGAATTTGCATTCGTTATAAAGAATCTGCCACGTCAGTAATAAAATCTTCATGATTTCTTTGGCATTGTCCTGTAAATAAGCATGCACAGTGTTGTAATAAGCACAATGTGTACATACAATAAAATAGTGCTAACATAGTGTAGTGAGAGAATTTCTAGAGCGAAAGAATTCTATTTCTTCTTGCTTTAGAAAATCTCAAAGTTTTCCAGGTAAAATCATTTTAACCCATTGTTTGTAATTTCCGTAAGACTTTGTGCTGAATTGTAATATTCTTCAATTAATTTCATATTATTTCTTCAGATCATGTTTGTAATTTCTAAATCCATGGAGAAATAATATCCTACAACTTAGGGTTTATGAATCCAAATCCTAATTCATGTGATTTAAAATGCACTTTCAATTCAATATTGATTGCGTATTTGTAATTAGTAGCTTGATTTTTATTTCGTGGGTTTAATTGTGTGGTGCACAAGTTAGATTCATGTTTGATTTCAACTAAATAAGCTGAGAGGTCATTCTTTTGAATAGATCTATGGCTACTAATGGCGTTGATCCTAAATGTCTCGAGAGAGGGCCAATGAAGACTTTTTGTCACTTGTTTTGAAATTCATTAAGTTGGTTTTAAAACTAAAGGATTCTTAAACTTTATGCGGATCGAGGCTGATGATAGTTTAAGAAGAGATCCTGGCGGTCTGGTTTAGATCTAGAACTATTGACCTTAAGAAAGGCTTTAGTTTACCTCATTGAATCTGCCGGTGTAAATACTCCAACAAACAACTTTCTCTTTGAGTTTTGTCTTAAGAAATCACATGAACGAGTTGGTAAAGCAAATCCTGGGCTGTTGTCTTGCATTACTGCACAGCGATCCCTAAATTTTACTTAGAGAACATTTGTGAATATTATTAACATTAGCATAACTGTTGTTTTCATTATGACTTGCTAAATTCTTCTTTGGCTAGATAATAGATGTAAACCCCTGAAATTTTCATAATTCTTAGAAAATAATCCTATAAGTCAAAAACCAAAATCGAAACCTCGAAAATCGACCAAGTTAAAACCAAATTCTAAATAAGATCAAATATGAAAATCCTTAACCTTAAGAAGAAGAAAACCCTTAAAACAAAATGGAAAATCCAACAATTGATTGATTCAACATCCGTAAACCAACTGAATAATCTATATGATTCTTAACACGTAAATCAAGATGATATATCCAAATAACACTGGACAACAAAATACCAAACCTTAAATCTTTCAGTGAATTTTAGAATAAAAATTTTCAATTTCCACCAAAAGTCAAACTGAGTCAAACCGGAACCTTAAAAGTCAACGAAGTTTAAAACAAACCCCAGAGTTTAAGAACCGGCAATCCCGCGCTCTTAAACCCCAAACAACGAAACTGAAATAATTGTTGATAATAGTTCGTAATAATATAGGGAAGCTTAAAAATATCATATTTGCAAATTTGTAGTGTCTTTTAGATCCGAATGGGATCAGTTTTTCAAAATCGTGCTCTAGTACACTGGACAGTAAAAATATTTCCTCAATACCGTTAGACTCGTAATAAAATAAGAAATCCAAAAATATTAGTTTTATAATTTTTCGGTATCTAAAAATATCTTATATAGCCTATAAACCCCAGAAATTTTCCACAATAGTACGCGACTCTAAAATAGAAAGTATGAACTATCTAGTAAACCTAAAATCTAATAAAAATCTAAGAATAGATCAATAACTCGAATTTGGCTGGGTTAGGATCTAAAAGTCAAATAAAGAACTTCCTTGACCCTAATTTGATACCAAAAACGAGATTTCGTATCTTGAACTGATTATTCAAGATATGATTAAAGGAAACGCAAATTTTCAAACCTCGAAACTTGTCATGCAAATAGATTAAATAGAAAAATATAAATATAGAGATTAAATGACTACTATTGAACCCAACAAAGACTTGAGACTAGAATAATAAGTAGTAATAAGCCTATACATGGATTTAAACCCTAAATCAGGATTCCTAGATAGTTTTTAACACTACTAATAAGATTTTATAGTAGATATAAAAAACCTAAGATATATAGATAATTTAGCTAATATATCAAATGAGATGATGTGTAGTTGACCAACTACGCTTATAGATGGGAAACTATAATATAAAGATAAACCGTTAGGATTATAAATACACAATAAAAACATAAACAGATGTATAACTAAAGATCTAGACTCCAAATAAATATTTGAATCACCATTGTTTTAATTAGGATTTTCTTAAGCTATTGGGGTCTAAAACAAAAATTGACCTAATAAGCTTAGGAAACTTTAATCGCGAGAGATAAAATTTTAAAAACAATTAATCATGTAAATTTAAAACTTAAAGTTGTATCGTTTGATAAACTAAACATTTTGTAGAATCCTATAAAAATATTTTTGTACAAAAACTCTTAAATATTCGCTAAATTGTATCCGATTAACGTAATAAACTACCCAAAAATATAGATAACTATTGTCTAAATATTAATATATATATATATATATATATATACATATGTAAGATCGGTCCAAGTTGAACAAAACGTAGGGTTTGGATTGTCTTGAACAATGAGAACCGAAATTTGCATGAAAAATCCGCCAAGTAATGCACAAAGGTCAACAAAATCAACTCACCAACAAATCAAACATTGCCACCTCAACTCCCTCATTAATGACATCAAAACAACTGGATGAAATAGTGTAAAAATGTGGAACCATCGGATGCATTCATCGAAGGAAACAATCCTCATTCTTCTCTATATATATAAGTGTTAATGGCTCTTGATGGATAAGCAAACACCCTTCATTTAATCCAAAAATTTCCAGATCAAAACAGCTCCTAATGAGTAGCCAAAATGACCTAAAAATAGAAATCAAATCGTCCTAAACATCTTAGTTTTAATCAAAGAAGAAAATAGCACGAAAAGCGCTTAGATTGGGAACAAGGTAAGTTGTTGTATTCCGGTTTTTCTTTTTTTTTTTTTTAAATAAGGATTGGAACTGACTTATGATGATCATGGGATCATACCAACCCAAAAACAAGCTTCGAATTCCATTGGATAGGCTCAAGTAAGGTAAAATTCGAAAACCCTAGTTACACTATTTTGATCCAAAAACCATGAATCATGTTGTTGTTTTGATGTTTTGAGTTGATATTTGTGTAGTAAAACATTGTAGAAACTCATAGGAATCAATTGAAGAGGTTTCTAACATCGGATTCCGGCCGAAAATGGCCGAGCTCATCAAGAAAGACGATGAACAGTGCTTCCCCATATGAGCAAAGGAGGAACACGGGCATGTTCCACCCCGTATACCTCTCGGCTTCTTTGTTTATTAAAAAAAAATTTAAAACCAAATTAATTAAACTAAATAATATAATAATTAATATTATAAATATTTTTAGTACTTTTATTACATTTATTTATTTATGTATTATTAAGATTATTATTATTTGTTAGTAATATAGTATTTAAATTATTGAATATTGAGTTTAAAATTAAAAATTAAAAATTTTTCTGTATTGATAAATATATAGTAGTTAAGTAATATATAATGAGATTATTGACATAAGTATTATGAATTAGTGATATTAACATTATCAAGAAATGATTATTAGTGATATAAATCACTATCATTAATTTAATTTAAGTCCATTAAGCTTTACAACTATAATTGTTAATATTTCTAATATCATTAAAAATACTTAAAATAATAATATTTCTGGAAATATCATTTTTAAATATTATTATATTTAATATTCATAATTAGAACCCAAAAGCTAAGCTTAAAGCTATTTTAGTTGTCACGCTCCGAAGGGTATCCTAAACGTGGTAGTCCGTCGCACACAATATTAAAGCTTAGGAATGACTGCCTCAGTCATGCGAAGGCTTCCATACTATGTACAAGGCGTCTAACACATAGAGGAGACACATTGGAGAGATACATTTTATATTGATACAACTTGAGTAACAACGTAAAGGAAATACAATTCACTATACTTCAGATACGAATCACTATACTTCAAATATGAATCACTATACTTCAAATACGAATCACTATACCTCAAATACAATTCATCAAAAGATTCTACTACATAAAATTATTACAAGGCAAATCATAAAACCTAGCTAATAACTTTAAGTATCCTTATTTCCTGCCGGAATCTCGAAGTCATTCTCGGCTCCAACCATTTCGGTACCCACTTTGCATTCTTGAGATAACCCGTTCATTTAAACATCTATTGGGGCATAAGCTACACTAACTTAGTAAGAGTTCTCTTAATTTCGTACCATGATAATCAAGTTATAATTCATCCATATGCTATGCATGAACAAATACATGAGCAAACAAGCATATGACTTTTCGGTAGCTATATGTGAATGGATTTACGCCCTTCATTTTGGGTTAGGATGGTCTATAGACATGCAACCATAATTCCAATCTTTTTTCTCTTGTTGTTTTATTGTAGTTTTTTATGTGCCTGCCCCACATCTGTTAACTTAAGCGATCTCGCATCCTTAATGTTAACAAGGCCCCCTCGCCTTCCGCTAATATACTTTTGTCCCACCAAAGGTATATCAGCAATGTAATGTGACTCAACATATGATATGCATACACAGTTTATTCATATAATCGTGGCATATTAATTATGTAGGTTAAAAGCGATCATAGAGAATTTCAAACAATTCAAATCTATGTTAACTTATACAATGATTTTACAACAAGTCTGCCTCGATGTACTTATCATTCATTCAACCAAGATTATACCACAACTCATCACAATTTTTCTTTTCCTAATTCTAGTGCAACTAGCTACAAGCACAAGCAAGGCAACAAAATAAGAGGAAAACTCACTCAGCCATTGGATCACGGTCTCTTAGTAAAAGTAATCGGTGGTAGGAAATCGTCGATTTCAAGATCGCCTAAAAAGGAAGAAATACTCTAATAAGTATTTCAACTCAAACTAATCAAACGATCTTATACAACTATCAAATTCGTAATTCTTGTCCTAAGCGGGAATTCCAACTTTAAAACGACCATAACTTGGTCATTTTAACTCTGAATTTCGCAAATTATATATCGATTTCTATCTACTTCGAAAGATCTATCTAATTCTAATTTGTTCTAAGTTTTGAAAATATTTAGGTCGTGAAACAGAGGGATCAGATCTGATCGGTAACGATCTCTATTTCCAAAAATAGTTTGTATTGTTTGAATGTTTCTATTGATATTTCAAGTATACATGAAATATGAATGATTTCCTAGCATCAATTACATGAGATGAGTTTAATGCATGCATGCTTTTGACAATATTTACTAAAAGGAATTTTTTTTTTTGAAACTTTTTATTTGTAAGACTCTATGGCTATCTACTTTCAAGAAAACTAGTTTCCTAACTTTGATAATTTCCATTTGTTTTGGATTTATTTCTTAAGAAAATATAATTATCCTTGTTAAAATTGACTCTTCATTATATATATTACTTATGACCTTCATTTCTACATAAAAAGTTCCATTTTACACTTTGTAACCATGTTTTCAAGTAGGGTTGATTCCAAAATCCGAATTTTGTGTAAATTAGTTTTTGAGTGATTCCTTTAAGTAAAAATCATTGATATTTAGAAAAATTAGGGCTCACCATACATAACCACTAAGAACTTCACTTTTTCATAAAAATTTGCATTTTACACTTTGCAATATGTTTTCAAATAGGATTTACTCCAAAATCCGAATTTTAAAAATCCCACTTTTTGAAATTTAAGACTTCACTATACCTACTACTTAAGGACTTCATTTAATACATAAAAATTTTATTTTGAACTTGAATAATAGGTGTTTTCATGGATATAATCCAAAGTTACGAATTTTACAGTTGACTACTAACTTAAAATTTTCCATCTTGATTTCTACTTTTTATTTTTACACATTAATCTCATCAAAACTCATTTCAACTTGTAAAAATCACTACTTAATGATACTATTACCTATATCCTTCATTCTTCACATAAAACATGAGTTTTGGAGTTGATAAATAAGATTTCAAATTTAGTCTTGGTTAAGATCCGAATTTATAAAATTTATTTTTTGTCATATCTTTTGATAAAATCTATCTAAACTTATGAAAATCCATTCCTTACATATAATATCTTAAGAGCTTTCCATATCTTGAATAAAAACTTCATTTTTTTAGTTGGAAAACATGTTTTTAAAATATGCCTTGGCCAAAACCGAAATAGAATTTTGTTTTGAAAATTAATATTTGAAAATCACTTTTGAACCATATAAAATGAAGTCTTGATGATATATATACATTAAGCCTTCATTATCTCAAGTAAAATTTCATTTTGGCACTTGGAAAGTGGTTTTTAAATAGGGGTCTTACCTAAATACGAATTTCACTATTTCTGTTTAAGTTCAAAACCAAGATCTATACTTAATATGAACATAAATCTAAAAAAAACCCATGGTAGTAAACTATAAACTCATAGATCTACACTTTACTCATCAAAATCATTCATTTATGTTGTCTATACCCTAAGCCCTTCATTTTAAATGAAAAATACACATTTCGAAGTTGAAAAACAATTTTTCTAAATATGGTTTCATTTTTCATCCGAATTTCAAAAATGATTTTTATTGAAAATAAAATACATCTTGAGCTTTCTAAAACATTCCTACTATCATCATGCTAATAAGTTGTTCATGAACATAAAACAATTTAATGCATTTATGAACTCAAAACACTAGATCTAGTTCTATACTAGTTTTAAATGCATGAACACTAAGATAGTTATGTGAATGATGAAATATGTTATAAATCATAAGCAATAACAAAATAATACTCAAATAACAAGATCTAAGGCATAAACGAAAATTAAAGCTACAAAATTAGATATACAAAATATAACTACTTTTAACAAGAAAATAATAGTGATACAAGATAATAATCATGGAGAAGAGGAGTGTTTCATTTTTGGCATCATCATCCTTAGCTTTTAAGCTTATGGAATGTCATTTGATGCATGAAACTCTCACTATACTTTACCTATATCACCTATGGAAGCTTTAGACAAGAGTTTATTCAAGATTCTTGAAGAAATATGTGTAGGAGCTCAAAAATGGAATGGGGGCAGCATGTGTTCTTGCAAGAACAAGAACAAAATGAAGAAGGAAAGAGAGAGAAAATTAGGAATGGTAAAGGGAAAAAAAAGTGTAAATGAAAGAGAGAGAGAGAAAAGGAGTATATTAAATGAAGGAAAGAGGGAAAAAAAATAAAACAAGGGAGATTTTTGTTGGGGGGGGGGGGGGGGGGGGGGGGGGTGGGGCACGTGGGGGGGCCTTCACGTGAATGTGAGTAAGAGAGGAGAGAGGTTACATTGTCTTGTAACTTGAAATTTGAAATGTAACTTGATCATTTAATGTGCTAACTAAAAAAAGCTTTAAATCATTAAATAAATAATTAAAATAAAAGAAAAGAGGCTATTATTAGGGGTGTGGTCAGCTGCCATTGTGGGGGAAATGGAGTGTGAAATGAGTGAAAGAAAAACTTGATTAATGTGTAGAAGTGACAATGAAGTGTACTTAAAGTATGGGTTGAAAAAATACTTTTTATTGGGAAAATATAAAATAAAATTAAGAAAATATTTTTAAGGAATAGCGACTTTTAATAAATAAAATTAATAATTATTTGAATTATTTTAGTATTTTAACAAATATGTTACGGTATGATCAAAATACGCGAATATGGGCTATAAATGATATTTTTATAACTCGAAAAATTTCAAAAAATTATTTTATGAAAATAAAAATATTTTTTAGATATTTTAAAATTATTAAATTAATTTATTTCATTTTTAGTATCAGGTCTTAAACAGAATCTGATCCCGTATAAGCCCGAAAAAACTAAATTTTAGAAAAACAAATTTTCTATAATATATAAATATTTATCTAAAAATTAAGGGTTTATAAAAATAATAAAAATCGTGTAACGAAATAAAAGTGAATAGTGCAAAAGACTAATTAATTACTGGTAGTAATGAAAATACGATAAAAATGTTATAACTATAACTTTTATAACCCGAAAAATTATATAATGATATATTTGGAAATCTTATGAAATTACGAGTCTAACAGTACTCATGGTATATTTTTGATATCTTGAGCCCCGGGACACGCTTTTCGAAGTCTATATCCGAACGGGTTCAAAATAAGTAAAAAAATTTACCAATCTTATATTTTTAAGCAAACTTATATTACTATGAGCTATTCTACACTTTTAAATAACCTCGGCCTCTAGGGTTAAGGGCTCTAGATTGCCGGACTTAAACTATTGTATTCCACTTAGGGTTTCCGGGTGATTTTCTGGTTTAGATCTTTACGAATTTGGAAGATGATATTTTATGTTTATAACATATTTAATTTGAGAAATTTATTTTAAATTTTATTTTGTATTTAATATCTCTTAACGTTTTTGGAATTCTTGAATTAAGTTTTATTTCCGATAGATAATCGTTATTTACTTTTTAATAATTTGTTTTTGGGCTTTATATTACCCAATTTTATAAGTCGAAGTTAAATATGAAATTTTTCATATATAGTGGTCGTGGATTTGAAGACTATTGAGTTTTTATTTTATTTTTAAGAAATCTCATTTTCTCAAGATTAAGAAATTTTTGGATTCGTTCGTGATTTAGGATTAGTCAAAGTTTTGTTTTAATTTGGAGTGATTTTTAGGGTTTATTTTCGAAATTCATCTTGGAATTATTTATTGAAATTTTCTGGGGCTTACATTAGTAATTTACTAGTAATTACTTTAATGGGTAAGGATTTGTGAATTATTATTAATTTAAATTATATGATGAATATTTCAATTATTATTATTATAAAATCATTATTATTGTTATCATTAAACTTGTTTGTTATTATTATCATTACCGTAATTATTTTTTAGTCGGCCAAAAGATAGTATTATTGATATTTTTGAAAATAATTTTTGTAAATTTATCAAATCTTAATGTTACTAATTATATTATTATTATAGATGAATTTAATATGTTTTACAAGAAAAGTTAAAAATTATTAAGTATTTATTTAAATACACATCTTTAGATTATGGACTACAATGGAAATTTAAATAATATAAATTTATGAATATAGGGATATCTTTACTTTACGAGAAAATTTTATCAAATAAATCACAATAAAACCAATAGTTCTAAGCAATAATAAAGAAATATGAGTTACTACACTAAGTTAAATAAGAACAATACAAAACATAACAATAATAACTATAAAATGTGTTAACTAAATACCAAATTATTGACTACTCGATTGATATATCTAAGTATCAAACAAAATCAAGACAAACAACTTGAAATTAAATATGAACTAATACTTGATTACCATAAGATCTCCAAAGAAGTAATATAGTGATAGAATGAAAACCCAGCAGCAAGATAGGACACTTAACACTCATAGGAGTTTAATCATATAGTTTATGTGACATTAATGAATATATTAATCATCTCAATAGGTGACTTGGGTATTTGTGAGGATTTTCCTGACGACTGCTACGATTGACCAACATGAGTAGATGAGTGACTTAGTCTTATTACATTGTATGTGCTTGTAACTTAGAGAACCATAAATAAAAGATAATAAATTGAGCGTATTATATGGGTTTATGGGAACTGTTTGTTGTATGAGACATTGATTGCCAAGTCACTCTAATAGTAATGACAACAGAATTATGTATGACTATATTGTTTGTGTAACATGATTGAATGTTTGTGCATTGTTTGATCGCCTTCAACTTAATTAAAACTACTGGTACCATAAAGGAAATTATACATGCATTGCATATTTTGCATAAAGTAGCATTTGAGTAAATGGTAGCCTACTACGTGTTAGTATTTCGAATCTTTGGTAATGCTTGGTTTATCTAGGCAAGAAAGTTATTAGTTAATTGCAAGATTATCTTTGTTCTATTGATACCATAGGAACTAAATGGTAAGTGAAGGACGCTGCTTATGGTATTGCTTGGAAATGACTCACACTTAGTGGAGTTTCTAAAGCAAAAATAGGAAATGAATGTTAAGACACAATAAATTCAAAGAGATAATTAAATTGAGCATTGTTATTTCCTGAAAACTTAGTCTCTCCTAGGTAGGTAGGCCATAGATTGTGATCCTTCAACCCTGATGGGAGGGCATAAATCTTCATCCTGTTTGGATTCCGGGTTATCCAGGTTTGTATTTGTACATATGTTTGATTGATACATTTCATATGATTGTTAAATAACTTGTGTGTCATGTTATAAGTTCTGGTTATTCACTGAGCTCATGGTTTAGCTCATACTCTAACAGTCTTTTTAGGTTCATCTTGCGACCTTAGCTCATTACTTCCAAGAGCATGGTCTCGGTAAGAAATTAGAGGCTGGAAGCTTAAGTAGTAGTATAGGATGAGAATATATATTTCTATTTTAGTTGCAAGTATCTTGAATTAGGAACTTTAGTTATGTATTTGAAAGATTTTATAGAAATGTTATGGTATGTAATTCATAAGCATGGAATGACAAGTATTTACTAATTGATGTCTTATATATACTTGTTCTTCTTATCCAAGCAACTAAAAGATCCTGTTTATTGAAAATATGTCATTCTCAGAGGGTGAACTAGTAATAGTATTCAAGTGTATCTTGTTTACTACTACAAGGGTACCCTCAGGGCGGGACAGTTTTAAGTTGGTATCAAAACATGGTTGCTGGTATAAGAAAGAAAAATATGTGTAAGAAAGTAAATTAGTAAATGTGGTGTTAATAGTATAAGTTTAGATCTAATTAGAACCATATAGGTTAGTTGGGTAGTTATAAGTAGTACTAGAAGCACAATTAGGGATAAAATCTGTGTGATTACTAATCATACAAATTTTATTATGTGTAGACTAATCCAACTATTTGCCATATTAAATGGAAAATCTTTTGCATGATGGAGGAAGACACACTTACAGATTATAGATGCCAACTGTTATGCCCCGGAAGGTACCCTAAACGTGGCAGTCCGCCGCATATATATTAAAGCTAATGAATGATAACCTTAGTTATGTAGGAGCTTCGATATCACATGCAAGGCGTGCTTCCAAGATAGTAGGAGACTCACAGGGGTATTACTTTTAAGTAGATAATAAAAGCAAGCAAGAACTTATATAAATAAACATAAAATTTCATAATAATATCCTTACATCATCTTAGGGGAATTCCCCCGCTTTAGAAGTCTTTCAAAAATAATAATCACTATAACATAAGCTTACTATAGAGATTTTCCTAGAAGCCTATGTTCAAAACTTAAATACATAAAGCTTCTCCCAAAAACTCCTAGTAGCTTATACTCGTACCTGGCATACGGGGCTCCTTGGGGCCAACCAAAGGTAATCATACTGTAACAAAAAGCTATAAGGGTATAAGCAAAACTAGCTTAGTGAGATAATTCCATCTATAAGACATTTCCATAATTCATACAAGTATTTTAATCAAACATATGAGAATGCACCAATCATATGAACAAACAAGATACACATGATTAACCAGAAATCAAGTGTAGTATGGATTTTACGCCCTCCATGTCAAGGGTTAGGAGGTTACAGGCCCACAACCATCAATATCTGCAGATTTACTGGCTCCTGCTTGCCCTGTAGACTTTCCGACTCCTACTAGCCCATGTAGACTTTTCGGCTCTTACTAGCCACCACTACCATTTCTTCGTTTCCCCACATGAAGAATAGTAGTGAAACAAATGTGACTCATGTGTATGATATGCATGAATTGATTTCAATTTAAATTTAACCAAAAATGTTTAATTCAAGTTAAAGGCGATCAACACAATTTTCATCATATCAATACAAGAATCACATTTTATTTATCAAACCAACTTCCGATATTCTTAACTTGTATTAAATCATTATAATACCAGTCACACAACAAATATCCATTTTATCTTTTTCTTAATTGCTAATGCTACTAATTACAAGCACAAAACAAGGAAATGTAACTTAGTAAAAAGAATAACTCACTCCATGTCGATAGATCCTAATCGAAGTAATCCTCCGGAAAAACGATCTCGGGTCCTTCTTCACCTAAACAAGATGACATACCCAAAATGACTTTTTCATGAAGTTTCTATTCTTAAATATCTTAAACATTTCTTAAAATCGCGGTAAAATCGTATAAGAGGAAATTTCAACTTAAAATGGCCATAATTTGCTCATTTTAACTCGGAATTTCGCATATAATATACCGTTTTCTATCTACTCGAAAAGATCTACACATTTCTAAACTTATTTTCATAAAACTAAGTCATTTGGGTCCCGAAAAGGAGCGACCAAATTTACCACGAATTTGCAAAAACTTGATTTCCTCCTTTTATCAAAAGCTCACTTGAAGAGATAGATTTTCCAAATATTTTATAAGCTTTTTGAAAGGTATAAATATATATGTAATGACTCATAACAAGTGTATGAAGTAAATGAAGTTGTCTCAATTTATGAAAAAGTAAAGTTAAAAGATTTTGAAACTTGAGAACTCTTGAAATATTCATTTGCTTTTAAAATTATCTTAAGTTGTTTATAATGAGTATTTCTTTTCTTTCCCTAAATTTTATTTTCTTATTCTCCTTATATTCCTAAGAAATAATTTCCTAAGCTTAGCTTCCAACACTTTTTGAAAGTAGTAACACTTCTATATTTAGAAAAATAATTTCTTGATTTCTTGAGATCATTTTATTTTAACGAAAAGGAATTTCTATCATTTGAAGAAAAGTGAAGTTGAAAAATTTTACTTTCAAAAAGTTCTTTTATGTTTGTAAAATTCCTTATGAACCCCTCTAAGTTTTGTTTAAGATGGCTTCTTAGTTTTTAGAAAAATTTACTTCCTATTTTATTCTTAGAAAAGATTTTTTATTTTTAAGAAAATATTTCTTCATTTATTTTGTTGAGACAAAACCATTATGTTCATGCATGAATATGAATCATAAAATTATGGAAGTATGAAAGAACATAATAACTTGAAAGAATAAACTATTAAAGAAATAAAATCAAGTATTGAGACCTTAGATTCGTCAAGGTACCTCGGGACTAAGATAAGACTAGTCCCAAAAGAAAAAGAGAATGTTTTGACTTGATGAGGACAAATTTAAGACTAGAAAGACTAGTCTTAAGAACAACTTGAAATTAAATAAATTGCAAGAAAAGGAAATAAATTGCAAGACACTGAGCTTATATGCTCTAAATAATATATGTAGCTATATAGATATATTAGATAGTTATAAACCTAAAGCAACATAAAGGAATTTAGATTATGAACAAAAACAAAGTATGAACCTATTGTTGCTTTCTTAACCTTTATGGTTTTACAAAACACACACTAAGTTCATACTAAGTAGATGAACATATGAAAATCTTGAAGAAAGATTACCTAAAAGAACTAACTAGAGAGAGCTTCTTGGAAGAAACTTCTTGGAGAAATTTTGAGAGAGATTTGAGTATAGTAACTTTAATGTAGAAGAAGAATGAAAGAAGTGGAAGTATGAGGGGGTATTTATAGGAAAATGTGGGAGATAATTTGTGTTAATTAAATAAAGTAAAAATAAAACAAATTGGATAGAAAAGGGGGAGGGTCGGTACTATTCTTGTGCATGGGGGAGGCAAAAATTTATTTTTTTGTTATTTTGTTAATTAAAAGTAAGAAATGAAAGATGTGAAATTGTATTGGAAATGAAAATGTGTAAGAAATAGGTATATGGGTTGTAAGAGTAGGTTGTAAGAAAAGTAGAGATAGGTGAATAGTGTAGAATAGTAGAAAATAGTGTATGTAAAAGTAGACATGACAATTAAATATTGGTAGTAAGAAAATATGCGTATAAATGCGATATCTGATATTTTTAGCTACCGAAAAATTATGAAATTGATATTTTTGAAAATCTTATATTTTTACGAGTATAACGGTATATTCGGAATATTTTTCCTATTCCGGGCTCCGGGACAAGTTTTTCAAGAACTGTGTCTGATCGGGTTCAAAACGAGTTTCGGTTTTACTAAACTGATCTTTTTAGGCTTTCTTGGATAATTACGAACTATTCTACTCACTAAAGTTTTTCTTACTTTCTTAGGATTTCTTAAATGGTGATGCCAGACTTAAGCGGTTACTGTAAACTAAGGTTTCGTTGACTTTGGAAATCCCGTTGACTTCTAATTTAGGGTTTGAGCTTTAATTCGAATCTAAAATTTCGAGGGTTTACACCAACTCTGAGTCTTAGTAGAAGATTTGGCATTGCCAAGCATCACAAAACCCTAGATGAAATTTTCAGTACCTGGAAGAGAGGTTTCAACCGTTGCTGAAAAATTAGCTATTCTTGATGGAAAAGGCTTTTCCAAATAATGGCACTGCAATTGAGACCATTTACAGGTTTGAGAGGCTGATTAACCAGAGGGATGGAGGCATAGAAATTGATAATATAGCTTTTATTGTATCTGCCCGATCTTCCAGATTTTAGGATTTAGATTTCTATTGGAGATGATTGGGTATATGCACATTGTCATGCCCGAATGGTACCCTAAATGTGGCAGTTCGCCGTACACAATATCAAAGCCTAAGAATGACTACCTAAGTCACGCGAAGGCTTCCATACTATGTACAAGGCGTCTAACACATGGAGAGACTCATCAGAGTGATACATTTTATGTTGATATAACTTGAGTAACAATCTAAAGGAACTTCAATTTACTATACTCCAAAATACAAATCATTAAACTTCAATTACAATTCATCAAAAGATTTCACTACATAAAACTAATACAAGGCAAAACATAAAACCTAGCTAATAACTTCAAGCATCCTTATTTCCTGCTGGAATTCCGAAGTCATTCTCGGCTTCATCTATCTTGGTCTCCGCTTAGCATTCTTGAGATAACCTATTCATTTAAACATCTATAGGAGTATAAGCTACACTAGCTTAGTGAAAATTCCCTTAATTTCGTACCATAACAAGCAAGTTATAATCGTTCATTTGCTATGCATGAGTAAACACATGAGCAAACAATTATGCATGGGTATCCGGAACCCACACACAGAACGGAGTTACGCCCTCCGTATCTTGGGTTAGGGATGGTATTGAAGGTCTACACGACCGGCTGTCCTAGCCTCCTAGCATCATAGCACTTGACTCAGCAAGGTCACCCATGGAATGCATCCCCAATGCACCTTGGTTCTCTATGAATGAGCTCCGGCACCGGTCTTGTTATCAAAACGAGTCATGGACCATACCGATCGACCTGCGTAGGAGTAGCACGCTACCAAATGCAATATGTCCGATGCAATGCATGACCAATTTAATTTATTGCTTAGATCAAAATATTCATACATTCTTTAGAGTGATCAACCAATATCATACACATAACAAATAATATGAACAGTGCAGTTATCCAATCGAATCGTGGTTTCGATATGCTTTAGTATTCTTTGGCATACATTCATCACAGTCTCATCATATATCCCATCCCATTCATATCGATTTTTATCTTGTTCCTATAATTCTAATGCAACTAGCTACAAGCACAAACAAGGTAACAAAATAAGAAGAAAACTCACTGGCCATTGGATCGTCGGTCTCTTAGTAAAAGTAATCCGGTGGTAGGGAATCGTCGATTTCGGGGTCACCTAAAAAGGAAGAAATACTCTAATAAGTATTTCAACTCAACTAATCCAAACAATCTTATACAAACTATCAAATTCGTAATTCTCGTTCTAAGTGGGAATTCCAACTTAAAACGGTCATAACTTGGTTATTTTAACTTAGAATTTTGCAAATTATATATCGATTTCTATCTAATTCGAAAGATCTATCTAATTCTAATATTATTTTCAAGTTTTGAAAACATTTGGGTCACGAAACAGAGGGATAGATCTGATCGGTAACGATCTCCATTTCCGAAAAATAGTTTTGTAATTGTTTGAAATGTTTCTATTTGATAATTCATGTATACATGAAATATGAATGATTTCCTAACATGAATGACATGTGGAGTTTAATGTATGCATGATCTTGATGATTTTTGCTAAAAGAAAATTTTATAACTTTTTATTTTGCAAGACCAATAACCACTACTTATGAAAAATATTTTCTAACTTTGACAACTTACTTGTGTTTTGGGATTAATTCTTAGGAATTTCTAGTTATCTTAGTTAAAATTGAGTCTTCATAACATATACTACCAAGGCCTTCATTTTTACATAAAAATTTGCATTTTACTTTTGCAAATATGTTTTCAAATAGGATTTACTCAAAAATCGAATTTTTAGAAATCCACTTTTTGAATGATTCCTTTGGGAAAAACTTGTGTAATGCATTAAAATCTAAGACTTTATGATACCTATTACTTAAGGACTTCATTTAATACATAAAACTTTTATTTTGAACTTGGATAATAGGTGTTTTCATGGGCATCATCCAAAGTTACGAATTTTACAAGTTGATTACTAACTCAAAATTTTTCATCTTGATTCTACTTCTTGTTTTACATAATTAATCTCATCAAAACTCATTCCAACTTGTAAAAATCACTATTTAATGATATCTATTACCTATACCCTTCATTCTTCACATAAAACATGAGTTTTAGAGTTGATAAATGGGTTTTCAAAATTGGTCTTGGTTGAGATCCGAATTTACCAAATTTATTTTTGGAAATATCTTTTGATAAAATCTATCTAAACTTATGAAAATCCATTCCTTACATTTCATATCTTAAGAGCCTTTCATATTTTGAATAAAAACTTCATTTTTGAGTTGGAAAACATATTTTTAAAATATGCCTTGGCCTAAATCGAAAATGAGATTTTTATCTTGAAAATAACTTTTGAAAATCACCTTTGATTCTTGTAAAAAGAAGTCTTGATGATATACATACATTAAGCCTTCATTATCTCAAGTAAAAATTTCATTTTGACTCTTGGAAAGTGGTTTTTAAATAGGGGTCTTGCCAAAATACGAATTTCACTATTTTTGTTTGAGTTCAAAATCAAGATCTATTCTTAATATGAACATAAATATAAAAGAAATCCATGATAGTAAACTATAAACTCATAGATCTAAACTTTACTCATCAAAATCATTCATTCACGTTATCTATTCCCTAAGCCCTTCATTTTAAATGAAAAATAACTTTTCTAAATATGGTTCATTTTTTTCATCTGAATTTTCAAAAATGATTTTTGTTGAAAATAAAATAGATCTTGAGCTTTCTAAAACTTTCCTACTATCATCATGCTACTACAAGTTGTTTATGAACATAAAACAAAAGTCTAATGCATTTATGAACTCAAAACACTAGATCTAGCTTACTATACTAGTTATAAATGCATGAACACTAAGATGGTTATGTGAATGATGAATATATACATAAATCATAAGCAATAACAAAAATAATAACTCAAATGACAAGATCTAAGGCATAAACGAAAATCAAAGCTACAAAAAGTTAGATCTACAAATTATAACTACTTTTAACAAGAAAATAAGAATGATACAAGATAATAATCATAGAGAAGAGGAGTGTTTCATTTTGGCATCATCATCCTTAGCTTTTAAGCTTATGGAATGTCATTTGATGCATGAAACTCTCACTATACTTTACCTATATCACCTATGGAAGCTTTAAGAAGAAAGTTTACTTAAAAATCTTCAAGAATGAAGTGTGGAAGCAAAGTTTAGGAGTGGGGGCAGCTTGTGTTCTTGCAAGAACAAGAACAAAAGAAGAAAGAAAGAGAGGAAAAAGAGAGGAAAAGAGAGGGTTTCAAAGGGAAATGAAAGGAAATAATTGAGAGGCATTAAATGGAGAGAAGTGTATTAAATGAAAGAGAAAAAATAAAACAAGGGCAGCCAAGGGGAGGGGAGCTGCACGTGAAAGAGAGGGAGAGAGAGAGGGAATTTGTTTGAATTTTGACTTAAAATTGAAATGTGTAATTAATATGTATGTGTTGCTTCTTTAAGAATGATTGGAATATATTTATTTTAGTCAAATTGGGAGTAAATTAAAGGACAAGGGCAGCAAAAAGAAGGGAAAAATCTCCATGAAGTGTGGGATAATGTGTAGAAAGATTGAAGTGAAAAGGAAGTGATATGTGAAAGGTGTACTTGAAGTATGGTTGGAAAAAGTACTTTTTATTAAGAAAAATACAAAATAAAATTAGGAAAAAATATTTTTAAATGAGTGGCAGAATTTTCATAATAAAATTAAATAATTATTTGAATTATTTTAGTATTTCAACAAATATGTTACCGGTATGATCAAAATACGTGAATATGGGCTATAAATGATATTTTTATAACCCGAAAAATTAAAAAATTATTTTATGAAAATAAAAATATTTTTCAAATTTTTCCAATTATTAAATTAATTTGTTTTATTTTTAGTATCGGTTCTTAAACAGAATCTGATCCCGTAAAAGCCGAAACTAACTAAATTTTAGAAAAACAAAATTTTCTATAATATATAAAATATTTATCTAAAATTATAAGGGTTTATAAGAATAATGAAATCGTGTAATGAAATAGAGGTGAATAGTGCAAAAGACTGATTAATTACTGGTAGTAATGAAAATACGATAAAAAGGTTATAACTGTAACTTTTATAACAAAAAAATTATATAACTGATATATTTGGAAATCTTATGAAATTACGAGTCTAACGGTACTAATGGTATATTTTTTATATCTCAAGCCCCGGACACGCTTTTCGAAGTCTGTATCCGAACGGGTTGAAATAGGTCAAAAATTTACCAATCTGATATTTTTAAGCGAACTTATATTACTATGAGCTATTCTACACATTTAAACTACACTTCGGCCTCTAGGGTTAAGGGCACTAGATTGCCGGACTTAAACTATTGTATTCCACTTAGGTTTCCGGTGATTTTCGGTTTAGATCTTTGTCAATTTGGAAACTGATATTTTATGTTTATACAACATATTTGATTTGAGAAATTTATTTTAAATTTGATTTTTGTAAGTATTAATATCTCTTAACGTTTTCAGAATTCTTGAATTGAGTTTTATTTTTGAAAGTTTCATCGTTATTTATTTTTTAATAATTTGTTTTTGGGCTTTATATTACCCATTTATAAGCCGGAGTTATGTATGGAATTTGTCTTACGTAGTGGTTTTGGAATTGAAGTATGATGAGTTCTTATTTTGTTTTTAAGAATTCTTATTTTCCTCAAGATTAAGAGATTTCTAGATTCGTTCGTGATTTAGGATTAGTCGAAGTTCGGTTTTAATTTGGAGTGATTTTTAGGGTGTATTTTCGAAGTTCATCTTAGAATTATTTACTGAAATTTCCGGGCTTACACATGATCATGCTTTGGTTCAGGAGGATATTGCTCTTGATGATGATTTGATGCTGACACATGTAGTCAGAAGCAATTTCCCTAAAGATGTTTTATCAGACAGGCCTTCTATCATTCTAGAGGAGGAAAGTGAGACTAGACGCTTCATTACACCACATGGCAAAAGAAAACAAGCAACTGTGCAGACCACAGTTTTTATGCAGAGTGTGACTATTGCTTTGATAGATGAAAAAAAGGGCAAAAAGAGAAGGAATGGAAGCTGAGAAATTTGTCTCTAATTATAATCATGCCGATGGATTGGGACTACTCATGATGGATGGATTGAGAGAGATTACCACCACCTATAAGGGACGAATAGAAGCCTGCCTCTAAAGGTATTCGGATGATGGATACAAACCTGACTTTGGCACCGTCAGGAGATCGAAGGGGGAGAATTAGTGTTGATGTTAGTAGCTTTGGGGAGGAGGATCATTACCAACAGTTAGGCCCCCGAGAAAAGGGCAAGGGACCTTTATACCCTAGCCCATAGAGTTGGATCTAATCTTAGATTATATTATGCTTATCTTGATAGATAATATAACCGATGTAATATTTTGATGGACTTTGTTGGTAGAATGTATATGTAATATATGGCATGTAGGATGAATATCTATCTTTTGATGTGATCATTAAAAGAAGTTAGGATTAGAGTTAGTGCAAATTTGGAATTTATATAAAGCACTAACTATATAATATTATGTATGTTTTGGTTATGAAGTACATGTGTGACATATATGTGATTTTCTTTGAAGTCTTTTAATGTATGTAAATCTCAAATTAACATAGATAATATGTGTAATGACAATAGAATGCCAAGAGGAAGAGATAGAAGTAGAAATGCAAGAATATCTGAAAATCCACCAACAAATGCTCCTGCCAACTCAGAATCGACTAGAAGATGTGTTGCAAAACCTTCAACAACAATATGTATTGATTTTGCAAGCTCTACAAAATATGCAAGCAACACATGTTGTACCGCCAATTGGGGCACTAGTAGCTCCTCCAACAAACCCTGGAGGAAATGAAAGATATACTACACCAGTTCAAGTTCAAGAAAATGGACTGGTAAATCCTAATGAATCTACTACCGAGGTGCAAGGACCACCATGATATGAACAAGAATTACCACCACCACCACCATTGCGTCCTCAAAGAAACTTGTTGCCTAAATTTATCAAATGCAATAGGTACTTTGAAAGACTACCGGAAAGCGAAGAAACCGAGGATTGGATAGCTCAAATCGAGTGATCTCTTGATGTTTTCCAGGTACCGGGAGCTCGAGGGTACCGTATGGAACTTATTTGCTCAGGTTAAGAGCAAGATTATGGTGGAACTCTAAGTAAAGGACATTGCCACAACCCATTATCTAGGAAACGTTTATGCAAGAATTTCTGAAAGAATATTTCCCGAGCAGTCTAAAGGCAAAGTATAGTACTAAATTGATAAATCTAACACAAGGCAGTAAAACAATTAATGAATATGAACATGAATTCAACCCGTTATTACAATTTGCACCAGATGCCTACAGAGATAGTGATGAATTAAAGAGGCAAACATTCATGGCTGGGTTATAACCAAATTTTCAAAGGAGATTGGCTGAGTTTGAGATAGCGGATTTTGCAGCTCTGGTAGAAAAAGCATGGATCATTGAACATGCCAAGAAATATGAAGTTGAAAGATATAGGAGACATGGATAGGCATTTGGCAAAAGAACACATGAGGAAACGAGAACAAGTTTTGCTCCTAAGAAAAAGAGATTCTTTAAACCCATGGGGAATATGAAAAGTAGAAATGTCGAGAGAAGTAATGTTTCGTGCTGGAAGTGCAAGGGTGCTCATTACCTAAGAAATTGCCTACATTTACAACAAAAATGTTATTACTGTGATGAAAGTGGACACATGGTTTCTACATGCCCAGAGAAGAATGGTGAGACCTATTTCATCTGTAAAAAGGTCGAACACATATCAACTCATTGTCCAGGACGAATAAATACAGTTGTTGGTCTTTCACACTCTGAAGGAGTAGTTAATGCGATCGTACCCAAAAATGGGAATAACAATGCCAGTAAAGCTACTACGTCAGCTAAGGTCTATGCTATGCATGGAATTCCAATTGAAGACTTGGAATTACAGGAGGAGGATGAAGAAAATGTATGGGACGAAGCTGATCCTAATGACTATGGTCTCATTACAGGTATGTAGTTTTATAATTAATTTATTTAAGTAGTTCTAACTAGCACAAACACGATTAGATAAACAAGTATTCTTGTGAAGTAAAATAACATATAATTAATAAATGATAAATAGGAACAATACAAATGAGAGGCCAACCTACGTATGCTTTATTTGATACAGGAGCAACACACTCTTTTATCAATGCTGGATTAGCAAGAAGTGTGGGATACCCAATTGAGACCATGACCAAGGAGTTAGGAGTTACCACACCAACAGGAGATTCAGTGATGACTCATGAGATAATGAGAGTATATCCACTAAAAATCGAAGGATAGAAATCATTTGCTGATTTAATCTTGATAGATATGCAAAGATATGATATTATCTTGGGTATGATATGGTTAACCACTATAAAGCAAAGGTTGACTATCGTCTCAAGACAGTATCTTTTATGAATAACCAAGCGAAAAGAAAAGTTTAGAGGTGAGATCCTTAAGGAGGTCGGAAGTCGAATAACGACAATTAAAGTTGAAAATGAAGAAGCTATGGAAAGGAACAGATGTATTCTTGGAGCAATCGAGGACGAACCTAAAGAAATGGATGTCCATACTATCAAAACAGTATGGAGTATCCAAATGTATTCCCTTATGAATTACTAGGATTACCCCCACACAGGGAAATAGAGGTTTCAATTGATTTGATGCCTAGAACAAAACCAATATCAAAGGATCCATATCTCATGGTATTTATGGAATTGAAAGAATTAAAGGTACAATTACAAGAATTGTTGGATAAAGGATTTATTAGACCTAATGTTTCACCATGGGGAGCACCGATGTTGTTTGTTAAGAAGAAAGACGGTTCAATGAGACTCTATATTGATTATAGAGAATTAAACAGAGTAACTATTAAGAACAGGTATCCTTTACCAAGAATTGATGACCTTTTTGATCAATTAAAGGGAGCAAAAGCATTTTCTCGAATTGATTTGAAATCTGGTTACCATCAAATTTGAATTAAGGCGGAGGATGTACCAAAAACGGCGTTTCAAACTAGGTATGGTCATTATGAATTTTTAGTCATGCCTTTCGGATTAACAAATGCAACTGTTGTTTTCATAGACCTGATGAACCGTATCTTTAGACCATTATTGGATGTCTGTGTGATTGTTTCATCCAAAGAAGATCAACATGATGAACATTTAAGAAATGTATTACAAATACTACAAAATCATCAGCTATATGCCAAATTATCTAAATCTGAATTTTGGCTTTAAAGCATATCATTCCTAGGATACATTGTTTCGGGTGATGGAATGTCAATTGATCCTGCTAAAGTTAAAGCCATTGTGGAATGGAAAAGACCTGAAGTTGTTACAGAAGTAAGAATTTTCTTGGGATTAGCAAGGTATTATCGGAAATTTGTACAAGATTTTTCAAGGATTGCACGACCACTGACACAATTGACAAAGAAAAATAAGAAATTTGAATGGAATGATAAACTTGAATAGAGTTTTCAAGAATTAAAAAGGAGATTAGTATCAACACTAATATTGGTTTTGCCTCATGACAAGGATCCATACACTGTTTACAGTGATGCATCCAGAAATGGTTTAGGATGTGTATTGCAAAATGGGAAAGTAATAGCTTATGCTTCTAGACAGTTGAAACCTCATGAGATGAATTATCCTACTCATGACCTGGAATTAGCTGCTATTGTTTTTGCACTCAAGATCTGACATCATTACCTGTATGGACAGAAATGTGAAATATATACAGATCACAAAAGTCTTAAGTATATATTTACTTAGAAGGAATTGAACATGAGGCAACGTAGATGGCTCAAATTAATTAAAGATTATGACTTAACCATCAATTACCATCCGGTGAGATAAATGTTGTAGCTGATGCACTAAGTCACAATAATTATGGAGAAGTGGCCTTAATGTTGACCAAGAAAAAAGAGCTTATCAGAGAATTTGAGAACCTAAATTTGGAGTTTTCAATACAAGGTTTGGACATAGAACTTGGAAGTTTAACCTTAGAGCCTACCTTGCTCCAACGAATCAAGGAAACTCAAAAGAAGGATAAGGAATTCCAAGAAATTATACAAAGGATATCATAAGGAAAATATAACGATTTTCATGTGGATGATGAAGGTATATTAAGAATGAATAAAAGATTATGTGTGCCACATGATGAAAGCTTGATGAAGGAATTAATGCATGAAGCACATTATTCCGAATATACCATATATCCAGGAGAAAAGAAGACATACCAAGGGTTGAAGAGTGCATATTGGTGGAATAGAATAAAAAATGATATTGCCTAATTTATGGCCAGATGTGACGTATGCCAAAGAGTAAAAGCAGAACATCAAAAACCAAGTGGATTGTTAAAACCATTGCCAATTCCCGAATGGAAATGGGATCAAATTTTCATGGATTTTGTGTGTTCACTACCTAAGACAAGTGCGGGTCATGTTATTGTTTGGGTCATTGTAGATAGACTCACTAAGTCAGCTCATTTCTTACCAATCAATATGACCTATCCCTTAGAAAAGTTGGCACGTATTTGAAAGAAATTGTGAGATTACATGGTGTACTCATTAGTATAGTATCAGATCGAGATCCACAGTTTGTTTCTAGATTCTGGCAAGAATTGTAAAAAGCATTGGGAACCCAATTGAAATTTAATACAGCTTATTATCCTCAAACTGATGAACAAACAAAAAGGACCATTCAAACACCAGAGGATATGTTAAGATCGTGTATTCTAGAGTTCAAAGGAAATTGGGATCAACATTTACCATTAGTGGAATTTGCATACAATAATAGTTACCATTTGATAAGATCATATTTTATACAATTTGTGATGTTCAAAAGAGCTAGAATGGATACTTTTTTGATTAAAATTCATGTTTCAGGTCTAATTTGGACAAAGAAATCAAAACAAGTAACTTTGGAGTGAAAAATGGAAAAAAATCAAAGATACGCCGACATTTCAGACGTCAAAAGCCGTCGGCATTCAGACGGCTTACTTTCAAGGCCGCTGCTTACACTGCCAGCTTTGCCAGCCTTTGGCTCAACCAATTATACGCCGCCTCAAAGCTGTCGGCGTAGAAGTTGAAGAGGCCAGCGTACATTGAAGGCCAGCAACTCAAAGTTGAAAAGTCACCAGCGTAAAAGAAGTTACAACATACGCCAGCTACTAAGCCGCCGACATTGAGGCAGTGTAGACCACAGATCTGAAGTGACATGAAGACAACACATGCTTGGAGGAAATTGAAGAGACCAAATATGTTGAAGTGTCTAAGCCGGTATCAAAGCCACTGGCTTTGAAACAGCTTTCGTTATAAATTGACCCAACCTTTCATTTCTTATCATATACGCTAGCTAGATCTCTATTTAAGCCGCCAGCGTAGAAGCGGCCTACCTTTGTAACCGAAGTTGAAAGCTGTCAGTGCACTGCCTGCACAAGGAAGAAAATGGATTTACGCCGTCTGTAAGCCGCTGGCGTAGAATCCATAACTACCGGCGTACGAAGTGAAACTGCAAATTTCCATTAATACTTTGCACGAAATTTTTCCTATAAATAAGGATTCTCCCCCCTCCAACATTCATCAACAAGCAGAAGCAAAGTAGTACACTTTAGTATACAAATAGTCTAGCATTTTTATAGAAATTTGTGAGAGAAATTGAGCTTTCAAGGATTGTAATTGAAGATTGCGATATTTGAATTGGTGATATCTAATCTCTTTCTTATGCAATTCATTTATCTGAATTATTTGTCCATAATGTTATCAATTACATATTCTTATATGATTGTTGAATCAACATCCATGAGTAGCTAAACGTTTCTTTGTGGGAAGTGATGAAATCCTAATTTTGCTAAAATGATTCTTGAATTTATATTATAGGATTGTTAGAATTATGGAATATTTGTATTGAATCCTAATTATCTATTTTATTACTAATTGAAATTGAATTGATAAGAATTCTGATGATTTGGAAAAAGGATTAGAATTCATAGGAATTCATGAATTGAAATTAAACAACAATTGTGGAAACAATTAAGTTTAATATTAATTTAGAAATTGTTCCATGTATTTCATGCAATATTTTATTTTAATTTCTCACTAAGGAATTATGAGAAGTTAATTTAGGATATTAGATAATCATAGAATTGGAAGATTTATGATTATAAATTAGATTCCATTGATAATTTGTATAGCGGAAGCTACTAGATTATTTTATGGTTAACTAAAACTTTGTTTTAGGTCTTAACAATTTCTTACAAATATCCATAATCCTAATTATTCATATAATATAACTTCAGCATGATTAGTAAATATTAGGATGGATTTTGTTCCTTCCCATGATTAGTAAATATTAGGATGGATTTTGTTCCTTCCCACATTCATCATATATCCTTCTCACAATCTCATTGCATTCATATCTCATTACATTCATAATAGATATAATTTAGTTAATTAATACACTTTGATTGCCTAAATATTAGTATAAGCTAATACCAATCTAGTAGTTAATTTAGTCTCTGTGGGAATGATACTCTACTCATTCTATATTACTTGATCAAGACCCAGTATACTTGTTGGTAGTATCTGAAATATATATATACACATCCCATTCAGATCACCATTCAAGTATAGCGATGCCACCCTATGAAGCCTTATATGGTAGAAAGTGGTGATCACCATTATTCTGGGATAACTTGGAAAGAGCACTGGTTGGACTTGAATTGGTTCAGAAACAATGATAAGGTCTTAGTAATAAAGCGAAGAATGAAAGAAGCTCAAGATAGACAGAAGAGCTGGGCGGATTTGGAAAGAAGAGAATTAGAATTTAATGAAGGAGAACATGTCTACTTGAAGATAAGTCTAATTAAAAGTCTTCATAGCAGACAAACAAAAGGAAAGTTGAGTCCTAGATACGAAGGATTATTTGAGATATTGGAATGAGTTAGAAACCTGCACACACCGTCTTGCATTGCTACCCAATTTATTTGGTATACATAATGTTTTTCATGTATTGGTACTAAGAAAATATGTACCGGATCCAGATAAGATATTGAGTTGGAACCAATTGATCTGAAGGAGAATTTGACTTACGAAAAGCATCTTGTTAGAATACTGGACAGAAAAGTGCAAATTCTCAGAAATAAAGAAATCTGCTATGTCAAAGTGTTGTGGGATATTCGAAATGAAGAGATGACATGGGAACTGGAAGAGGAGATCAAGAAAAATTATCTACATCTTCTTGAGAATTCAGGTATGCACACAAGCTTTGAAGACAAAGCTTATTTTAAAGAGAATGTAAACCCCGAAAATTTCCATACTAGTACGCGACTCTAAAATAGAAAGTATGAACTAGCTAGTAAACCTAGAATCAATTAAAAACTTAAGAATAGATCAATAACTTGAATTTGGCTGGGTTAGGATCTAAAAGTCGAATAAAGAACTTCCTTGACCCTAATTTGATACCAAAAATGAGATTTCGTATCTTGAATTGATAATTCAAGATATGATTAAAGGAAACCCAAATTTTCAAACCTCGAAACTTGTCATGCAAATAGATTAAATAGAAAAATAAATATATGGAGATTAAATGACTACTATTGAACTCAACAAATGTAAACTCCCAAAGTTTGTGATCGGTTTAGCTTAAACCCTAATCTGAAAGTCAACCAAAAACCCTAAAGTCAACAAAACCCTAGTTAGATGTAATGGTTTAAATCCGACAATCTCGAATAAGGAACCTTAAGAAAATAAGTAAGAGTTTAGTATGTAGAATAATTCATAATTACATAAGGAAGCTTAAAAAGATCAGATTAGTAAAACCGTGAATCGTTTTGAACTCGAACGGATACAGTTCTTAAAAAGTGTGTCTCAAGGCTCGGAATAGGAAAAATATTTCAAATATACCGTTAGACTCGTAAAAATGTAAGGTTTTCAAAAATATCAGTTTTACAATTTTTCAGCAAGTAAAAATAACAGATATTACAATTATCCACGTATTTTCTTACTACCGGTACTTTATTAGTCATATATACTTTACATTACACTATTCATTACTATTTTTTACTATTCTTTTATCTCTACTTTTTCTAACACCAACTCTTACAACACCATAACCTATTACCTTTACTTTTTACCATTCCCATAATTTTATTTCACATCTACCTTACTTATTACTTCATTTAATTAAAAAAAATACAAAAATAAATCTCTCTTCCCCTTCTATCATGCTAAGGCCGGCACCACTCCGTCTCTCTCTTCCTCTATTTTACTTCAATTTTCTTTAATTAAATCACTCAAAAATCACTCTACATTTTCCTATAAATAGCCCCCCCTCTTTTACTTCTTTCACACAATTACTACTCACAAATTTCTATCAAATCTCTCTCAAAATTTCCTCTCAACACTCTCTTTGAATACTCTCTCAAAAGTTTCTCAAAATAATCTCAAACCACCTTCTACATACACAAAACCCATAACCACATAATACTTCAAAAACCCTATTTAGGTAAACTTTTCTTTATATATCCTTTTTCTCATTTCATGTAACTTTACATGACCATGGTGTGAGTTTTCAAAAAATTAATTGTTATAGAAGCTACACTATGTTCATGTATTGTTCTTGTTCATGAATATCCATTTATACTTATGTTGTTATTTTACTTTGTTCATATTATTATTGTTATTATATCTAAGTATTATTATGTGTCTATATATATATATATATATATTCTATAGAGCATATAAGCTCACTTGCAATTTATTTACTTTCATGAAAAGTAATTTATTTCTTCCATTGAAATTTATTTATTTCATGTTGTTTTAAGACTAGTCTCTAGTCTTAGACTTATCATCATCAAGTCAAAACAATTTTTCTTTCTTTTATTTTATTTTCTTTTGGGACTAGTCTACTTCTTAGTTCCGGGAGCCTTCAAGAAGCTAAGACTCCTAATACTTGACCTTATTTCTTATTTATGCTATTTTTGGTCGTTATTATTTCTCCTAATCATGCCCATTAAGATTGTTGTCCAAATTTTCAAAGCTCCAATTATACTTGGTAAAAAGGAGATTTTATTACCTAAGAATAGTTTTACATGAAATATAAAATCTATGATTTAACAAAAGTAAAGTTATTCTTTTCCAAGTTTTAAGAAAAACTCACTACAATTTTAAAAGCTACTTTTGTTTTGAAAAGCTTTTTATATACTTTCTTTTCTTAAAAAGAAGATGACTTTGATACTAAAATAATTTTCATAATATAAGGAAATCCCTTGAAACAAAAATAAGAGTTTCTAAAACCTAGATTTTTCAAATAAATATTCAAAGAAAACAAATAGGAAAAGTAGCACTAATGTTGAGAATTTAGAAAAGAAGAAATTTATTTTATCAAAAAGTCATTTAGAAAAAAAAATAGTAAGACAAACATAAAGTAATTCTTTGAAAAACAAAGGAATCAAAATATTCCTTTTAAAGGATTTACAAAATGGATTTCTTATAAACTATAGTTTTCTAAACTCCTAATTAACATTGTTTTACCCAAGAAACATGGTTGGACAACAAACACTTGAGCATAGATAAAATATGAGCTAAGCATCTATGAAAAAGGAATTTTTCAACTATATAGATAACTAAGTATTTATCAAACAAATTTTGAATGATTCAAAGTTTGAAACAAATTGTTTTTGGGAGGGAAAAGTTCGTGGTGAATCTAACCACCACTGTTTTGAAGCCTAAATGGTCTAGCTTGATAAAAATAGTTTTAGAAATGGATAGATCTTTTCAAGTAGGTAGAAATTGGTATATTATATACGCAATTCCGAGTTAAAATGACCAAGTTATGGCCATTTTAAATTGGAATCCTCTCTTATGCGAACTTTGACGTTCTTACGACATTGTTTTGTCAAAATTCAAGAAAGTCATCAAGAAATACTCATTTTGGGTATTTTCTTTGATTATGTGATCCCGAGGAAGGATACTCAGACCCCGAGGACTATTTCGACTAAGTGGATTGTATGAACGACTCATCCGTTTAGAGAAGTGTCGATATGGCATAGTGAGTTTATTTCCTTAAAATACTTTACTTGATTGTTCTTGTAGTCTAGTCGCATTAGAATTAAGAAAAGACAAATGGATATATATGCGAGAAAATTTGTTGGAAGGATCCTAAGAATATCGAAGCCGGGATTGATTAAATATTTGTTTTACTATATCACTTGATTTGTACGAAATCCTATTATCACCTTAAATTTGATAATAATAATGCTATGATATCATAAATAAATTGATCCATGCATACCACGAAGTGAGTCACATTTCATTAGGTTATCCTTGGGTGAGAAGATGGTAGCTCAGGTTGAAAGCAGCACTTGGTGGATTGACCGAAAGCAATTGCTTGGTGACATGGAATTATATGCTTGGTAGAAAGTCCAGAAGCATGGCTCAATTCAAGTAGACTTAATATGCTTGGCAGTATGATCGAAAGCATAATTTTTTTTTCTAAAACTACTTGTATAGTCTGCACTACTCCTTTCCACTCTGTATTCATCATTCCTCTTTTCCAAATCAGAAACATCTCTCAGACGTTCTTAGTAGGAGCAAACTCTTCGTATAACACCCTAAGTCTCAGTCGGTAATTCTCCAAGTTTTCAAAGGGTCCTTTTCTGAAATTCTTAGCCTGCAGACGGGCCTCATCTAAGGTAATCTATGCAAAAGAAAGAGAAGTCAGAAAACTTATTCTACCCATTCTATCTTAGCTAAGTCTTTCTTATTTCTATTATAACTTATTTCTTCTTAAGTCCAATTCTATAATTATGATTCATAGATTCTTACCAAGAAGTTCTACGACCACCAACTAAAGTGTCCACTGAGCCACCAACCTTCACAGGAGTCCAGCTAAGAAGGAACGAGGTTCTACGTCTAAGCAGGGATGGAACGGTAATAAGCGAGGAGCCGATGCAAGAAGCAAGTGAAGATTCTAAGGAAGAATCCGAGGAAGATCCGGATGAAGACCATGAAGGAGGACCAGAACAAGAAGCAGGAAACCAGAACACTACTGGAGTCAATGAGCCCTGGAATACCGAAGAAGCAAGAATCATCTGCTATCTAGAGGAACAACAGGCTCGAAGAAGACAGGAAGCAAACCCAACCATGGATACGGATAATACCCCGCAAATGAGAACGATATCATGGAAGCTGAGGGGGCTGTTACTTGGAGAACCATTCATGACATTGTGCTGGAACCGACTGAAGCAGAACTGACTAATATACATGAAAGGTCGAGGGAAGCAGCCAAGAAGAAGGAGAAATATTTTGAACAATTTATAAGGAAAAGAAACCCGAGGTCGTCCAGCAGTAACCCTGGAGATACGCCCGAAGAATGAAGGAAGGAAGGAGAAAGTCGAGCATATCCCTTGTAGTCCAGCTTAAATTTTGTAATTAAAGACTATATCAACGATCCTAGTCTATCCTTTAAGTTTTTGGAACGGTGTTTTATTGTCTTCTCTATGATTGTTGTGATTTATCTTGTTGTTTATTTCAATTTCCATGTAAGAGTCCTGCACCCGTTTATTTCAATTTTCTAATGAATTTATGTTTTAAGTATGATCTCAAAATTTACCTTGATTTAAATTTTATTTTAGTAACTATTTATGTGAGTGAGTTTTCGTTATATCCGTTTCCATCAAAGATTTAACTAAGATATCAAAACGATAAACCTAACTTAAAAAAATTTAAAACAGCCGAAGTAGAAGAAGACGTAGGGAGGAGCAAAGTACCTCCAACCAACCGAATATTGAAGCAAAGCAACCTGCCACTCAAGTAGCCGCTGCACTTTAAGTAAACTTGCATGCTACACTAGGACATTTGACGCACGTGCTGGAAGCAATTAGGCAGGACATGCCTACACTTGCACCCGTACCCAAAACCGCACCAGTACCTGTACCCGTACCAACGCCGCCACAACAGCAAGTGCCAACTGAAGCATCTGTACAAAGGAGCATGCACTCCTAACATGCACCTTTACCTCCACCCCCACCGCTAAGGCCATACAAGAGCACGTTGCCTGATTTTATCCTAAGTAACCGTTATTTTGATGGAGCTTACGATAAACCAGATGAGGCTGAAGATTGGCTTACTTAGACGAAAAGGTCTTTTGACGCATATGAAGTTCTGCATTACCTACAAATCAAGTATGGGACATTCATGCTTCGTCTGAGTGCTAGAATATGGTGTGAATCAAAGAAAAGAGAGCTAATGACCCCAGTCACCTGGGAAATATTCAGACATGAGTTCTTGGAAAATTATTTCCTGGGAAGCTTACAAGTAAGGTGTAGTGCAAATTTCTTACAAATTGCTCAGAAAGGAAAGACTATCGAGCAATACGAGACTGAGTTCAGTAGATTGCTACAATATGCCCCTGACTCCTATAAGTACAATGAGGAATTGAAAAGACAAGTCTTCATAGGAGGATTAGACAAAGACCTATGAATGAGATTAGAAGATTTGACATCATAAGTTACCGAGAATTAGTGGAAAATGCTCGGATTGTAGAAGGAGCAAGGAAAAGGAGAGAAAGAATAGAAGAAGAGAAAGCCCCGATTTTTGAGTAAAAGTTTTATGATGGATCCAGTTCCACACCCCCACAAAAGAGATTCAAGTTCTCTAACAAATTTAGGAGCAATGATAATAGTATGAGGTCCATACCAAAAAATGTCAAGTGTTGGAAGTGCAATGGAGCACACTACCCCAAGAAGTGCCCTCAGTTATTTGGAAAGTGCTTCTTCTGTGGAGATGTAGACCATAAGATATCAAAATGTTCAAAGAAAGGAAACTATACTTGCTATGTCTGCAACAAGATGGGCATTTCGCCAATGAATGTCCATAAGGGAGGAATATTCTAACAAGGCCTTCTGGAGGAGTTGTTCCTATAGGGACCGGGAAAGGAAATCAAAGTAGAAGTGAAAGCAGACTAGGATCCACTGCTTCAAGAATCAGAATCTACAACATGGAGAGACAATGGATAAGTGAAGAAATAGATGAAGAAGATGGAGACTTGGCTGCCTTGGATTGCAATAGAGGCTATAGCTATGACTTGGGAACCGATAAGCCTTGAACCCTCTTTATTGTTATTCTTTTGTTTCAAGCAATACAAGAGTTTAAAGTTTTCTGGATAAGTAGATATGCGAATAGAAGTAGTAATCCCCTTGTCAGATATGCAAGAAGCATACAGTTGGGAAGTCGGAATGTTTTTGCTCTTTTGGATTGCGAAGCAACACATTCATTCGTTACACCTAGTCTAGCTAAAAAGTTTAGACACCAATAACAAACGTCAACTCTTAGCCTTAAGATCAAAACCTCCACGAGAAAGGATGTTGAAACCTAAGAAGTGTTGAAGGATCATCTGATAAGGATATGAAGACGTCCATCTGCTTGTGACCTCATGAGTTATGAGATTAAGTGAATATGAAGTAATCTTCCATATAAATTGATAAAACCTAATAAGATGGTCGCAAGAAGAGCATAGAACTCATAGAACAATAAGAAAGGAAGATAACGTTGTTGAAGAACCCACTATTGCAAGGAAACAGGAGTTCTATTCTTTCGAGTTGATAAAGGAAGTTCTAAAGGGAATGGATGACTACCTTGATGATATGGAAGAAGATAAAGAGGAACCTATCTTGGAAGGTATCCCTGATTATCAATAAGTTTTCAGAAGTTTTTCCGGATGAATGGCCTGGATCACATCAGAAGGATCAAATTTTTTTATTGGACTAATGGTCAATACAGAAAAAATTGCTAAGGCATCATATCAAACGACCTCAATGGAGTTAGAAGAATTGGAGAAACAGCTACGAGAACTTTTGGATCAAGGTTTTATACAATCAAGTCTATCACCATGGAATACACTAATTTAGTTTATAAAGAAAGAAAGGGATAAATTCATGAGTTCATGCATTGATTATCGGGAGATGAATCAAGAATAAATACCCGCTCCCTAGGATTGAAGATCTTTTTGACCAACTATAAGGAGTGAACGTGTTTTCTTACGCTGATTTAAGATCAAAGTACCACCAATTAAGGATCAAATTAAAAGATGATTTGGAATAATGCTTTTTGAACTTGTTATGGACACCACCGGTTTCTAGTAATGCCTTTTGAGTTGACCAACACAAACTAAATATATAAGTCCTTGTTAGATAAGAGAGTAATTGACAATATCTTGGTCTATCCTAAAACAGAAGAACAAAAAGGGAAAAAGAAAATAGCTAGAGTTAATCAAAGACTATGATCTCAGAATCAATTTGTATCTACCTTGCTCACAAAATAAAAGGAGTTGAGGATTTAGGAAGCTAAGTGTTGAATTTATGGGAGAAAGCGCGAAAGTAGAGATAGTTAATGTAGGATGGGAACCAACCTTGGTAGAAAGGATTAAAGAAGCTTCACGCTAAATGAGAAGAAATAAAGGATAAAGAGAGGAAAATATAGGAAGAAAAGTGTACTGATTTTATGTCAACAATGATGATATTGTAACGCCCTAAATCAAAGGCATCTATAACCCCCACATGTCCTCTCTTCAAATGCACACGCCAAGGCTATTACTAAATCCCAATAGATAGAACATCATCAAAACTCTCTAAAATAAACATCTTCAATTTCATAAAAGTTGTACCACTACATAATCCGATAACTAAAGATATCTAAAAACATAAGAACATAAAAAGTCTTTTCAAATAAAACTTCCAATGAAACTAATCCATCAAAATAAAGTCTCTACTAAAATAAAAGTACTCATAAACGTCTCCATCCAAATCCCTAATGATCAGTTAGATGGCCATCTGTACTATCATGCTCCCCGTCATCAACATATACATCATATCCCGACAAATCATATATAATAGGATCATCACCTGCACCTGTAAAAATAAAGGATTAAGCACAAAGGCCCAGTGCATCAAACCACAAGCACATGCACATGATCATACATAACACAATATCACATACAACTTATAATTTCTAATGCAACAAGCACAAATTAATTTATCTTTTCATTAGCCTGCAACTAACACAGTTTAGGAATACTCATGAATAAACCTAAACCCGGAATAACTCAGATTTCGAAACACATATTAAATATACATATATACAGTTTACAAGCCCAGCCAATGCTCGAAAGCACGACTCCTAATTTACCAGAATCATCTCGAAGCACGAGTCCACTCGGGATAACCTCACACGAGGATCATCAGGTTGTCTCACTAGAGATCACCCTCCACCATTGCCTCGCCATGAGTTCTACTCTAGTCGAAAACCACTCACAACCAACATTCAATTTCAATTAAGGTCATATATTTGTTAATCAGATCATAAATTCTAAACCTATCACGCACGAGCAGCAAACAAGGTAAGGACGTACCTAGATTTGCTTCCAATCCAAATCTACTCAATAGAAACTTTAATTGAAATGGAACCCTAATCTCACAATACTCCTGTATATCAATATATGTCGCAATTAAAATTCAATTGTAATCATGATGTCAAACCCTAACCCTAATACCATAACCCTAACCAAACTTAACTCACCTGTTAATTTTGTTTTTACTATATAGAAACCCTAACATCAATTTCTCTTCAAATCTTCCTTGATCTCTACAATCCTTCACAACATACATATATATATAATCTTCTATGAATAGATCCCTTATAAAAGTTTATAACTTTGAATCTATAGAGATAGAGCAAATTCATACATACCTATAATTTACAGAAATTGATTGAAATCAAAAAACCTAATTCTTTAAATCTTTCTCCTATCACAATTAATACCATCATCATGACATGTTTCCTAATAATCTATGAATTACAAAGATTAGGTTAGAGATCTTACCTTCAATTGGATTTGAATCTTATATCCTCCAAAACCACTCTAGTGTTTCGCTTCTAGATTTTGAATCTCCTTCAATCGATATATAAAACTGGAATTAGACTATCTACCTAAAGGAAAGGAATTGAAAAAGAGAGAGTTTAGACCCACATACCTTAATTTTTTCTGAGAAGAAATGTGGGAAAACTTATGGGGTCTAAGGTCCATTTATAGAGAAAGATGGCTTAGGAAAAATGCAACCCTACGTCATAAATTAATGAAGATTTACTATTTTTTTTTACCATCATTAATGTGAGAGATGATTATTATATCTCATTTATTAGGGTTGGCCAAATAACTCTCTTCTTTAATAAATCATTATATTACCATTTTACCCTTCATTATGATTTATTTATTTGTATATTAACTCTCTCCCCTCCTAAAAAGAACTTTCGTCCTCAAAAGTTTACTTGATTCATTGAAAAGCTCAGGGTAGTTGGCTCGCATCTCATCTTCTAACTCCCATGTCGCTTCCTGTTCTGTCTGATTAGTCCACTGAACTTTTACATTTTTCATCATACGCCTCCTCAATACTTTCTCCTTGGTATCCAAGATTCTTAATGGCCTTTCTCGTGTTGATAAGTTGGCTTGAATCTCCAACGGTTTGATGTGAACGCATCAAGGCCAATTTATCAGTTAATTGTCATTTTTAATTTCTTTGTCAGTTACAGTCAGCTATTTATTTTTGTCAGTTACATATCTTTAATTTCTTTATATGTAAAAGACTATATATTAAGCCTTGGTTATGAGAATTAGAAAGGTTTTAGTTGATTTCTATTTTGGTGAGTTCATGTGAGAGAGTTCTCTCTTGTAATTGACAGGATTGTCAATACATGTTATGAATATTGAGAATTATAATTTTCTTTATTCTTCTTGCTGATTGAATTTTTATATTCCTTTAGCAATTCGTGAGAGTTTTTACAAATCGTGAGTTATATCGATTTGTGATTCCATTCACAAACCAGTTTGATTTTTGTTAGTCGTGGCACCTATCAACTAATAATATCATCCATATCATTTATTTCTGTTTTCCTTTAAAATCAGAAAACCCAAAAAGATTGTGAAAAATTATTAACCCCCTTGGGATCTTATCATTTGGTATCAGAGCTTTTGGTGCGACGCGCTTTAGATTGGTAAGATCGTTGAACTTTTCTTGTTAGATCTGGAAATTTGGGGGTTGTGATTGTGCTGCGAAATTTCTGTTGTTGTTGAATTGTGGGATTTGGAGAATTAGGGTTCTTGGATTTGTTATTGAATTGCTTGTGTTGTCTTAAAATCATGTTGAGATTCAGTCGTCCTGAAAGTTATTATAAGGATGAGATTCAACATCAAAGAAAGGATTTTTATAAAGGTCGTTCAAGGCATGTTGAAGATAATTTGAATTATCGAAGTGAGCGATCTCATAGACGTACTCATGAAGATTTGTATTATCGAAAGGAGCAATCTTATAAGAAAAATGATCTGAATTATCCAGATTACAAAAATTTGTTATTGGGTGAAATTAGACAAGCATTTAATAAACTTGAAAAGGATTTTGAGCATTTCTTTAAAGTTATGAAAAGAAGTTAAATAAGCAGAAGGAGGAGAAAAGAGTTGCAAGTGGTTTGGGTTGAACCTAGAAAATCTGCTGATGAGAAAAAGGTTGAAGTGGTGAGTGATGATAACTTGAATATAGTGAAAGAGGTGAAGTTATTGAGGTGAAGCCTAATTCAGATGTTGCTGAGTTAGAAGGAATGGAGGATGATGATACATTGAACAACCATCTGTAGAGCAGGTATTAATAGTTAAGGCTGAGAAGGAAAAAGAGGTAATTGCAGATGTCGATAATTGTTTACAGGTTAAAGAAGACCCAGGGCAAAGGGAGAATTTGTTTCATACCAGATGCTTAATTCAGGGTAAGACTTGTAAATTAACTGTTGATAGTGGCAGTTGTGCTAATGTAGTTTCACAGGAGTTTTGTAAAGAAGATGCAACTTCCAGTGATTCCACATCCTAAGCCTTATGGGTTAAGATGGTTAAATGTGAAGAACGTCCTGCATATTCACCAGCAAGCAAAGGTTCCTATATCCATAGGAAAGTATTGTGATACTGTGTTGTGTGATGTTACTCTTATGGATACCACACATATGCTTCTTGGTAGTCCTTGGCAATATGACCGCCGAGCCATATATGATGGTTACAGGAACACTTATACATAAAAAGAATGGCCAGTATTTAAGATGCTTCCAATGACAAGGGCTGATGTTTTACAGGAGCAGTTTGTTCATGTGAAAACTAATTGTCAGAGAAGTTTTTTTTGTTGCCATGCAGATCATCACAAAAAAAAAAAAAAAAGTCACCCCAAAAGTTGCAGGAGCTTCAGCATGTTCCAAATGAAGATCCATCCAATTTGACTGCCAAGATTCGAGTCGAATCTTTTCCAAGAAGGGAGAATGATGTGAACGCATCAAGGCCAATTTATCAGTTAATTTTCATTTTTAATTTCTTTGTCAGTTACAGTCAGTTACTTATTTTTGTCAGTTACATGTCTTTAATTTCTTTGTCAGTTATGTGTCTTTAATTTTTTTGTCAGTTACAGTCAGCTATTTTTTTTGTCAGTTACATATCTTTAATTTCTTTATATGTAAAAGACTATATATTAAGCCTTGGTTATGAGAATTAGAAAAGTTTTAGTTGATTTCTATTTTGGTGAGTTCATGTGAGAGAGTTCTCTCTTGTAATTGACAGGATTGTCAATACATGTTATGAATATTGAGAATTATAATTTCTTTATTCTTCTTGTTGATTGAATTTTTATATTCCTTTAGCAATTCGTGAGAGTTTTTACAAATCGTGAGTTATATCGATTTGTGATTCCATTCACAAACCAGTTTGATTTTTGTTAGTCGTGCACCTATCGACCAATAATATCATCCATATCATTTATTTCTGTTTTCCTTTAAAATCAGAAAACCCAAAAAGATTGTGAAAAATTATTAACCTCCTTGGGATCTTATCACGGTTCCAATGCTACAATCTGATTTGGATCTCACACGTACTTTCTCAACATCGACACATGGAATACATTGTGTACACCTTCTAAGCTCGATAGCAAAGCTAACCGATATGCCATATTTCCAACTCTCTCTAAGATTTCAAACAGTCCCACATATCTCGGATTCAACTTTCCTCTTTTGTCGAATCTAACCACACCCTTTGTCGGTGATATCTTAAGCAATACGTGCTCTCCAACCTGAAATTCCAAGGGTCTCCTTCTCTTGTCGGCATAACTTTTCTAACGGCTCTGTGCCATTTTTAATCTTTGTCTAATAATTTTAACTTTATCAACCGCATCTTGCACTAGCTCGGGTCCCAAAATCTGTCTCTCACCTACTTCGTCCCAGTGAATTCGTGATCGACATTTCCTTCCGTATAGGGCTTCATATGGTGGCATTCCTATAGATGCTTGGTAGCTGTTATTGTACGCGAATTCCACCAACGATAGGTGTTCATCCCAATTTCGTTTAAAATCCAAGACACATGCTTGCAGCATATCCTCAAGAATCATAATGGTACATTCAGACTGCCCGTCGGTTTGTGGGCGATAAGCAGTACTAAAAACCACTTTAGTCCCTAAAGCTTGGTGTAGACTCTTCCAAAATCTCCCTACAAACTTGGTGTCTCGGTCCGACACAATAGTCACTTGTTTCCATGCAGTCTCACTACCTCCTTGATGTACAATTGTGCTGGCTTCTCCAATTTGTACCTCGTCCTGATCGGTATGAAATGAGCTACTTTAGTGAGTTTATCCACGATTACCCATACTGAGTCAAATCTATCTTTTATTCTTGGTAGGGTTGAAACAAAGTCCATGGCAATGTGTTCCCATTTCCATTATAGTATTGGTAGGGGCTTCAATTCACCTCCCGGTCTTCTGTGTTCTATATTTATCAGTTGGTAGGTATGGCACTTTGACACATAATCCGCAATTTCCTTCTTCATATTATTCCATCAGTATAGTTTCTTTAGATCTTGATACATCTTGTTACCTCCCGGATGGATGGAATAACTTGAATAATGAGCTTCCTTTAGCAATTCACTTTTAAGTTCTCCTTGCTCAGGGACACAAATTCTCCCTTTATATCTCATAACTCCCTCTTTAGCTTCGAAAAATTCTGGAGCTTTACCGATTTCCAATCTTCTTCTGATTTCCAATATACTCAGGTCATCCACTTGATTGGATTTGATTCTATCGATCAAAGTAGACTTTAATTGTAACCTTGCCAATTTGGTTCCCACTTTTCTAATCACTATCTCAAGATCTCACTTCCTCATGTCTTCCAACAACGGTCGTTCCTTAGTGATTAAAGCAGCTAAATTTTCATTCCTCTTTTTGCTTAGGGCATCTGCCACTACATTGGCTTTTCCGGGGTGGTACTGAATATCTATATTATAATCTTTAATCAACTCTAACCACCTTCTTTGTCTCATATTTAAATCCCTCTGAGTGAAAATGTACTTCAAACTTTTGTGATCCGTGAAAATCTTACATTTCTCCCCATATAAGTAGTGTCTCCAAATCTTAAGAGCATGAACAAATGCTGCCAATTCCAAGTCGTAAGTCGGATAGTTCTTTTCATATGGCTTCAATTGACTCGATGCATAAGCAATCACTCTTCCATCTTGCATCAAAACACATCCCAGACCTTGTATAGATGCATCACTATAGATGGTAAACTCCTCTCCATTGACTGGCAATGCTAAAACCGGGGTAGACACTAACTTTTCCTTTAGTAATTGGAAGCTTTTCTCACATTTATCATTTCAGACAAACTTTATGCCCTTTTGAGTCAATTTCGTTAATGCACTTGCAATCTTCGAAAAGTCCTCCACAAATCTCCGATAATATCCTGCCATTCTAAGGAAACTTCTTATTTCTGTCACTGTCTTAGGAGTCGGCCATTCCACTACGGTTGTCACTTTCTCGGGATCTACTGATATTCCATCCCCATTCACTATATGTCCTAAGAATGACACTTGATTCAACCAAAATTTGCACTTACTGAACTTGGCATACAACTTCTGTTCTTGCAACCGATTCAAGATTAACTTAAGATGTTCCTCATGTTCTTCCTCTGTTTTGGAATATACTAGCACATCATCAATAAACACCACTACAAACCAATCCAGATAATCTCTAAATACTCAGTTCATCAGTCCATAAACAAAGCCGGTGCATTTGTAAGTCCAAACGGCATAACCACAAACTCATAGTGCCCATATCTCGTCCTAAAAGCAATCTTAATAATATCCTCCACTTTGATTCTCAGTTGGTGATATAAGATCGATCTTAGAAAAGACTCTAGCTCTGACTAACTAGTCAAACAAGTCATCAACTCTCGGTAACGGGTATTTGTTCTTAATCGTCACTTGGTTCAACTCCCGATAATCTATGCATAATCTCATACTCCCGTCTTTGTTCTTTACGAACAACACTGGAGCTCCCCATGGTGATCCACTCGGTCTTATAAATTTCTTCTTGAGTAGCTCCTCTAATTACACCTTCAATTCCGCTAATTCAGTAGGAGCCATTTGATATGGAGCTCTAGACTTAGGTATGGTACTAGGCACTAAGTCAATACCAAACTCAATTTCCCTATCTGGTGGTAATCCTGGTAAGTCTTTCTGGAAATACTTCAAATACTCCTTACAACGGGTATCTTTGTGGATCTATCTTTGATTCATCACCTATAATCACAGCTGCTAACACAGACTTCTCCCATAACTCGCATGTAGGTAAGGTAGGGGGTCTTTGAACTTCTAATTCATATGCAAACTTATCTCCTTCTAGATTGAATTCTAATACTAGATTTTTACAATCAACGATAGCCTGGTATTTCATCAACCAGTCTACTCCGAGGATTACATCAAAGTCAATCATCTCCATGACTAGAAGATTTACAGGTAAAATCCTACCTTCTATGATTACATCAACATTCCTACATATTCTATTCAATAAAGATCCACTCCCTAAAGGAGTATTTACAATTAAACTTCCAGACATACATTCAATATTCATACCACATACAGATGCAAAAACTTCTGATACACATGAAAAACTAGCACCCGTGTCAAACAAAACATAAGCGTTGTGTCCAAGGATAGACAGTACCTGATATGGTGTCCACACTAGAGACGTTGCGTGCTGTAGGGCATAAATCTTAGCAGGTGATTTCTGACCCTGTCCCCTCTGTGGTGCTCCCGACACAACCTGTCTCCCTATCTCCTTACAATCAGTGGCCTTGTGTCCCCTTTGTCCACATTTAAAACAGAAAATAGGTGGACCTGAAGCTCTCTCGGTGCAAAATCTCTGAGTATGACCCGTCTTCCACAATTAAAACAAGTTCCATCAGGCCACTTGCAATCTTTCACATCATGGGGTCCCTGGCATTTCACACACTTTCTATCAGCAATCGGTAGGAATGACCTAGTGGATGGGGTAAATGGCCTTTTCCCCTTGTCTTGACTAAGGAAAACAGCTGGCCTCTTGCCTAAAGTCTGATTCTTTACATCACTCCTACCCTTGATTCGGTTCAAACCTTGTTCTATCATCTTAGCCTTATTAACCACTGCAGCATAGTTATTTAAGTCCATAAGATTGATCTGATACTGAATCTCTGGCTCTAGACCCGTGATAAACCTACTCATCTTAGCTTCCTCATTTTCCTTCAGGGGCTCAGGTAAAAACCTCATCAGACGATGCAACTCAGCCTCATATTCTTCGACACTCAGCTTGCCCTGTTGTAAACTGTAGTAATCCTAGAGCATCTTCTGTTTTATACTATCGGGGAAGAATTCCTTGTAGAAGGCTTGCTTAAAGTTCTCTCAGGTGATCGGTCCAGTCATGTGCCTCCTGGTGCTCATCCACCAATTGTTTGCTCGTCCAATGAGCAAATAGGATGCATGGTTCACCTCTTGTTTTCAGGAATATCCAAGGCGGCGAAGGTCTTCTCTACCTCCTCTATCCATAACTGTGCCTCTAGGGGTTTTCCTATCTTAGGCTCAAACTTGTAAACTAACTCCACAAATTTGTTCAAATATAGAGTATCAGCATTTCCACCTCGGTGACCTCCATTTCCATTATTCCCGTTATTCCTTTAGGCCTCTTGCCTCCTGGCCTCAGCATTGGTGTCACGCCCCGAAGGGTACCCTAAACGTGGCAGTCCATCGTACACAATATTAAAGCCTAAGAATGACCGCCTCAGTCACGCGAAGGCTTCCATACTATGTACAAGGCATCTAACATATGGAGGAGACACATCGAAGTGCTACATTTTATGTTGATACACTTGAGTAACAATGTAGAGGAATTTCAATTTACTATACTCCAAATACAAATCACTATACTTCATATACGAATCACTATACTTTAAAATACAAATCATTAAACCTCAATTACATTCATCCACAGACTTCCCTACATAAACTATTACAAGGCAATCATAAAATCTAGCTAATGACTTCAAGCATTCCTATTCTTTGCCGAAATCCCAAAGTCAAGTTCGGCTCCAACCATCTCAGTCCCCACTTAGCATTCCTGAGATAACCTGCTCATTTAAATAACTATTGGGGTATAAGCTACACTAGCTTAGTGAGAATTCTCTTAATTTCGTACCATAACAAGCAAGTTATAATCAACCATATGCTATGCATGAACAAACACATGTGCAAACAATTATGAATGGGTATCCGGAACCCACACACAGAACGGATTTACGCCCTCCTTATCTTGGGTTAGGGATGGTATTGAAGTCTACACAACCACTGCTAGTCCCTAAGCCCTCGGCTCATAGCACTCGACTCGGCTAGGCTCACACATGGACTGCATCCCCAATGTGCCTTAATTCCCATGAATGAGCTCTGATACCGACCTCGTTATCCAAACGAGCAATCAGCAAACCATACCGATCGACCTGCGTAGGAGTAGCATGCTACCAAATGCAATATGTTCGATGCAATGCATGACCAATTTATTTATTTTTTTTGCTTAGGTCAAAATATTCAGACATTCTTTAGAGTGACCAACCAACATCATACATATAACAAAAATAATATGAACTGTGCAGTTATCCAATTGAATCATGGCTTCAATATACTTTAGTATTCTTTGGCATACATTCATCACAGTCTCATCATATATCCCATCCCCATTCATATCAATTTTTATCTTGTTTCTATAATTCTAATGCAACTAGCTACAAGCACGAACAAGGTAACAAAATAAGAAGAAGACTCACTCAACCATTGGATCACCGGTCTTTTAGTAAAAATAATCCGGTGCTAGAGAATCGTCGAATTCGAGATCACATAAAAAGGAAGAAATACTCTAATAAGTATTTCATCACTTAACTAATCCAAACTATCTTATAAAAACTATCAAATTCGTAATTTTCATCCTAAGTGGGAATTCTAACTTAAAACGGCCATAACTTGGTCATTTTGACTCAGAATCTCGCAAATTATATATCGATTTCTATCTACTTCGAAAGATCTATCTAATTATAATATTATATTTAAGTTTTGAAAACTTTAAAGCTTCGAAAAGGTCGGATCAGATTAGGGCAGTAACAATTTCAATTTTCGAAAAATAGTTTTGTAAATATTTGAAATGTTTCTATTTGATGAATCAAGTATACATGAAATATGGATGATTTCCTAACATGAATGACATGAGATGAGTTTGATGTATGCATGATCTTGATGATTCTTGCTAAAAGACAATTTTAGAACTCTTTATTTTGCAAGACTTCAACAATAACTACTTTTTGAAAAACCTAGTTTTCTAACTTTGATCATTCCCATTTGTCTTGGATTTATTTCTTAAGAAAATATAATTATCTTTGTTAAAATTGAGTCTTCATTATGTATATTCCCTAAGGCCTTTGTTTTTCAATAAAAACTCCCATTTTACACTTTGTAAACATGTTTTTAAAATTGGTTCATTTCAAAATCCGAATTTTTGTAAGAAATGTTTTTGAGGTGATTCCTTTAAGTAAAAATCATTTGATACTTAGAAAATTAAGGCTCAACAATCCATAACCACTAAGAACTTCATTTTCACATAAAGATTGGCATTTTACACTTTGCAAATATGTTTTCAAATAGGATTTACTCAAAAATCCGAATTTTTAGAAATCCACTTTTTGAATGATTCCCTTGGGAAAAACTTGTGTAATGCATTAAAATTTAAGACTTTATGGTACCCATTACTTAAGGACTCCATTCATTACATAAAACTTTCATTTTGAGCTTGGATGATAGGTGTTCTTATGGCCTTCATTCAAAATTACGAATTTTACAAGTTGACTACTAACTCAAAATTTTTCATCTTGATTCTACTTCTTGTTTTACACTTTATCTCATCAAAACTCTTTTCAACTTATAAAAATCACTACTTAATGATACCTATTACCTATACCCTTCATTTTTCACATAAAACATGAGTTTTGGAGTGATAAATGGGTTTTAAAAATTGGTCTTAATTGAAATCCGAATTTACAAAATTTATTTTTGGTCATATCTTTTGATAAAATCTATCTAAACTTATGAAAATCCACTCCTTACATATCCTATCTCAAGACCCTTCCATATCTTGAATAAAAACTTCATTTTTGAGTTGGAAAACATGTTTTTAAAATATGTCTTGACCAAAATCCGAAAATGAGATTTTTATTTTGAAAATAACTTTTGAAAATCATCTTTGATTCTTGTAAAAAGAAGTCTTGACGATATACATATATTAAGCCTTCATTATCTTAACTAAAAATTACATTTTCACACTTGGAAAGTGGTTTTTAAATAGAGGTCTTACCAAAAAACGAATTTTACTATTTTTGTTCAAGTTCAAATCTAAGATCTACACATAATATGAACATGAATATAAAAGAAATGCATGGTAGTAAACTATAAACTCATAGATCTAAACTTTACTCATCAAAATCTTTCATTTATGTTATCTATACCCTAAACCCTTCATTTTAAATGAAAAATACACATTTTGAAGTTGAAAAACAACTTTTCTAAATATGGTTACATTTTTATCCGAAATTTCAAAAATGATTTTTGTTGAAAATAAAATAGATCTTAAGCTTTCTAAAACATTCCTTCTATCACCATGCTACTACAAGTTATCCATGAACATAAAGCAAAGTCCAATGCATTTTATGAACTCAAAACACTAGATCTAGTTTACTACACTAGTTTTAAATGCATGAATCACTAAGATGGACATATGGATGCTGGATCTATACATAAATCATAAGAAATAACAAAAATAACAACTCAAATAACAAGATCTATGGCATAAACGAAAATCAAAGCTACAAAAAGCTAGATCTATAAAATATAACTACTTTAATCAAGAAAATAATAATGATACAAGAGATTAATCATAGAGAAAAGAGTGTTTCATTTTTGTCATCATCATCCTAAGCTTTTAAGCTTAGAAAGGTCATTTGATGTATGAAACTCTCATTACACTTTTCCTATATCACCTATGGAAGCTTTGAGAAGAAGTTTGCTTAAAAATCTTCAAGAAATATGGGTAGGAGCTAATAAAAGAGTTGTGGGCAGCTTGTGTTCTTGAGGAAACAAGAACAAAATGAAGAAGAAAAGAGAGGAAAAAGAGAGAAAAGTTAAGGAATGAAAAAGGAAAGAAGGAGTAAATGAAGGAGAGAGAGAAAATGAGTGTATTAATTGTAAGAAATAAGAAAAAAAAATAAAACAAAGGCAGCCACAATGGAGAGGAGCTGCACGTGATTTAGGGAGAGAGAGGAGAGAGAAAATTGTTTGAATTTTGACTTGAAATTGAATTGTGTAATAAATATATAATGTAGCTACTTTAAAAAGGAGTATAATATAATTAATTTAGTCAAAATGGAGTAATTTGAAGGACAATGGCAGCCATAAAGGAGGGAAAAATCTTCCATGAAGTGTGGGACAAATGTGTAAGATGTACTTGAAAGTATGGGTTATAAAAGTACTTTCTTAATAAAATAAAATAAAATTGGAAAATTTATTCCAAATATTTGTAGAGATTTTTCATAATTAAAATGAAATAATTATTTGGATTATTTTAGTATTTTAACAAATATGTTACCAGTATGACCAAAATACACGAATATGGGCTATAAATGATATTTTTATAACCCGAAAAATTCTAAAAAAATTATTTATGAAAATAACAATATTTTCAAATATTTTCAATTATTATTAAATTAATTTATTTTATTTTTAGTTCGATCTTAAAAGAATCTGATCCGTAAAAGCCCGAACTAACTATATTTAAAAAAACAAAAATTTTCTATATATAAAATATTTATCTAAAAATACAAGCCTTTATAAGAATAATAAAATTGTGTAATGAAATAAAAGTGAATAGTATAAAAGACTAATTAATTACCGGTAGTAATAAAATACGCATAAAAAGGTTATAACCGTAACTTTTATAACCCAAAAAATTCTATAACTGATATATTTGGATATTTTATCAAATTACGAGTCTAACAATACTGTCATGCCCCAAAGTGTGCCCTACACGTGACAGTCCGCCACACTCAACATTTAATCTCAAGTGAGACAAGTTAGTCTTCCCATGAGTTTAAACATCGCGTGTAAGGCTCGCTCTCAACGCTTATATACCATGCTTTGCTTCGTAGTAGCTTAAGGAGACATACTGATGAGAATCAGATGGCATCATATCATATTTAAGTTTATGTCTTTTTAGGATATTTATTATTTCCTTAGGGATATTTATTGTATTTATTAGGGATATATAAGTTTTTGTGTCTTTTCGGATTTCCTTTTATGTCTTTTCATATTTTCTTGTTTAATTGTCAAGTTTGTCTTTACATATTTCTAGGAGTCATTAATAGGTTGTTTATTGTCAAGCTTGTCTTTACATATTCCTATGAGTCATCAATAGGTTATTTTTCCTTATTTATTGTAGCTTAGTTTTTAGGCTAATTAAAAGCCTATATAAATCTATGAGATGTAACATATATGATATATATCTTTGATAATGAAAATATGAGATTTTTTTCTCTTGAGTTCTGGAAAGAACTTTTTTATGAACTTATCGGGAGTTTCCCATGGCGTTCAAACTCTTTGATTATCAATCGGTTTGCCATCACCGGTTGTGGCGTCTATCACTATACCAAGGTTCTTGCCTCCATATAGGCAATGGGTCACGGTTTCCACCAGGTTTCTTAGATGATCCTTGGGGTTCAATTTCATTTAATGAACGTTGGGTCTTAGGTTTAATATACCTAAGGTTTTCCGTATCATTTGGTATCAGAGCTTTTGGTGCGACGCGCTTCAGATTGGTAAGATCGTTGAACTTTTCTTGTTAGATCTGGAAATTTGAGGGTTGTGATTGTGCTGGGAAATTTCTGTTGTTATTGAATTGTAGGATTTGGAGAATTAGGGTTCTTGGATTTGTTATTGAATTGCTTGTGTTGTCTTAAAATCATGTTGAGATTCAATCGTCCTGGAAAGTTATTATAAGGATGAGATTCAACATCAAAGAAAGGATTTTTATAAAGGTCGTTCAAGGCATGTTGAAGATAATTTGAATTATCGAGTGAGCAATCTCATAGACGTACTCATGAAGATTTGTGTTATCGAAAGGAGCAATCTTATAAACAAAATGATCTGAATTATCCAAAAAAACGATCTCTAAAATATCATGATGGTACTTCAGATTACAAAATTTGATTGGGTGAAATTAGACAAGCATTTAATAACTTGAAAAGGATTTGAGCGTTTCTTTAAAAGTTATGAAAAGAAGTTAAATCAGCAGAAGAAGGAGAAGACAGAGTTGCAAGTGGTTTGGGTTGAACCTAGAAAATCTACTGATGAGAAAAAGGTTTTAGTTGATTTCTATTTTGGTGAGTTCATGTGAGAGTTCTCTCTTGTAATTGACAGGATTGTCAATACATGTTATGAATATTGAGAATTATAATTTTCTTTATTCTTCTTGTTGATTGAATTTTTATATTCCTTTAGCAATTCGTGAGAGTTTTTACAAATCGTGAGTTATATCGATTTGTGATTCCATTCACAAACAGTTTGATTTTTGTTAGTCGTGGCACCTATCGACTAATAATATCCATATCATTTATTTCTGTTTCCTTTAAAATCAGAAATCCCAAAAAGATTGTGAAAAATTGTTAACCCCCTTGGGAGCTTTCATTTGGTATCAGAGCTTTTGGTATTCTAAGAATCCATATCCAGTTTGACTAGAGGTAACTCAAGTCGTTCATATCCTTTGTTTGTCTTGATTTTAGGTCTAGCAGTTTTAGTGTGTTATTATATTAAAAAGAAGAAGAAGACGAAGAAGAAGAAGAAGAGTGAAAAAAAAAAAAGAATTGATTTCTTTTAATTAGGTTTCTTGTTTAGGGCTTGAAACTAAAAAAAGAAAAGAAAAGAAAAGAAAAGTCATTGGGTTTAAGGTTTGTCACTTATCATCTGATCAGACTTTTCGAGTGAGTTGTTTCCAAGCATACTGGTGTTGGGTCTCAAGGCAGGTCGCTTGTGGTTTACATCAGTTTAGAGATTCAACGATGAAACTTTTTTTCGAGAAAGAGGAATGATGTTTTCAAGCATATTGATGTTGGGTCTCAAGGCAGGTCGCTTGTGGTTCGCATCAGTTTGGAGATTCGAGGACGAATCTTTTTCGAGAAAGAGGGAATGATGAGAATCAGATGGCATCATATCATATTTAAGTTTATGTCTTTTTAGGATATTTATTATTTCCTTAGGGATATTTATTGTATTTATTAGGGATATAAGTTTTTGTGTCTTTTCGGATTTTTTTTATGTCTTTTCATATTTTCTTGTTTAATTGTCAAGTTTGTCTTTACATATTTCTAGGAGTCATTAATAGGTTGTTTATTGTCAAGCTTGTCTTTACATATTCCTATGAGTCATCAATAGGTTATTTTTCCTTATTTATTGTAGCTTAGTTTTTAGGCTAATTAAAAGCCTATATAAATCTATGAGATGTAACATATATGATATATATCTTTGATAATGAAATATGAGATTTTTTTCTCTTGAGTTCTGGAAAGAACTTATTTATGAACTTATCGGGAGTTTCCCATGGCGTTCAACCTCTTTGACTTATCAATCGGTTTGCCATCACCGGTTGTGGCGTCTACCACTATACCAAGGTTCTTGCCTCCATATAGGCAATGGGTCACGGTTTCCACCAGGTTTCTTAGACGATCCTTGGGGTTCAATTTCATTTGACGAACGTTGGGTTTTAGGTTTAATATACCTAAGGTTTTCCGTATCACATACACAGCAGTAAGAATGTAAATTATAACCGTCTTACAGATAATTATTCTATTACATGATTTAGGGGGCATACCCCTGATAACATCAACGACCACATCTCAAGCCCACAATTTCCTTGCATTAACCCTTGGATACCAGTTCGGAAAATAGGATTAGAGCCCATTTCTAATCTTTAGGCCCCGGCCTCATCAAAAGCTCCTTAGTATCTAAGAGCCATACCGTGTCCACGGGTCCTCGGAGAAAGCCAAAGGTACTCATACTGCAACAGGAAACTATAGGGGTATAAGCTACACTAGCTTAGTGAGTGGAACTTCCGAATTACAATTAACACAACACGTTCAACCAAGTAATTAAGCAACCAAGTGAAATGCATCAACAAGTGAGTTTAGCAAACATATGACCACCGGAAATCATATGTGGATGGACTTGCGCCCTCCATCCCGGGTTAGCAGATTTACGAATCCTGCGGTACGACGCCGTTTAAGCTCACGGTCAACTGACAATATTTCGTTTTATGGATCACGATTAACCAACAAGTATTCGTTTTATGGATCACGAAAAACCAACAGTATTCGTTTTATGGGTCACGAAAAACCAACCAATGCTAATGCTCCATCCCCATCGTGTTATGAATGAATCCAATTACAATTGAGTCAAATATTCATTAATTCAATTCTTTTAGGTGGCCAACAATTATTCGCAGACATTCAGTACCAAATACTGGATAGTCAATCAATAGCTTAACACCCGGTCCGATAATTCTTAAGGTTCATTTCACACTTCAACATCAGACAATTCATAATTCCCAAATAACCCCATCATACATATTCATTCCTTTTTATCTTCACCTAGCAACTAGTGCGACTATCATTACAATCACAAGCAATAATTGAAATCGGAAGAGGAACTCACTCGGCCATGGTACGCCGGTCTCTTAGTGACGATGGTCGGGTGATACGGTATTGTCGTACTCGGGTTCACCTACCAAATAAAGATAGCCTAATGAGAATCTCATCACTAAACTAATTCAAACTATGTATCTATACTTCACAAAATCGGAATTCTCGCTATTTGCGGAAGTTCCAACTTAAAACGGCCATAACTCGGTCATTTTAACTCGGAATTTCGCAAATTTTATATCGATCTCTATCTACTTCGAAAGATCTATCTATTTCTAGTATTATTTTCAAGTTTTGAAAATAGTGGCCACGGAACAGTGGGATCAGATCTGTTCCGCAAGTGTTCCAATCTCAAAAATTTGTTTTGCTTTTGATAAGAAGTGTTCCTAGATGATGATTCATGCATGAATGATATGGGAATGAATTACTAATATGAATGCCATGTGATGAACTTAATATATGCATGGTCATAATAACTTTTGTGATAATAAACTCATATGAACTCTAAGTGTTGAGAAATTCCCATAAAGATTATTTCTAAGAAGCTATTTTTCCACATTATACTCCTTAGGGTTTCCTTGACTTTTAATCTTGTAATCCACTTATTATTTAACTAAAAATAAGTTCTCAAGGTCTATATTAATCATGGCCTCCATTCATGCATAAAAATTCCCATTTTTCATTTGGTAAACATGTCTTTGAACTAGCTTTTTGTAAAAATCCGAATTTTCTAAATTTCATTTTCTTGCATTTTTCTTAAGGGAAAACTTGTTTAATGCATTAAAAATTGAAGCTCCAATATGTATATTATCTAAGGACTTCATTTAGCTTATAATACATCCAATTTAGACTTAAATACCAAGTGTTCTTGTAGGCATGAACCTAAGTTACGAATTTTAACCATTGATCAACATTCCAACATTTCTCATTCTAACTCCACTACTTGTTTTACATTCCTATCATGCCTAAACTCATCTAAACTTATAAAAATCATTCCTTCAATATACCTATTACACATACCCTTCATTTTTCTTATGAAACATGAGTTTAAAAATGATTTTGGTGGCTTTCAAACTAGGGTTTCCATTTCATCCGAATTTCCAACATCTCATATTTAACAAAACCTTTCTTTTTCCAATATTCTTGCTTCCCATGTGTGAAGATCTATTATCTAACTTCTCTATACATGAACAAGACTACATTTTTATGATCATCAAGCATAGAAAACAAAAATAACTCTATGATCATGCATGTAAATGCAATGTGGGTATCTAAACTTTAGATCTACTAAGTATGATGTATAAATCATGGATCTCATGGCATGAACAATATGTGTGCAAGATCTCTATTTATATGCATGAACAAGTGGTTATTCCAACAAAAACTCATTCAAAGGCTAGATCCACTTCTTGAGATGGCTTGAGATTCTTGTAGTAGTGTTTTCATGTCCCTTGCTCATGCTCATTGGGATTTAGATGAGAAAACACACAAGAATAATCTTGCCATAACAAGATTTAGGATGAACAAAGCTTGATCAACCTACCAATGGAGGATCAAAGGAGAAATGAAGAAGACTTGTGTTGAAATTGAAAGGGAAGAGGGGGGGGAAGCTCTCGGCCACTAGAGGGGAAAAGAGAGTGTTTTTACTCTTTACAAATTTTAAAACAAGAAGAAATGAGGAGAGAGAGAGAATAATATGTATATATATGAAGGCATTAGGGTTTTGGTTGAATAAAGGTAACAAAAATAAAACAAATGAGAGGGGAAATATGGGGGGGGGGGGGGGGGGGGGGGGGGGGGGGGGGTTGTGTGTGTGTGTTGAATTTTGAAAATTGTATTTTGTGTAATAAAATGTAATATTTGTGTTAATTAATTAGGAAACAAAATTTCTTGGAAAAGAAAATTGTAATGAGTAGTTGTAAGGATGTAAGAATAGGGTATGGGTAGTGTGTAGTATAGGTTGTACTTGTGAATAGTAGACAAGACATCTACTTTACCGGTTGTAACGAAAACACGGGAAAAAGCTATAACTGTAATTTTTATAGCTCGGAAAATTAAATTGATATTTTTGGAATCCTTATAAAATTACGGTTCTAATGGATATTCCGGAACATTTTTCTGAATCCGTGGTCCGGGGCACGCTTTTCTGTAATTGAGCTCGGGAAGGCTCGGAATTGAAAATTCCCGAATTGGAACTTTCAAAGGTTTAGAATATGCTTTAGAACAATAATTCATGTTCATTTACTTTATATAAAACTCTTTTATTATGAAATCGAATGAAAAGCCGGATCTAGGGTTTCTAGGCTTCTCTCACAAGCTGGAATCGGCCGATATAGGGTTTCGTTCTCCGGTTAGTATATCCGATCACTAGGAGAACTAGGGTATATCTTATAATAATAATAATAATAATTTAGGTGACTAAAATATTAAATCGTACTGGAAGATTCACTAATTACCGGTAGTAACGAAATACGAACAGATTTGTAAATTAGATAATTCTAGCTATGTGAAAATTTGTAAAACTAATAATTTAGAGATCCTTTAGAAATATGAGTCTAACGGCATTAAAACATATTCTTAACATTTCGAATCCCAGAGCGCGTTTTTCGAAACTAGCACCTGATCTGATTGGAATAGGTCGGAATTTCATTGATCTCATCTTTACAGAGTATCCCAGACTTAACACGAACCGATTACACCTTTTTCCTCTTGTTCCACTCCTGGGTTTAGGAATACGCGATTGCCGGGTCTAGGTATGGAGTTTCTCGGGAGATTCAAGGACTTAGGTTTCCGGGTTGACCTTCCGGTTCGCCCCATTGCCGAAATAAAACTAATATTTTATACTTACATGACTTATTTGATTGGTGAGATTTATTTTAAGGGCGATTTCATAAGAACTTAGTATCTCACAATGTTCTCGGAATTCTTTGGATTGGGTTTTATTCCCGAAGGTTAATCATTATCTACTTCTTACAATTTGCTTTAGGGCTCATTTTACCCGAATTTGTAAGTTATAGCTAATTAGAAAATTTATCGTACGTAGGGGTTTTAGAATGGAAGTATATTGGGTTGCTATTTGTTTATGAGGTTTCTTGTTCTTCTCACAACCCAGAATTTCTGGATTCTTTCGGAATTTGGGACTCGTCGAAGTTCGATTTTAACTCGGAGTGATTTTCAGGGTTTTGTTTCCTAAGTTCATCTTTAGAATTATTTGTTGAAATTTTCCAGGGCTTACAGATACTATTGGTATATTTTTTATATCTCGAGCCTCGGGACATGCTTTTCGAAGTCTATATCCGAACGGGTTCAAAATAGGTCAAAAATTTACCAATCTGATATTTTTAAGCAAACATATATTACTACAAGCTATTCTACATATTTAGCTACGCCTCGGCCTCTATGGTTAGGGGCGCTAGATTGCCAGACTTAGGCTATTATATTCTGGTTAGGGTTTCCGGGTGATTTTTCGGTTTAGATCTTTGTCAATTTAGAAACTGATATTTTATATTTATACACTTATTTAATTTCAGAAATTTGTTTTAAATTTGATTTTTTGTAAGTATTTAATATCTCTCGACGTTTTCGGAATTCTTTGAATTGAGTTTCATTTCTAAAAGTTTAATCGTTATTTTTTTTTTTATAATTTGTTTTTGGGTTCTATATTACCCTATTCTATAAGTCGGAGTTACGTATAGAATTTGTTGTTCGTAGTAGTGGTTTGGAATTGAAGTATGTTGAGTTCTTTTTTTTTTTTTTTTAAGGATTCTTATTTTTCTCAAGATTCGAAAATTTCTGGATTTGCTCGTGTTTTTGGACTGATTGAAATTCGATTTTAATTTGGAGTGATTTTTAGGGTTTATTTTCGAAGTTCATCTTAGAATTATTTACTGAAATTTCTAGGGCTTAATTGGCCTGCACCACTTGCATGTCCTGCCTCATAGTCTGTTGTTGCTAGGTTACTACCCCTAGCAAAGCATTAACCGCTTGTATTAACTGTGCGGTATCAGCTGGAGCTTGTCCTCCAGTAGCAGTATTAGGAGCCTGGGGTGGTGGTACTTCTCTAGGAGCTTGGTTTTGGTTATCAGGGGCTTGATTTTCATTCCCACTGCTAGAGGATCGAGTAACAGGGGCTTTTCTATGGGGCGGCATTCTAGGAAAAATAAAGAAAAGATTCCTATAAGATTATAGAAAAGAAAGGAAAGGAAAGGGAAAGAAAAGGAAAACCTAAAACTTATCAAACTTAACACTATTACTTGTAAAGATAAACATCTCCTAAATTCTACCCCTCTCATCATAGCTCACCGTCCTAAGAGTCAAAACCTAGTTTCTAACAAGATCATAATCTAAAGCTCTGATACCAAACAAGCTGTAATGCCCTAAATCAAAGGCGTCTACAACTCACCACATGTCCTCTCTTCAAAGGCACATGCCAAGGCTATTACTAAACCACAATAGATAGAACATCATCAAAACTCTCTAAAATAAACATCTTCAATATAAAATTTCATTAAAGTTGTTCCACGACATAATCCGATAACTAAAGATATCTAAAAACATAAGAACATAAAAAGTCTTTACAAATAAAACTTCCAATGAAACTAATCCATCAAAATAAAGTCTCTACTAAAATAAAAGTACTCATAAATGTCTCCATCCAAATCCCTAATGATCAGCTGGATTGTCATCTGTACTATCGTGTTCCCCGTCATCAACATATACGTCATATCTCGACAAATCATATATAATAGGATCATCACCTGCACCTGTAAAAATAAAGGATTGAGCACAAAGGCCCAGTACATCCAAACCACAAGCACATGCACATGATCATACATAACACAATATCACATACAACTTATAATTTCTAATGTAACAAGCACAAATTAATTTATCTTTTCCTTAGCCTGTAACCAACACAGTTTAGGAATACTCATGATATAAACCCAAACCCGGAATAACTCAGATCCCGAAACACATATTATAATATATACATATATACAGTTTGCATGCCTAGCCAAAGCTCGAAAGCACGACTCCTAATCTACCAGAATAATCTCTAAGCACGAGTCCACTCGGGACAACCTCACACAAGGATCATCAGGTTGTCTCACTAGAGATCACCCTCCACCATGGCCTTGCCATGAGTTCTACTCTAGTAGAAACCACTCACAACCAACACTCAATTTCAATTAAGGTCATATATTCGTTAATCAGGTTATAAATTCTAAACCTATCACGCACAAGTAGCAAACAAGGTAAGGACATACCTGGATTTGCTTCCAATCCAAATCTACTCAATAGAAACTTTAATTGAAATGGAACCTAATCTCACAATCCTGTATAGCAATATATGTCGCAATTAAAATTCAATTGTAATCATGATGTCAAACCTAACCCTAATACCATAACCCTAATCAAATCTTAACTCACTTGTTAATTTTGTTTTACTTAGAAACCCTAACATCAATTTCTCCTCAAATCTTCCTTGATCTCCATATCCTTCACAACATACATATATAATCTTTTATGAATAGATCCCTTATAAAAGTTTATAACTTTGAATCTATAGAGATAGGGCAAATTCATACATACCTATATTTACAGAACTTGATTGAAATCAAAAACCCTAATTCTTTAATCTTTCTCCTATCACAATTAATACCATCATCATGATATGTTTTCTAATAATCTATGCATTACAAAATTAGGTTAGAGGTCTTCCTTCAATTGGATTTGAATATGATAATCTCCAAAACCACTCTAGTGTTTTGCTTCTAGATTTTGAATCTCCTTTAATCGATATATAAAACTGGAATTAGACTATCTACCTAAAGGAAAGGAATTGAAAAAGAGAGAGTTTAGACCCACATACCTTAATTTTGTCTGAGAAGAAATGTGAGAAAACTTATGGGGTCCTAGGCCTACTTATAGAAAAAGATGGCTTAGGAAAAACGCAATCCTGCGTCATAAATTAATGAAGATTTACTATTATTTACTATCATTAACGTGAGAGATGATATTATATCTCATTTATTAGGGTTGGCCAAGTAATCTCTTCTTTAATAAATCATTATATTACCATTTTACCCTTCATTATGATTTATTTATTTGTATATTACACAGTGTAAAAATGTGGAACAATCGGTTGCATTCATCAAAGGAAACCATCCTCATTCTTCTCTATATATATAAGTGTTAATGACTTTTGATGGACAAGCAAACAACATTCATTTAATCCAAAAATTTCCAGATCAAAACAATTCCTAATTAGCACCCAAAACGACTTAAAAACAAAAATCAAATCCTCCTAAACATCTCAATTCGAATCAAAAAAGAAAATAGCACGAAAAGCGCTTAAATTGGGAATAAGGTAAGTTGTTGTATTTCGGTTTGTTTTTTTTTTAAACAAGGATTGGAACTGACTTATGATGATCATAGGATCATAACCAACCCAAAAACAAGCTTCAAATTCCATCTGATAAACTCGAGCAATGTAAAATTCGAAAACCCTAGTTACACCATTTTGATCCAAAAACCATGAATCATGTTGTCGTTTTGATGTTTTGAGTTGATATTTGTATAGTGAAACATTGTAGGAACTCATAGGAATCAATCGGAGAGTTTTCTAATGTTGGATTTCGAAACATGGTCGAGCTCATCGTGGAAGACGATGAACAGTGTTTCCCTAGATGAGCAAGGGAGGAACACGGCATGTTCCACCCGTGTACCTCTCGGCTTCTTTGTTTTATAAAAAAAAAATTTAAAACCGAATTAATTAAAAAAATAATATAATAATTAATATTATAAATTTTTAGTACTGTTATTGCATTTATTTATTTATGTTTATTAAGAGTATTATTATTTGTTAGTAATATAATATTTAAATTATTGAATATTGAGTTTAAAATTAAAATTTTTTCTATATTGATAAATATATAGTATTTAAGTAATATATAATGAGATTATTGACATAAGTATTATGAATTAGTGATATTAACATTATCAAGAAAATGATTATTAGTGATATAAATCACTATCATTAATTTAATTTAAGTTCGTTAAGATTTACAATAGTCGTTAATATTTCTAATATCATTAAAAGTACTTAAATTAATAATATTCTGGAAATATCATTTTTAAATATTATTATATTTAATATTCATAATTAGAACCAAAAGCTAAGCTTAAAGCTATTTTAGTAATATTACTACTAGTAACTACTTTAATGGGTAAGGATTTATGAATTATTATTAATTTAAATTATATGATGAATTTTTCAAGTATTATTATTATATTAAAATCATTATTATTATTATTATCATTAAACTTGTTTGTTATTATTATCATTACTGTAATTATTATTACTACTATTATTATTATTATTATTATTATTATCGTAATTGTTGTTGTTGTTGTTGTTATTATTATTATTCGGCCAAAAGATAGTATCATTGATATTTTGAAAATAATTTTTGTAAATTTATCAAATCTTAATGTTACTAATTGTATTATTATTATAGATAGATTTAATATGTTTTACAAGAAAAGTTAAAAATTATTTAGTATTTATTTAAATACATACCTTTAGACTATGGACAATAATGGAAATTTAAATAATCTAAATTTATGAATATAGGGATATCTTCACTTTATGAGAAAATTTTATCAAATAAATCACAATAAAACCGGTAGTTCTAAGCAATAACAAAGAAATACGAGTTACTATACTAAGTCAAATAAGAAAAAATACAAAACATAACAATAATAACTATAAAAATGTGTTAACTAAATACCAAATTATTGAATATCCAATTGATATATTTAAGTATCAAACAAAATCAAGACAAACAACTTGAAATTAAATATGAACTAATACTTGATTACCATAAGATCTCCAAAGAAGTAATATAGTAATAGAACGAAAACCCAGCAACAAGATAGGATACTTAAACACTCATAAGAGTTTAATCATATAGTTTATGTGACATTAATGAATATATTAATCATCTCAATAGGTGACTTAGATACTTGTGAGGATTTTCCTGACGACTACTACGAATGACCAACATTAGCAGGTGAGTGACTCAGTCTTATTACATTATATGTGCTAGTAACTTAAAGAACCATAAATAAAAGATAATAAATTGAGTGCATTATATGGGTTTATGGGAACTGTTTGCTGTATGAGACATTGATTGCAAAGCCACTCTAATAGTAATGACAACAGAATTATGTATGACTATATTGTTTGTGTAACATGATTGAATGTTTGTGCATTGTTTGATCGCTTTCAACTTAATTAAAACTACTAGTACCATAAAGGAAATTATACATGCATTGCATATTTTACATAAAGTAGCATTTGAGTAAGTGGTAGCCTACTATGTGTTAGTATTTCAGATCTTTGGTAATACTTGGTTTATCTAGGCAAGAACGCTATTAGATAATTGCAAGATTACCTTTGTTCTGTTGATACCATAGGAACTAAATGGTAAATGAAGGACGCCGCTTTTGGTATTGCTCGAAAATGACTCACACTTAGTGGCAGGAAATGAATGTTAAGACACAATAAATTCAAAGAGATAATTAAACTGAACATTGTTGTTTCCTTAAAGATTAGTCTCTCCTGGGTAGGTAGGCCATAGATTGTGATCCTTCAACCTCGATGGAAGGGCATAAAGCTTCATCCTGTTTAGATTTCGGGTTATCCAGGCTTGTATTTATACATATGTTTGATTGATGCATTTCATATGATTGTTAAATAACTTGTGTGTCATGTAATAAGTTCTGGTTATTCACTAAGCTCGTGGTTTAGCTCATACTCCAACAATCTTTTCAGGTTCATCTTGTGACCTTAGCACATTACTTCCAGGAGCATGGTCTCAGTAAGAAATTAGAGGCTAGAAGCTTAAGTAGTAGTATAGGATAAGAATATATATTTCTATTTTAGTTGCAAGTATCTTGCATTAGAAACTTTAGTTATGTATTTGAAAGATTTTATAGAATGTTATGGTTTGTAATATTTTTATTATTCACAAGCATGGAATGTCAGTTATTTACTAATTTATGTCTTATATATACTTATCTTTCTTATCCAAGCAACTAAAAGATCTTGTTTATTGAAAATATGTCATTCTCGGAAGGTAAACTAGTAATAGTATTCAAGTGTATCTTGTTTATACTACTAGGATACCCTCAGGGCGTGACATAGCCCGTTTACGCGTGTTTTATTATTACCAGTATTTTATTTGTCTAGTCTACTATTCATAGTACTATTTATCTATTTCTACTTTTTCTTACTACTTAATCTTACCATCTATACACCTATTTTCTTTTTTTTTTAACCTTTCCAATACACCTTATATTATATCATATTTTACATATCAATTGTTTTCTTAAAAATACAAATTTAATTTCTCTCTCTCTTCCCTTTCCTCTACATGGCCGCGCCCTTGGTACCTTCCTCTTAATTTTTTTTCAATTTATTTTATCACACAAATTTCTTTCCATCTTCAATTATAAATACTTTTTCTCTCCACTTCTTTCACATACTCATCTACCATACAAAGTCTCCAAAATCACTCTTCAAATCTCTCTCCAAAATTTTTCTTCATTTTCTGAAATTTCTCTCATTTCGTCCGCTCACATTCTACCAAGACCTCTCTTTAACTACTACCCATATTATACAACCATCTTTCTTCTTCAACAAATTTATAACCCTAGTAAAACTTCTTATATTCACTCATCATGTTATATAACTTAACATGAGCTTAGTGCATATTTCTTAAGATATGAGAGTTAAAGAAGCAATATATGTCATGTTTATATCTTCCTTTATGTTATTGTGTTGTTATTCTTCATATTATATCTAATATATATCTATATATATATATATATGTATTTTAGAGCATATAAGCTCATTTGTTATTGTAATTTATTTACTTTTATTTTAAGACTAGTCTTATAGACTTAGATTTGTCCTCATCAAGTCAAAACAACTTTTTCTTCTTTTCTTTTCTTTTTGGGACTAGTCTATTCTTAGTCTCGGGATACCTTGATGAAGCTAAAGCTCCAATACTTGACTGGGTTACGTTGATGAAGCTAAGGTTCCAATACTTGAATTATTATGTTGGTTATTAGTGATTCTTACATCTTTCTTATGTTTTCATTGTTAAACTACATACTCATATACATGCATCATCATAATTTATTGTACTCAACAAAATCTAACCACCTTTAATATATACCTTTGTCACCAAATCAAGACTTTTGTATCACATGCATAGGAAATTTTTTCTTTTCATCTTGTTTCAAACTCACTAAGATTTTTCTTAAATAACAATAAAGATGATTTTCTAAAGAAGTTAACTAACAAGTAAATATTTTCTTTAATGATGAGTCACATAAAGTTATAAAATTAGTATTTAATAATTGTGATATACAAGTTTTTCATAAAAGCTTAAGATTAGAATCTCTCGACTTCTTAATAGAAAAAAAAAAGTAAACTGTTTTCAAGTTAAGTTAAATCAATCTACTAATTTATAAACTCACTTAGAAAAATAAAGGTTTCCAAGTTTAGTAATATACCGTTTTCAAAGAAATAAAAAAGAATATAAACTTGATAAATTTCGAAAAACAATAGTTATATATCAAAACGCAGGAAAACAATGAAACATAATTTTCTTTAAAATAAAAGTCGTAAAAGACTTAAGAGACTAAGTTTAGAAACAAAAATTTATTTTAAAAAGAGATTAGAAATGAAACATTAATAGGAAAAGATTTGGTTTCAAAACGTTTCCTTTTAAAGGAGAAATATGAATAACTCAAATTTTATATGATATCAACAACTCAATAGCAATTTTAGAAATTTCAATCCTTAATACTAGAAAGTAAAATTTTTTTTAGGAAATCAAAGTTAAGAAAAAATAGCTTATTTTAGAAAAGAAATTGGAAGACAAAATAAAAATATACTAATTTATAATAACCTAAGAATTTATGAAGCTCTTTCAAACAACTAGAAAAGAAAATGTTTAAAAATTCAAGTTTTCAACACCGTAAGATGAATTGCTTTGAAAAACTAATTGTTGAGACAATACCATTAAATTTTGCATACTATATGAGGCTATGTTGTTGTGTGTGTGTGTTTCCAAAGGATTTCTCAACTATACAAATATCCACATTTTGTTATAAGTTTTTTCAGATAAAGAAATGTTTGCAAACTTGTGTTTTGAAAACTACAATTTTCGTGATGAATTTGAACCCAACGGTTTCGGAACCCAAACGACCCTATATGATAAAAATAACCTTAGAAATGGATAGATCTTTTCGAATAGGTAGAAAACGGTATGTTATATGTGAAATTCCGAGTTATAGTGAGCAAGTTATGGCCATTTTAAATTGAAATTTCATTCTATATGATTTTTGACGAATATAGTGAAAAAGAATTAGAAAGTTTAAGTAGAATCTCTACAAAATACTCATCTTGGGTATTTCTTCTATCTAGGTAACGCGGAATACAAGATTTCCCTTCTTGAGGATTACTACGACTAAGAAAATTGCGAAATAGACGAGTGAGTTATTCCTCTTAATTTCATTACTTGCTTGTGCTTGTAAAATAGTGGTATTAGAGGTATTAGAAAACTAAGAAAAGATAAAAATGGACATGTATGAGAAATTCAGGGATATGTATATATGTGATTCTATGCTTATGTGATGGAATGAGAATTAAGAATATCGCAACTTCGAATTATTTGTTTAAGTATTTTGTTTACCTACATGCATGCTTGCTTATTGTTGTTAAATTGTTTGATTGACCTTAAGAATCCTTAATAAGGTTTGACTTAATAAAATAAAACATTCACACATAGCATCCATTGAGTCACATTTCTTTCGGAAGGCTGTTACTCCTACACGTAGAGTTGGATTGGTTGTTATCGTGCTAGGACATGGGTCATGTTCCTTTCTACAGAATCTAAATTGTTTGGGGGAATGCGACTCTAGGTTTAGAGCCGAGCCAACTGAATGCTACACCCCTAAATTTTTAGAATCGGTTTAGCCTAAAACCTTAATCTAGAAGTCAACCGGAACTTTAAAGTCAACAAAACCCTAGTTAGACGTAATAGCTTAAGTCCGACAATCCCGAATAAGCAACTCGGAGAAAGTAAGTAAGATTTTAGAATGTAGAATAGTGTGTAATTACCTAAGGAAGCTTAAAAAATCATATTAGTAAAACCGCATATCGTCTTGAACCCGATCGGACACAGTTCTTGAAAAATGTGTCCCGGGGTTCGGAATAGTAAAAATATTCTGAATATACCGTTAGACTCTTAAAAATACAAGATTTTCAAAAATATCAGTTTTATAATTTTTCGGTAAGTAAAAATAACAGATATCGTAATTATATGTGTATTTTCTTACTATTGATACTTTATTATTCATATCTACTTTACATTACACTATTCACTACTATTCTACACTATTCTTTTATCTCTACTTTTCTTACACCTACTCTTACAAACACCATAACCTATAACCTTTACTTTTTACATTCCCATAATTTTATTTCACATCTACCTTACTTATTGCTTCATTTAATCCATAAAATACAAAACAAAACACACACTCTCCCCCTCTATTATACATGGTCGGCACCCCAATACGCCCCCCCCCCCCCCCCCCCCCCTCCAACCATCTCCCTCCTCAATTTGTTTCAATTTTCTTTTATTTTAATCATACAAAAATCACTTTGCATTTTCCTACAAATACCCCCTCCTCTTTCACTTTTTTTCACACATTTACTACCCACAAATTCTCTACAAAAACTCTCTCAAAATAATTCCAAAACAACTTTCTACCTACATAAAACCAAAACCATATAACACTTCAAAAACCTTCTTGAGGTAAATTTTTCTCCATATTTTCTTCTTCTCATGTCACGTAACTTTACATGACCATAGTGTGAGTTTCCAAAGATTAAATGTTATGGAAGGTACACTATGTTTATGTATTGTTCTTGTTCATGAAAATCTATTTATGTTTATATTGTTATTTTGTTCATATTATTGTTATTATATCTAAGTATTATTATCTATATATATACATGTTCTTTAGAGCATATAAGCTCACTTGCAATCTATTTATTTTCATGCAATGCAATTTATTTATTTATTCCATTTGCAATTTATTTATTCTTTGTTATTTTAAACTAGTTTCTAGTCTTAGACTTGTCCTCATCAAGTCAAAACAAATTTTTTTCTTTCTTTCATTTTATTTTTATTTTGGGACTAGCCTACTTCTTAGTCTCGGGAGCCTTGAAGAAGCTAAGACTCCAATACTTGACTTATATTTTGTTATTTTGTTCGCTATTATTACTCATAAATCATGTTTATTAAGATTGTTGTCCAAATTTTTCAAGTTCTAAAAATAATTGATAAAAAGAAAGTTTTATCACTTAAGATTAAGTTTATATGAAATATAAAATCTATGGTTTAATAAAAATAAAGTCATTCTATCACGTCCCAACGGGTACCCTAAACGTGACAGTCTGCCACATTCAATATTAAAGCTTAAGTATGACAACCTTAGCCCATCCCAAAAGCTTTTATATTAAGTGTAAGGCGTACTTTCACAACTTTAGAGAACCATTTATGGAATTATGAAGCTTAAGGAGATATAAAAACATATTAAGAAAAGAGGATTCATAATAAACATTTATTCATAGCAATGGTTTTACAAACTTAGGGACATTTCCCAAGATCACTATTCTATCACAAGACATTTGTACATTATCTCTAATTCTAAACTTTATCTTAGAATTCTTTTTATCTAAAAGAAATTACCTGCCCGCAGGGTCCTCGTGGCCTTAACCATAAGTAGGGAAACTGTAAAAGATATCTATAGGAATATAAGCTGATAGGCTTAGTGAGAATTATTTCCATAAATAACTTCTTATAATCAAAGTTTCAAACAAGTTAATTAAGCAAACAAATGGGATGCAACATACACGTGAGCAAACAAGACATATAGTTTTCCAAGAACTATATGTTTAATGGATTTGTGCCCTCCATTCGGGGTTTGGTGATACATAACCTCAAATCAAGTAGTTTTAGTTAAAAAGTTTTAAGCTTGCGAGCACTCATCGCCAAGAATTCCGAATCTACTTGAAATGACCTTGCTTTCGGATCTTTCGCCAAGCATTTTCCTTAAGCCGCCAAGCAATCACTTTCGGATCTTCCGCCAAGTTTGCTTTCGACATGAGCTTACTATCCTTCTCACTCAAAGATAATAACCCAAAATGCAATGCAACTCACTTCGTGGTATGCATGAATCTATTTATTTGTAATATCATAACATTATTATTATCAAGTTTAAGGTGATCAAAGCATTTCATACAAAGCAAGTATTATTGATGTGAACGCATGAAGGCCAATTTATCAGTTAATTGTCATTTTTAATTTCTTTGTCAGTTACAGTTAGTTACTTATTTTTGTCAGTTACATGTCTTTAATTTCTTTGTCAGTTATATGTCTTTAATTTCTTTGTCAGTTACAGTCAACTATTTATTTTTGTCAGTTACATATCTTTAATTTCTTTGTATGTAAAAGGCTATATATTAAGCCTTGGTTATGAGAATTAGAAAGAAGGTTTTAGTTGATTTCTATTTTGGTGAGTTCATGTGAGAGAGTTCTCTCTTGTAATTGACAGGATTGTCAATACATGTTATGAATATTGAGAATTATAATTTTCTTTATTCTTCTTGCTGATTGAATTTTTATATTCCTTTAGCAATTCGTGAGAGTTTTTACAAATCGTGAGTTATATCGATTTGTGATTCCATTCACAAACTAGTTTGATTTTTGTTAGTCGTGGCATCTATCGACTAATAATATCATCCATATCATTTATTTCTGTTTTCCTTTAAAATCAGAAAACCCAAAAAGATTGTGCAAAATTATTAACCCCCTTGGGAGCTTATCATTTGGTATCAGAGCTTATCATTTGTTCAGAAAACCAAAAAAAAAAATTTTAAAAATTGTTAATCCCCTTGGGAGCTTATCATTTGGTATCAGAGCTTTTGGTGCGACGCGCTTCAGATTGGTAAGATCGTTGAACTTTTCTTGTTAGATCTGGAAATTTGGGGTTGTGATTGTGCTGCGAAATTTCTGTTGTTGTTGAATTGTGGGATTTGGAGAATTAGGGTTCTTGGATTTGTTATTGAATTGCTTGTGTTGTCTAAAATCATGTTGAGATTCAGTCGTCCTGAAAGTTATTATAAGGATGAGATTCAACATCAAAAAAGGATTTTTATAAAGGTCGTTCAAGGCATGTTGAAGATAATTTGAATTATCGAAGTGAGCGATCTCATAGACGTACTCATGAAGATTTGTATTATCGAAAGGAGCAATCTTATAAACAAAATGATCTGAATTATCCAGAAAAACGATCTCTAAAATATCATGATGGTACTTCAGATTACAAAAATTTGTTATTGGGTGAAATTAGACAAGCATTTAATAAACTTGAAAAGGATTTTGAGCGTTTCTTTAAAAGTTATGAAAAGAAGTTAAATCAGCAGAAAGAAAGAAGAAGAGTTGCAAGTGGTTTGGGTTGAACCTAGAAAATCTGCTGATGAGAAAAAGGTTGAAGTGAGTGATGATAACTTGAATATAGTGAAAGAGGTGGAAGTTATTGAGGTGAAGCCTAATTCAGATGTTGCTGAGTTAGAAGGAATGGAGGATGATGATACGATTGAACAACCATCTGTAGAGCAGGTATTAATAGTTAAGGCTGAGAAGGAAAAAGAGGTAATTGCAGATGTCGATAATTGTTTACAGGTTAAAGAAGACCCAGGCAAAGGGAGAATTTGTTTCATACCAGATGCTTAATTCAGGGTAAGACTTGTAAATTAACTGTTGACAGTGGCAGTTGTGCTAATGTAGTTTCACAGGAGTTTGTAAAGAAGATGCAACTTCCAGTGATTCCACATCCTAAGCCTTATGGGTTAAGATGGTTAAATGCGAAGAACGTCCTGCATATTCACCAGCAAGCAAAGGTTCCTATATCCATAGGAAAGTATTGTGATACTGTGTTGTGTGATGTTACTCTTATGGATACCACACATGTGCTTCTTGGTAGGCCTTGGCAATATGACCGCCGAGCCATATATGATGGTTACAGGAACACTTATACAATAAAAAAGAATGGCCAGTATTTTAAGATGCTTCCAATGACAAGGGCTGATGTTTTACAGGAGCAGTTTGTTCATGTGAAAACTAATTGTCAGAGAAGTTTGTTTTTTTGCCATGCAGATCATCACAAATAAAAAAAAAAAAAAAGTCACCCCAAAAGTTGCAGGAGCTTCAGCATGTTCCAAATGAAGATCCATCCAATTTGACTGCCAAGATTCGAGGTCGAATCTTTTCCAAGAAGGGGAGAATGATGTGAACGCATCAAGGCCAATTTATCAGTTAATTGTCATTTTTAATTTCTTTGTCAGTTACAGTCAGTTACTTATTTTTGTCAGTTACATGTCTTTAATTTCTTTGTCAGTTATATGTCTTTAATTTCTTTGTCAGTTACAGTCACTATTTATTTTTGTCAGTTACATATCTTTAATTTCTTTGTATGTAAAAGACTATATATTAAGCCTTGGTTATGAGAATTAGGAAGGTTTTAGTTGATTTCTATTTTGGTGAGTTCATGTGAGAGAGTTCTCTCTTGTAATTGACAGGATTGTCAATACATGTTATGAATATTGAGAATTATAATTTTCTTTATTCTTCTTGCTGATTGAATTTTTATATTCCTTTAGCAATTCGTGAGAGTTTTTACAAATCGTGAGTTATATCGATTTGTGATTCCATTCACAAACCAGTTTGATTTTTGTTAGTCGTGGCACCTATCGACTAATAATATCATCCATATCATTTATTTCTGTTTTCCTTTAAAATCAAAAACCCAAAAAGATTGAAAAATTGTTAACCCCTTGGAAGCTTATCATTTGGTATCAGAGCTTATCATTTGTTCAGAAAACCAAAAAAAAAAAAAATTGAAAAATTGTTAATCCCCTTGGGAGCTTATCAATTATACTACTAACCAGCAATTTAAATCAATTCCTGCTTCGATATTCTTAGAATTCTTTCAAAGAATTATTTCCAAACATAACCATTTGCTTTTTCTTAGCTTCTAGTGCAACTAATTTACAAGCACAACAAGTATAGCATTTAAAGGAATTAAACTTACGATGCCATGTTGACTATTCCTCTATGCGAATGAGTCGTTCACACACTCCACTTAGTCGTAATAATCTTCGGGGTAAAGGAATCCTCTGGGGTCACCTAGTCAAAGAAAATACCCATAATGAGCATTCCTTGATGATTTACTTGAATTTTGACAAAACAATGTCAAAAGATCGTTAAAGTTCGTATAAAGAAATGTTCCAACTTAAAATGGCCATAACTTAGTCATTTTAACTCGGAATCGCGTATATAATATACCGATTTTACCTACTCGAAAGATCTACCCATTTCCAAATTTTTCATCAAACAAAGTCATATAAGCTCCGAAACAGTGGCGAAAAAATTCACCACGGATTTTTCAACAAAACAACTTTGGTTCAAGAAATCAAAATGTTTTTAAATACTTAGTTATCTATATAGTTGAAAATTTCTCTTTTTATGACTACTCCAAAACCATGTCAGTTTTGGAGTTGTTTTAGGAAAATATAGTTTACAAGAATTTCATGTTTGTAAACTCCTTGAAATGACTATTTTGTTTCTTTTTATTTTACAAATAGTTTTATGTTGGCTTATGTATATATATCCAAGTAACTTTTTGAAAATAAAATTTTCTTCTTTCTAAGTGTTCTACACTAATACTATTTTAGAGTTTTTAGAAAATACACTATTATCCCTATCCATTTTTCTTGTACAAATTCCTTTGTCTATTTATTTGCAAAAATCTTTATATTGAACAATTCTCATCTTTTTATGTTTTTCATAGAAATCATCCATGCATTAAAAATTTGTTTTCTTTTATAAAAACAATGTGGAACAATATGTGACTTAAGAACTTTTTATAGTAAAAGTAGTTTCTAAAATTATAGTGAATTCTTTTTGTAACTTGAAAAAGAGATGACTTTATTTTTGCTTTTAAACTATATATCAAAATCTCTTTTTGTCAATTATTTCTAGAACTTGAAATTTTGGACAACAATTTAAATGAATATGAATTATGAGAATAATAACAAGCAAAATAACATAAGTAATAAAGTCAAGTATTGGAGTTTTAGCTTTTTCAAGGCTCCCAAGACTAAGAAGTAGACTAGTCCCAAAATAAAATAAAATAAAATAAAGAAAACTTGTTTTGACTTGATGAGGACAAGTCTAAGACTAGAGACTAGTCTTAATTTAACAAGGAATAAATAAATAAATTGCAATAGAATAAATAAATAAATTACAAGTGAGCTTATATGCTCTAAAGAATATATACACATTATATATATAGATAATAATACTTAGATATATTAACAATAATATGAACAAAAATAATGGCATAAACATAAATAGATTTTCATGAACAAGAACAATATATGAACATAATGTAGCTTACATAACTTGTAGTCTTTGGAAACTCGCACTATGGTCATGTAAAGTTACATGACATGAAGAAGAAGAAAATAAAGAAGGTAGTTACCTAAAGAAGGTTTTGGTAGTAGTATGTGGTTATGGGTTTTTGTTGTAGATGGAAGTCGTTGTGTAATTATTTTGAGAGAGTTTTGGGATGGTATTTTGAGAGAGTTTTAGTAAGAATTTGTGGGTAGTAAATGTGTAAGAGGGGGGGGCGGGGCGCGAGAGAGAGAGAGAGAGGGGGGGGGGAGGGGTGTATTTATAGGAAATTGAGGAGGGATTTTTGTATGATTAAAATAAAAGAAAAATAAAACAAATTGAGGGAGAGAGGAGGGGAGGGGGCGTCGGCCATGTGAGATGAGAGGGGAGAGAGATTTTATTTTTTTTATTTTTGTTAAATAAAAGATGTAATATGTAAGGTGGATGTGAAATAAAGTTATGTGAAAGGTAAAAAGTAAGGATTATAGGTTATGTAGTATGTAAGAGTAAGTGTAAAAAAAAGTAGAGAGAAAAGAATAGTGTAGAATAGTAATGAATAGTGTAATGTAAAGTAGATATGACTAATAAAGTACCGGTAGTAAGAAAATACGCGTATAATAGCTATATCTGTTATTTTTAGCTACTGAAAAATTATGAAATTGATATTTTTGAAAACCTTATATTTTTACGAGTCTAGCGGTGTATTCGGAATATTTTTACTATTCCGGGCTCCTAGACACGTTTTTCGAGAGTTGTGTCTGAATGGGTTCAAAGGATACCCGAAATTCGCAAAACTAATGTTTTTATATAACCTATAGTTATTACGAACTATTATAGCTAATTATTCCAACTTCGTTTTCCAAGGCCAAAGAAAACAGCAATGCCGAACTTAATCGGTCACGGTAAACTAGGATTTTGTTGACCTTTAGGGTTTCGTTTGACTTCTAGTTTAGGGTTTTATGCTAAACCGATTTCAAAAATTTGGGGGTTTACACATTCCTTTCAAAGTTACTAAAAATCCACTACAATGTTAGAAACTACTTTTGTTATGAAAAGCTTTTTAAATCACTCATTATCCCGCTTTGTTTTTTAAAAGAAAATGATTTTTGATACAAAATGATTTTTATGAAAACATAAAATAACAAAATCTTAAGAAGCAAGAAGTGAGGATTTTCAAGTTTAGATCTTCAAAAAAATAGTCAAAGAAAGATTGTGTAGAACATACATAGGACCACAAGAATTTAGAAAAGAAAAAAAAATTATTTTTCAAAAGTCATCTAGAAAAATAATAGGTCAAAAATAAAGTAATTCTTTGAAAACAAAAGAATCAAGTATTCATTACAAAACCAATTACAAAATGAATTTCTTGTAAACTATAGTTTTCTAAACTTTTAATTAATATTGTTTTACTCAAGAAACATGAATGGACAAACAAACACTTGAGCATGAATAAAATATGAGCTAAGTAGCCATAAAAAGAGAATTTTTCAACTATATAGATAACTAAATATTTATCAAACAAATTTTGGATGATTGGACTAAAGTTGTTTTTGAGTTAGAAAATTCGTGGTGAATTTTGTCTCCACTGTTTTGAATCCTATATGACCTTGTTTGTTAAGAATAGTTTTAGAAATGGGTAGATCTTTTCGAGTAGGTAGAAATCGAATTATTATATGCGCAATTCCGAGTTAAAATGATCAAGTTATGGCCGTTTTAAATTGGAATTCTCCTTTATATGAACTTTAACTTTCTCATGACATTGTTTTGTCAAAATTCAAGAAAATCATCAAGAAATACTCATCTTGGGTATTTTCTTTGTTTAGGTGATTCCGAGGAAGAATACCCATATCCCGAAGGCTATTTCGATTAAGTGGAGTGTGTAAGCGACTCATTTGCTAGAGAAATCGTCGTCATGGCATCGTGAGTTTATTTTCTTAAAATGCTTTACTTGTTTGTGCTTGTAATTTAGTTGCATTAGAATTAAGAAAAGACAAAATTGATATGTTTGTAAGATAATTCTTTGAAAGAATCTTAAGAATATCGAGGTCGGAATTGAGTTAAATGTTTGTTTAGTATAACACTTGATTTGTATGAAATTCTCTGATCTCCTTAAACTTGATAATAATAATGTTGTGATATCATAAATAAATGGATTCATACATACCATGAAGTAAGTCACATTGCATTGGGTTATTATCCTTGGGTGAGAAGGATTGTAGCTCGGGTCGAAAGCAACACTTGGCAGAGTGACCAAAAGCGATTACTTGGCAACATTAAGGAAATGCTTGGCGGAAGATCCGAAAGCAAGGCTCAATTCAAGTAGACTTCATATGCTTGGCGATATTGGTTGAAAGCATAAATCTTTTTAACAAAAACTACTTGTTTTGAGGTTATGTATCATCAAACCCTGAATGGAGGGCGTAAATCTATTCAACATATAGTTCCCGGAAAACTATATGCCTTGTTTGCCCACGTGTATGTTGCATTCCATTTGTTTGATTAAACAACTTGTTTGAAATTTTGTTACAATAAGTTATTTATGGAAATAGTTCTCACTAAGCCTATTAACTTATACCCTATAGATATCTTTTGCAGTTCCCTTATCTGTGGTTGAGGCCATGAGGACCCTGCAGTCAGGTATTTTCTTTTGAATAAGAAATTCTTAGATGAAGTTTAGTGTTAGATAAGATGTACAAATATTCTTGTAATAGATTAGTGAATAAGGGAAATGTCACGCCTTGATGGGTATCCTAAACGTGGCAGTCTGCCGTACACAATACTAAAGCCTATGAATGACTACCTCCATCACGCAAAGACTTCCATATCATGTACGAGGCGTACATCACAACCAATGGAACACATCAGAGTAGCGAAATTTATATTGATAATAAATAAGTAACAAGGCAAAGAGAATACTTATCATAAAATATAAACATATTAAATTATAATCCTTAGGGGCATATCCCTCTATTGTCTTCAAATAAATATACATCTTAAAATCAACATAACACCAATCATATAAGTCATTACATATAAATAACCTTACAAAATTACTTCATCTTATGATTCCATTTCCGGCATAGAAGCTTAACATCCTTCCATGACCTCCTTAATGTCATAATCCTCAATTTAAGCCACGGGTATACCTGTTTCAACAAAATCTATAGGCATATAAGCTACAACTAGCTAGTGAGATATTCTTTTTCATTCGCACCATATTTTCAAACAAATTCATTTAGATTTTCACACATATGCTATGCATACAATGCAACAATCACGTGATTACGCAAATATATATAGTTATCTGGAAACCATATATAGAACGAATTTACCCCTCCGTATCGAATGTTAGGGAATCGGGTTGAAGATCCTTGATCTTCTACTGCTAGTCCCCAGGTCCTCACCCACAGCATTCAGTTGGCTCGGCTCCAAACTTAGAGTCGCATTCCCCAAGCAATTTGGATCTCTAGGAAGGAACATGGCCCGTGTCACCGCACGATCACAGCCAATCCAACTCTACGCAGAGGAGTAATAGCCTTTCGAAAGAGATGTGACTCGATGGATGCTATGCGTGAGTGTTTCATTTTTCTTAAGCTAAACCTTATTAAGGTTTATTAGGGAGCGATCAATCAATTTAGCAATTAATAAGCAGTCATACAAGTAAGTAAATAAAATTATTTAAACAAGCAGTTTGAAGTTGCGATATTCTTAATTCTCGTTTCACGCATAAACATAGAATCACATATATACTCATAATCCCTGTAAACCCAAAAATTTTCATAATTTATAGAAAATAATTCTAAAGTTTAAAATTTAAATCCCAAAAATCGACTCAAGTTAAAACCAAATTCTAAATCAAGACAAACACCAGAAACGAAACCCTAAAATGCAAACCAAGTTAAAACCTAATTCTAAATAAAGATAAAAGACGAGATTTCTTAATTTGAGAAATAAGGAACCCTCAAGAACAAAATGGAAAAATCCAACTATCGATCGAAACAACATTCGTACATCAATCAAATCACCTAACCGTTTCCTAACACGCAAATCAAGACAATATATCCAAGTAACGATCAACAACAAAATGTTAAAACCTTTGATAAATTTCAAAATCAAAAATTTCAATTTTCGCCAAATGACAAACTGAGTCAACTCATAACCCTATACTCGGTTAAATGATCCTGAGAATTAAAAACTATTAAATAATCATAAATAAAATAAGATAAAACATAGACGTCGAGCTAAAAATATAAAACAATCAAAACTCGAAGATTATACGATCTTACGAACATCTCGACGAAACCGGAAATCAAACCAAGAACCCTAAGGTCAACGAAGCTTATAACGAACCTTAGTGTTTAAGATCCGACAATCCCGCGTTTTCAAACCCTAGAAAACAAAATTAAGCCAATAGCTTAAAATAGTTCGTAATAATATAGGATAACATAAAAATATCAGATTCGCGAATTTCGAGTGTCCTTCGAACTCAAACGGGATCAGTGCTCGAAAAGCGTGTCCCAGAGCTCGGCATATTAAAAATATTCCGTTTATACAATAGACTCGTAAAAATATAAGGATTCCAAAAATATCAGTTTTAGAATTTTTCGGTAACTAAAAATATCTGATATGACGGTTTTTATTCGTATTTTTACTTACTACCGGTAATTAATTGTGTCTTCTACACTATTTAAAGTACATTAGTACACTATTCTATACTATTCACTCTCTCTACTTTATTTCTAATCACTCTCACAAATGACACAATTCACACTATTCATATTTCTTTCCCCATAAAAATCTACCCATACCTTTCTTACAAAATATCACTTCTTCTTACAAATTAATTGAATTGTACAAAGGACCCCTACACTACCAAAACCTCCTCTTTCTCTATTTTAATTTATTTTCTTTTATTTAATTACCTTTTAATTCCCTCCACAAAATTCTATAAATACCACCTCTCCTCTTCTCATTCTTCACACCTTTCTCAAAGTAGAGAATTTATGCAAAAATTCTCTCTAAACACTCTCTCATACTCTTACAAGAACTCTCTTCTTGTAAGAAGAAAACCTCTCCTACCAAAACTCTCTTATTCCAAAAACCCATTTCTAAAACAAAAGCCTTCAAGAAAACAATTCTTTCTTACCCATTTAGGTAATGAAGAACTCATGTTTTATTCTTCTATGTCAAGTAACCATATGGTTTTGATGTCGTTTCTTAGGTTGAAAAACTAAAGAAACCACATTAAGATCTTGTTTGGTTCTTGTTCATGGAACTACTTTCAATGCATATATATACTTTGTCATTTATTACTTGTTTATATTTTTGATCTTTTGCTATAACTTGCTTATAAATATATATATATATATATATGTATATTATATATTTAGAGCATATAAGCTCATTTGTTATTTATACTTTCAAGTTATGTAATTTATTTATTTCTTGTATTATTATAGACTAGTCTTTCTAGTCTTAGATTGTCAATGTCAAGTCAAAACAATCTTTTATTTATTTTCTTACGGACTAGTCCATTCTTAGTCCGGGATGCTTGATGAAGCTAAGGCTCAATACTTGACTGATAAGATCATATTTTTTCCAAATCTTGATGATCAAAAGAGCTAGAATGGTTATTTGTTTTTGATTAATTTTTATGTTTCAAGACTAATTTGGATAAAGAAATCAAAACAAAAGAATTTGAATCAAAGATAGGAAAAATTGAAGTCAAAGCTAGCAATTCACCATTCAAAGCCGCCGGCCTTCAAACGGCTTACATCCAAGGCCGTTGCAGCACTGCCAGCTTTGCCCAGCTTAAGTTCAAACAACATTCAAAGCCGCCTCAAAGCTGCCGACGTAGAAGATGAAGCAGCCAGCGTACATGAAAGCCGGCAGCCTAGAAATGAAACATCACCAGCTTTGAAGGAGTTACATTATAAGCCGGCATGAAAGCCGTCGGCCTTGAGGCAGCGTACATCATAGATTTTAAGCGACATGAAGATATCCAACGCTTGAAAGAAATTGAAGAGACAAATCTGTTGGAGTGTCTACGCCGGCATGAAAGCCGCCGGCTTTGGGACGACGTTTGTTATAAATGAGCCCAACGCTTCATTTCTGACCATATACGCCGGCTAGATCTACATCTAAGCCGCCCGCGTAGAAGCGGCCTACATTGTAACTGATATTGAAGGCTGCCAGTGCACTGCCTGCACAAAGAAGAATTCGAAGATACGCCGCCTGTAAGCCGCCGGCGTAGGATCCATAACGGCCGGCGTACAATGTGAAACAGCAAAGATCATTTAATGTTTTTCTCGAAATTTTTCCATAAAGGGGGTCTTCTCCTCACTTTCAGAATCATCCAAGTATCCAATGATCCAATCATCCATTCCACAATCCTAGTAGCTCTAGAATAATTAGCAAGCATTCCATAGAGATTTTTGAAGAGATATTTGAAGTCATACAAGATTTGCAAGTGAAGCTTTAGTATTTTGAATTGGTGATATCTATTCTTATTCTTTTTATGCAATTCATATACTTGAATATTCTGATCATAATGAAATCATTGCAATTTCTTATTTGATTATTGAATCATCATCCATGAGTAGCTAAATCCTTTTTGTGGGAAGTTGATGAAGCTTTAAACATGCTAAAATGATTTTTGAATCCATGTTATGAGATATTTAGAATCTTGAAATATTCATATTGAATTCTAATTATTCATCATGTTTTTGATATAAGAATTCTAATAACTCGGAAGGAAAATTAGGGTTCATATGAATTCATAAATTGAGATTAAATTGCAATTGTGGAAGCGGCGTAGTTTAATCTAGTTTAGAAATTGTCCAAAATATTAATGCAATATTTTGTGTTAATTTCTCACTAAGGAATTAGAAGATTTTAATATAAAGTATTAGTCAATTATAGAATCGAAAGATTTATAATTGTAATTTTGATTCCACTAATGATTTATTTAACGAAAGTTATTGAATTGTTTTGTGGTTTAAAAGGTTTTCAAACTTTGTTTTTAAATCATGATAATTTCTTATGAATGTTCATGAATCTAATTATCATTATAACATGAGTTCAAGTTGATTGGCAATAGTTTAAAGTAGATTCTGCTCCTTCCCACACTTTTCACCATATCCCTCTCTTTAAAAAGCTCATTGCATTCATATAGATAATTAGTTAGATAAGATGGTTTAACTTAATCATCTTAAAAAGATCAATTGCCTAGATATTAGTATTAGTTGATAATTGTCTAGTAGTTAGTAAATCCTCATGGGATCGACACTTTATTCATGCTATATTACAATAGAAGACCTAGTACGCTTGCTAGAAATATGCTTTAAAATTCAATACTAATTACACTACATCATTGACCGGGATACTTGATGAAGCTAAGGTTCCTAATACTTGATATTTTATTTTCTTGCTTATTATTTGTTACTTGTATCTTCTTATGTTCTTATTATTTTATATGCTCATGATACTTGTATCTACATAATGTTAATGTCTCAACTAATCTAAAAGTAGAATTTCATTTTATTAAAGGAACTCAAAACTAGATTTTCTATTATGTGATTTGTCACAAAATAAAGAAGTTATTATCAACAACATAAGACTAAAGTAACACAAGTTGATATGAGAACCTTCGTATTCACGCGTGAGAACCCCTTTGGATATTGCGAACCCCACACAATGAATAGAAAACCCACAGATGCCTTTGATTTCAATCCCTAAGAAGGATTAGATATCAGATTTGTCTTAGGTTGTTGATCTAAAGAATTAGGATAACAAACCCTAATTGCGAAACACTCCACAAAGAAGGTGATCGATCTTCTTTGAATGTTCCTAAAGCATGTATTCTATCAAGAACACAAAGATTTCAAGCAAAAGCTTCGGTTTTTCATTCAACAATAATCTATCTTGTACAAGGACCCAAATAGGGTTTATATAACTCAAACAATGAATTCAATACGTCCTAAATGTTGGCTGGCGGCCAATCAAAGATGGCAGGCCGCCATGAGCATTTTGGAGCAAAATTGTAAAGTTCGAAAAAATTGGCCAGGGGAGTCATGGCCGGCGGCCATGGGATAATGGCTGGCGGCCATTCTTGTTTCTCTGCACAAATCAGCTTTCCTTGGCTCTATTTGATGATTACTTGAAAAATATTGAAGTATACTTGCTCCATCCTTGTTCCAAGCCTTGATAACCTTGTGATTCATCCTTGGCATGCTCTAATAAGCCTTGGAAGTGATTATTGTAGGCTTGTTGAATCTTCTTAGCTCTAGCTCTTGTGATTGGTTCTTAAGGAAAACTTATTGGACTTGAATTTCTTTAAGGTTCCATGGTTGCCACTTGGTCTTCATGTTGATTCGGATCTAAACTTTGGACCGTTGGCTCTTCTGTAACATTCCCCCTCTCCTTAATAGGATTCGTCCTCGAATCAAAAGCATCACCTACATCAAAAGGACTAAGATCAGTAACATTAAAGGTTGCACTAACATTATACACACTGGTAAGTCCACTTTATAGGCATCATTGATCCGTTCAAGTATCTGAAATGGACCATCTCCTCTTGGACTCAATTTAGACTTTCGTTGTATTGGAAACCGCTACTTGCGAAAATGAACCCAAACCCAATCTCCGGGTTGGAAAATCATAGGTCTCCTTCCTTTGTTCACTCTTGAAGCTACCTTGGCATTTTGTTGCTCAATCGGTCTTTCACCTGTTTATGTAGCTTCTCACAAAATCTGCTTTAGATGCAGCATCAAAACTAACAAACTTGTTAGGCGGTAATGGCAATAAATCAATAGGAGATAGAGGATTAAAACCATAAACAATCTCAAATGGAGAACAATGAGTAGTGCTATGAATAGCCCTATTATATGCAAATTCCACAAATGGTAAACAATCCTCCCAAGTCCTAATGTTCTTCTCTATGATTGCCCTCAACAATTGAACCAAAGTTCTATTAACCACCTCCGTTTGCCCATCAGTTTGTGGATGACAGGTAGTCGAAAACATAAGCTTAGTTCCCAACTTTCCCCACAAAACTCTCCAGAAATGACTCAAAAATTTTACATCCCTATCACTAACAATGCTTTTAGGTATGCCATGCAATCGCACAACCTCTCTAAAGAACAAATCAGCAATATATGTTGCATCATCAGTTTTATGACATGGGATAAAATGAGCCATTTTACTAAATCGATCTACCACAACAAAGATACTATCATGACCTTTCCTAGTCCTAGGCAAGCCAAGAACGAAATCCATAGACACAGCAGTCCAGGGTTCATCAGGAACAGGCAATGGTTTATATAGTCCATGTGGTTGCAGTTTAGATTTAGCCTCTTTACATGTAATGCAAGTTTTACAAATTTTATGCACATCATGCCTCATGCCAGGCCAAAAGAAATGTTCATGTAGCATATCATAGGTCTTATCTACCCCGAAATGCCCCATTAAGCCCCCTCCATGTGCTTCCTTAACCAACAATTCCCTTACAGATCCTTTAGGAATGCACAACTTATTCTTTTTAAATAGAAATCCATTGGATACAAAGTAATCATTAATTCCAGTCCCATCAACACAAGCAGAAAATACTCCAGAAAAATCATCATCAGTAAGATACATTGCTTTTACCAATTCAAATCCTAGCAAAGAAGTACTAAGAGAATTTAGTAAAGCGTACCTTCTTGAAAGTGCATCAGCAACAATGTTCTCCTTACCTTGCTTGTACTTGATCACATATGGGAAAGTCTCAATGAATTCTACCCATTTCGCATGCCTCCTATTGAGTTTGTCTTGACTCTTTAGATGCTTCAAACTCTCATGATCGGTATGTATGACAAACTCCTTAGGCCAAAGGTAGTGCTGCCATGTTTGCAATGCACGCACTAAGGCATACAACTCCTTGTCATATGTTGGATACTTCAATGCCGCTCCACTCAACTTTTCACTGAAGTACATTAGTGGCCTGTGATCCTGCATTAAAACAGCTCCAATCCCTATACCACTAGCATCACATTCAATTTCAAAAGTTTTATCAAAATCAGGCAAAGCAAGCAATGGTGCGTTACACAATTTTTCTTTAAGTTCATTAAAAGCAAGTTCTTGTGTATCACTCCATACAAATCCAACATTCTTCTTAACTAACTCATTCAAAGGTGCAGCAATAGTGCTAAAATCCTTGATGAATCTCCTATAAAACCCAGCAAGTCCATGAAAACTCCGCACTTCACTAGCACTCTTAGGTCTAGGCCATTCCCTAATTGCCCTAACCTTTTCCTCATCAACCTCCACTCCTTGACTAGAGACAACAAAACCTAGGAAATTAACCTTATCCATGCAAAAACTACACTTCTTAAGGTTGGCATATAATTTCTCCTCTCTTAGCTTTGTTAACACTAGTCGCACATGCAAACGTGATCATTCAGACACTTAGAGTAAATCAGAATATCATCAAAGTAAACCACAACAAATTTACCTAAGTAGTCACGCAACACATGATTCATCAATCGCATAAAAGTACTAGGTGCATTTGTAAGACCAAAAGGCATGACAAGCCATTCATACAAACCATACTTAGTCTTAAATGCAGTTTTCCATTCATCGCCTACTTTCATGCGAATTTGATAGTAACCAGATTTTAAATCAATTTTGGTAAACAAACATGAACCATACAATTCATCCAACATATCATCTAACCTAGGTATAGGATGACGATACTTTACAGTGATTTTGTTGATGGCTCTGCAGTCTACACACATTCTCCAAGTCCCGTCCTTCTTAGGCACTAATATTACAGGAACCGAACAAGGACTCAGACTTTCTCTCACATACCCCTTCTCTAACAACTCCTCAACCTGCTTCTGGATCTCCTTCGCCTCACTAGGATTAGTTCTATAGGCAGGTCGGTTGGGTATGACAGCTCCAGGAATGAAGTCAATCTGATGCTCAATGCCTCTCACAGGTGGAAGTCCACTAGGCATCTCTTCAGGAAACACGTCTTCAAATTCCTGCAATAAATCAGAAAACACACTAGGCAAAGATTGGTTAATCTCATTAGTTGCCAAACAAGCCCCTTTGTACAATAGTACAAATATAGGTCGATTGGCATGCAAAGCATATCTATCCTCACTCGTCCTAGCAATCAAGCTCACATTCTTACTCTTTTTCTCTCTATGGCGATTTTTATTTTGCTTTTCACTCCCCTCTTTTCACTCAACCCACTTTCATCACTCTCTTTATTTTCACTCTTTTTCTTCTCTCTCTCAAAAGTGCTTTTTCTACTCTCACGCTCTTTTCTTTCGGCCTCTTCTCTCAATCTTTCCAAAGCATATTGGTCTTCATACACTTCTTTGGATGACAATGGTGTTAAAGTAGTTTTTCTGCCATCTTTGGTGAAAGTGTATCGATTGGTGTAGCCATTATGCACTGTTTGTCTATCAAATTGCCAAGGTCTTCCTAATAGAAGATCACTAGCATGCATAGGAACGACGTCACATAATATTTCATCATGGTATTTGCCAATGGTTAGAGAAATTAAAGCTTGCCTATTTACCTTAACCTCACCACAATCGCTAAGCCATTGTAGTTTGTATGGTCTAGGATGGGGTACAGTAGGCAACTCCAATCGGTTAATTAGAAGTGTACTTACCACATTAGTACAACTTCCTCCATCGACAATCACACTACAACCTCTCCCTTGCACAAGCCTCTAGTGTGGAATAAATTCTCTCGCTGCTCCTCCTGGCAATCTTCCTTCAGCTGTGTATTAAGTGCACGCCTAGTAACCAATATTTCAACCTTTTCTGGCTCATCAATGCTACCCTCATCACTACAGTCTTCTAATTCAGGCATGGCTTCCTCCTCTTTGTCACTATCAGCTCTCTCATCATCAGTGACAACTTCCCCATTTCTCACCACCATAGTTCTCCTATTAGGGCACTCCCTACTAATGTGTCCAACACCTTGACACTTCCAACATTTAATATCTCGATTTCTACCCTTCTGATCATCTACTTTAGGTTTCTCAGATGAAACCCCACCAGACTTACTCTTTGCTACATCAACTGTAGACTTATTTCCACCTTTAAATTCAGATTTTCCATATCCTTTCCAATTATTATTATAGCTTGAAGAAGATTTGGAAACATACCTGTTTGAACCTTTGCCATGAAGTTGCTTCTCGATTTTGATGGCAAGATGTACCATCTCTCCAACTCGACATATGGTAGCAACTCCACTTTATCAGCGATTTCTTTTCAAGCCACCCAAGAACCGTGCCATGGTGGATTCTTCATCTTCAACCACATCAGCCCTCGTCATGATCATCTCCATCTCCTTGTAGTAGTCCTCTACACTCCCTACCTTGTCTCAACACTTGAAGCCGCTGAATCAATTCCCTTTGAAAGTACTTGGGAACGAAACGCTTCCTCATCACAGCCCTAAGCTCCTGCCAAGTATCAATAGGGTACTCCATATTCCTCCTCCTACTTGTCAACTGATCCCACCAAGATATAGCATAATCTTGAAATTGGGTAACAGCCAATTTCACCTTTTTCTCCTCACTAAATTGGTGACAATCAAAAATCAACTCAACTCGCTTTTCCCATTGCAAATAAGCTTCAGGATCAGACTTACCCTGAAAGATAGGAATTTTCAACTTGATACTCCCCAAATCTCGATCTACATAATCATCATTCCATCTATTCCTAGCAACGGGATAATTTTCCTGCATTCTTCCTCTTCCTATACCCCTACCGCCTCTACCACCTCTACCTCTCCTATTGAATATCATAGGTGGACTATCATCATACTCCTCCTCCCGATACTCATTAACATCCCCCACATCATCAACCTGGGGTGTGGTAGAACTAACTCCTCTATTTACTCCCATAGGACTCGCCTCCTTCTCAACAGCTTGTAGTCTCAAATTCATATTTTCTAGAGACTCCTTCATATCCATCATCATCTCTATTAGACGCTTATACTCAGATGCTCTAGCGTCTTGCATCAAAGCCCCTTCTTTACTACCTTCAATCACACCCTTACCCGACATCTTTTCCTGCAAAACAAATAATCGTTAGCAATAATAAAGTTCAATTTCCTCACAAGCGCTCCCTTTCGTGTTTATCACTCACAAGATGGGGGTGTTCACTCGTGTTTCTCTAATCAAGATGCCACACACAGGGTTTCCCTCACACCTCTCGAGCCTGTTCTTTTCGTGTTCTTAATCGAATCACACTCTTAGAACAATTCCAAGAATTTCGATACCAAGGTGTTTAGAGTGATACAATGGACAATTTCAAGACTCTTCGAATCAGACAAACGAGAATTGAAGAAAACTCAACGAACTCTACACAAGAATTATATTGTTGGAAAGACACTCAATACTCAAGACAAGAATTGATCTTTGGTGAATTTTTTTTTTTTGAACTCAAATCTCAAGAATAGAGATTTTCAAACCCTAATCTTTCGCTTGTAACAACAAAAAGATCACACACACAAGATATCTAATAGTCCGTTCAATTGATGAACAAACCCTAGGAACAATAAAGATTCAATCTTTTTTTTTTTTTCACTAACAAGAATCAGATTTGATCTTGATGAACAATCCAAGAATTGAAAGCAAGAAACAAAAGATTAATAGAAAGAACGATATAACCTGATCTAGAGCCTAGGCTCTGATACCAAATGATACGAGAACCTTCGTATTCACGCGTGAGAACCCCTTTGGATATTGCGAACCCCCAACACAATGAATAGAAAACCCACGGATGCCTTTGATTTCAATCCCTAAGAAGGATTAGATATCAGATTTGTCTTAGGTTGTTGATCTAAAGAATTAGGATAACAAACCCTAATTGCGAAACACTCCACAAAGAAGGTGATCGATCTTCTTTGAATGTTCCTAAAGCATGTATTCTATCAAGAACACAAAGATTTCAAGCAAAAGCTTCGGTTTTTCATTCAACAATAATCTGTCTTTACAAACCAAATAGGTTTATATAACCAAACAAGGAAAACAAAACGTCAAAACAATGAATTCAATACGTCCTAAATGTTGGCTGGCGGCCAATCAAAGATGGCAGGCGGCCATGAGCATTCTGGAGCAAAATTGTAAAGTTCGAAAAATTGGCCAGGGGAGTCATGGCGGCGGCCATTCTTGTTTCTCTGCACAAATCAGCTTTCCTTGGCTCTATTTGATGATTACTTGAAAAATATTGAAGTATACTTGCTCCATCCTTGTTCCAAAGCCTTGATAACCTTGTGATTCATCCTTGGCATGCTCTAATAAGCCTTGGAAGTGATTATTGTAGGCTTGTTGAATCTTCTTAGCTCTAGCTCTTGTGATTGGTCCTTGAGGAAAACTTATTGGACTTGAATTTCTTTGAGGTTCCATGATTACCACTTGGTCTTCATGTTGATTCGGATCTAAACTTTGGACCGTTGGCTCTTCTGTAACACAAGTTTTCACAAAGTTTTCTTAAATAACAAAGATGGTTTACTAAGGAAACATAATGAATAAATATTTTCTTTGAATAATGCGGTAACTTAAGTTTTAGTAAAATAGTTTACAAAAGCTTAACATTTAAACTCTTTTAACTTCATAACAAAACTAAGGAAACAAACTAGTTTTCAAAGATAAGATAAATTTAATCCATAAAGTTAAAACCCATTTAGGAAAAACAATGATTTTCAAATTCCTAAAAGAGAAACTAATTTCAAAGAATATAACTAAGATTAGAAACAAATGATTTTATCAATAAAAATAATCCTTTTCAAAAGAAATGAAAGAACAAGTTTTAGAAAGCAAAAGTTATATTTTAGAAATGAACATAAGAAGACAAGACTCATTTTCTAAAATTATCCTAAATACAAAATTATGAAAAGGGTTTTTATCAACTTAATATACTTTCGATAAAATTGATCTTTTTATCACTAGGAGTGAAATTTATGAAAAACTAAGGTTAAAAGAAGATTTAATTGTCCATGGAAAAAGAATGAAGAAAATAAAATAAGAATATACTCATTTATAACAACCTAGGAAAATATAAAGTTTCTTTAAATACTTGAAAAGAAATTTTCGAAGTAAAGATTAATGAATTGTTTTATGAAATAAATTGTTGAGACATTACCAGTAGGATTTTTGCATACAAAGTGAGCTTACGATATATTCAAAAGTTTTATCGAATATATATTTATTACTTATATTGTTACAAAAGGATTTTCTTTAAAAAGGAGTTGAGTTAGCAAATGGATTTTTGCAAAAGTTTAAAAAATTCGTTTTAATCTGTACCTGACGTTTTTGGAACCCAAATGACCTTTTATGACAAAAATAACCTTAGAAATGGATAGATCTTTTCGAATAGGTAGAAAACGGTATATTATATGCGAAATCTGAGTTAAAATGAGCAAGTTATGGCCATTTTAAGTTGGAATTTCCTCTTATACGATTTTACCGCGATTTTAAGAAAAGTTAGAATCTCCAAGAATAGAAATTTCACGAAAGACTTATCCCGGGTATTTCTTTTGTCTAGGTAACGAAAGATACGAGATTACCCTAGCCGAGGATTACTACGACTAAGAAGATCGCAAAATGGACGAGTGAGTTATTCCTCCTAAATTCGTTACCTTGCTTGTGCTTGTAAAGTAGTGGCATTAGTATACTAAGAAAAGATAAAAATGGATATATTTGGGGAATTCGGGATTATGTATATGTGATTTTATGTTTATGTGTGAAATAAGAATTAAGAATATTGCAACTTCGAACTGTTTGCTTAAATAATTTTGTTTACTTACTTGTATGCATGTTTATTATATGCTAAATTGATTGATCGCCCCTAATAAACCTTAATAAGGTTTGTCTAAAGAAAACAAAAATACTCACGCATAGCACCCATCGAGTCACATCTTTTCGGAAGGCTGCTACTCTTATGCGTAGAGTTGGATTGGCTGTGATCGTGCGGTGCCACGGGCCATGTTCCTTCCTGGAGAATCCAAATTGCTCGGGGAAAGTGACTCTAGGTTCGGAGCCAAGCCAACCGAACGCTGTGGGTGAGGACCGGGGGACTAGCAGTAGAAGGTCGAGGACCTTCAACCCCGATTCCCTAACCTTTGATACGGAGGGATAAATCCATTCTATATATGGTTTCCGGATAACTATATATATTTGCGTAATCATGTGATTGTTGCATTGCTTGCATAGCATATGAGTGAAAATGATGAGGATCATCAAGCATCAATGGGTCCAAAGTTCAAATCCAACGATCCATTGCAAGATATTGGAGGTCCCATGACAAGAGCTAAGGCTAAACGAATAAGGGAGGCATTGCAAGGACTTGTTATGGAGTTGCAAGAGAAGGAATTGCATTTATCCACCAATAAAAATGAGTCAAAAGTGTTTAACATCATCAAAATAAGCTCCGGAGGGGCTCTAAATGGAAAACAGTGAAATAGAGCAAGAAGGAGCAAGAAGTGCCCTGCAGGATTAATGGCCGCTAGCAGTTACTTATTTTTGTCAGTTACATGTCTTTAATTTCTTTGTCAGTTATGTCTTTAATTTCTTTGTCAGTTACAGTCAGATATTTATTTTTGTCAGTTACATATCATTAATTTCTTTGTATGTAAAAGGCTATATATTAAGCCTTGGTTCTAAGGTTTTAAGACAAGACAATTTATATGAATGTTATTCATTCTCTTTGAGAGAAAACTCCATCTTATTCCTTGTGAACGAATTTCCATTTGATTTTCTTGATCTAAACACTCAAGGAGGTCGACGTGATAACTAGGTTGCGATCAACAGGTTTGTTCGAGGTCTAGTTCCATTCCATTCATTGATAATTAGGTTGCAATCAACAGGTTTGATTGAGGTCTAATTCCATCCTACGACAACTTATTTCAAGACGATCCTCGGGTTCCAATTCCAATCAACGATTTGGGGGTTCTAGGTTTAATATACCTAGGGTTACCATATCATTTGGTATCAGAGCTATGGTTTCTTGTCACAAGTAATCTATCATTTTATCTTTATTTAATCTTGCTATCTATTTGTTGTTGTTCTTGATTAGGGTTCTTCAGTAAAAAAAAAAAAAAAAGAAAGAAAGAGGAACCATCTTTATATTGTTCCATCTGTAAAAAAAAAAAAAAAAAAAAAAAAAAAGAAAAGAAAGAAAGGAACCATCTTTATATTGTTCCATCTGTAAAAAAAAAAAAAAAAAAAAAAAAATTGTTATCAATATTATCTTGGGATCTTGTCATAGATCTAAGTTTCTGTTTCATCCTTTCAATTCTCAGAAATTGCGGTATATACATTCTTGAAATTGGATCTTTGATTCCGACCAATTTGTTGTTGAAATTTTCTGGTTGTTGCGTGAGTGATTTATTTTGAGAAAATCATTGAGAGAATTCCGAACAAGGGATTGTGAGATTGAGTTGTAAGGAACATTATTTCTTGAGTGAAAAGACACGAGTGTGAGTGTCATTTGTTGAGTGAAAACACGTGAGGGAGCGAATTATGAGGATTATTATTTTTCTTATTTGATTATTACTAACCAATTTTCTGCAGGTGTTAAGATATAGTAGTGACGGAGAAAGTGATAAGATTGATATGAAATTGTTCGTCAAATCGATACAGGATCAGTTTAGGGTGATGAATGCAAGGCTTGACAATATAGAATCCGCAAGTAAGACTAAGAGCAATAGAGGAATGAGACGTAATGAAGAAGAGATGAGAATCTGAGTCTGAAGGATCCGGAGTTATAAGAAGGTGGAGGAATGCTCCAAAACAAGATAATTCCTTAGGGAATATCAAATTAAAGATACCTCCTTTTCAAGGTAAGAATGACCGGAATTGTTTTTAGAATGGGTGAGAAAGGTGGATCATGTCTTTGATGCCACAATTACTCCGAAGACAAAAGATCAAGTTGGCTTCTGTTGAGTTTTCCAACCATGCTAGTGTATGGTGGGATCAACTTGTGCGAAATAGGAGGAGAAATGAGGAGAGACCCATTAGTACTTGGGATGAAATGAAGGCGGTGATGCGAAAAAGATTTATCCTGGTCACTTATAGGATTTACATAGAAAATTACAAGGTTTGATACAAGGGTCAAGAATATAGAGGATTATTACAAGGAAATGGAAGTAGCTATGATTCGGGTTTATGTGAAAGAGGATGATGAAGCTACTATGGCTAGATTTCTCAATGTATATTAAACCGTGAGATTACTAATGTGGTAGAACTCCACTTATCTTGATATTGAGGAGTTGTTACACAATGCCATAAAAGTGGAACAACAATTAAGTTTAAAGGGTCTTCTCGATTTGGTTCTACTTCTAATTCTTCATGGAAGTCCACTTGGAAGAAGAACAATTCAGATGAGGATTCCAAGGCCAAAAGTCTTGTTACTCCATACAAAGGTAAATCTGAAACTAAGACTTATGGTAAATCTCGTGATATTCAATGTTTCAAGTGTAAAGGATTTGGACATATTGCTTCTCAATGTCCGAATCAAAGGGCTATGGTAATTTTGGATAATGGCGATGTTGAAAGTGTGAGTTCAGGAGATGATCCTGATATGCCAGCTTTGGAAGACTGTAGTGATGTAGATGTGGAAGGTCCTGTGAAGGGAGATTTATTGGTTACTAGGCGAGTCCTTAGTACTCAACCTAAGGATGAGAGTGAAAGTGAAGAGGTACAGCGTGAGCATATTTTTCATACCCGGTGTCATGTGTAGAAGAAGGTATGTACACTGATTATTGATAGTGGTAGCTACACTAACGCTGCGAGTACCTTGCTAGTTGATAAATTGAAGTTAAAATCTGTGAAACATCCAAAGCCCTATAGATTACAATGGTTGAATGAATGTGGGGAGATCAAGGTGACAAAACAGGTTCTTATTTCCTTTTCTATAGGAAATTATCATGATGAAGTTTTGTGTGATATAGTTCCCATGCAGGCTACTCACTTACTGCTAGGCCGACCTTGGCAGTTTGATAGGAAAGTGACATATGATGGGTACAAGAACCAATATTCTTTTGTTCTAAATAAAAGAACTGTGATTCTCACTCCTCAGAAACCATGGGAAGCATGTGAAGATCAAGTGAGGGTAGCGAGAGAGTTTCGAGAGAAACACATGAGTGAACAAGATAAGAGTGGCAAGGAGAGAAAAAGTGAGAAACAAACACTTGTGAGTTATGATAGAGGAGAGTTAAACACATTGAGTGGAGAGGAAGTTGCAAGAAAAAGTGAGGTTAAAAGTGCAATCATGGCAAGGAAACAACTACTTGTACTCATGTACAAGGATGCTTATTTTACTACTTCTGACCTTAACTCTTCGTTGCCAAGTGTGGTGGTTTCTCTTTTGCAGGAATATGAGGATTTATTTCCTGAAGAAGTTACAAGGGGATTGCCTCCACTAAGGGGGATTGAGCACCAAATTGACTTTATTCCAGGTGCTTCTATTCCTAACCGGCCAGCTTATAGGGCCAATCCCGAGGAGACAAAGGAGATTCAAAGGCAAGTTGATGATTTATTAGAAAAGGGGTTTGTAAGGCAGAGCCTCAGACCATGTTCAGTTCCTATTATTTTGGTTCCAAAGAAAGATGGAACATGGAGAATGTGTGTTGACTGTCGAGCTATCAACAAGATTACAGTTAAGTATAGACATCCCATTCCTAGACTTGATGATATGCTTGATGAGTTGCATGGAGCTTGTTTGTTTTCCAAAATTGACTTGAAAAATGGCTATTACCAAATTCGTATGAAAGAGGGAGATGAGTGGAAAACTGCTTTTAAAACTAAATATGGTCTATATGAATGGATGGTAATGCCTTTTGGATTAACAAACGCGCCTAGCACGTTTATGCGATTAATGAACCATGTTCTTCGTGCTTTTATTGGAAAGTTTGTTGTTGTTTACTTTGATGACATCTTAGTTTACAGCAAAACATTGGATGAACATGTTCAGCATTTACAATCTGTTTTCACTGTCCTGAGAGAAAACAAATTGTATGCCAATTTGAAAAAGTGTACCTTTTGCACGGAAACTGTTGTTTTTCTTGGATTTGTTATAGGTGCACATGGGATTTCCGTTGATGAAGACAAGGTGAAGGCAATTCGAGAATGGCCAACACCAAGGAATGCAAGTGAGGTAAGAAGCTTTATGGTTTAGCAAGTTTTTATAGGAGATTTGTGAAAACTTTAGTTCTATAGCTTCTCCTTTAAACGATCTTGTTAAAAAGAATTGTGAGTTTAGGTGGACAGAAGTGCATGAAAAAGCTTTTAATGATTTGAAAGATAAATTGACAAATGCACCATTACTTGTTTTACCTAATTTTGAGAAAGTTTTTGAAATAGAATGTGATGCTTCCGGGAAGGGTATTGGTGGTGTTTTGATGCAGGATTCGAAGCCAATCGCTTATTTTAGCGAGAAGCTCAGTGGAGCAGCATTGAATTACCCCGTCTATGACAAGGAGCTTTATGCCTTGGTGAGAACTTTGCAAATGTGGCAACATTACCTATGGCCCAAGGAGTTCATCATTCATTCAGATCATGAAAGTCTGAAATTTCTCAAAACTCAAGGTAAGTTGAACAAAAGACATGCAAAGTGGCTTGAGTTCATTGAAACTTTCCCTTATGTGATAAAGTATAAGCAAGGAAAAGAGAATGTGGTTGCTGATGCACTCTCTCGAAGGTATGTACTTTTGACTTCTTTACATACTAAGTTGCTTGGGTTTGAGCTTATTAAGGGATTGTATGAGACTGATTCTGATTTCAGTCAAATCTGGGCTGCTTGTGTTGTTTCTGGTTATGCTGATTATTATAGGCACGATGGTTATTTGTTTAAGAAAAGTAAATTGTGTGTGCCTAGGAGTTCTGTGCGTGAGTTACTTGTTAGAGAAACTCATGGGGGTGGATTGATGGGACACTTTGGTGTTCAAAAGACATTGGATATTTTGCATGAGCATTTCTTTTGGCCTAAGATGAAACGTGATGTCCAAACTGTTTGTAACAAATGCATTGTATGTAAACAGGCTAAGTCTAAAATAATGCCTCATGGAGAATACATTCCTTTACCTGTGCCTAATCAACCTTGGACCGACATCTCTATGGATTTTGTATTAGGATTACCACGATCTCAGAGTGGTAAAGATAGCATATTTGTTGTTGTTGATAGGTTTAGTAAAATGGCTCATTTCATTGCTTGTTCTAAATCTAATGATGCACAACATATTGCTGATTTATTCTTTAAAGAGATTGCGTTTGCATGGGTTACCTAGATCCATTGTGAGTGATAGGGATGTCAAATTTTTAAGTCATTTTGGCGTACTTTGTGGAACAAGTTAGGCACAAAATTGTTGTTTTCCACTGTTGCACACCCTCAAACGGATGGTCAGACGGAAGTAGTCAATAGGACTCTTTCAACTTTGTTACGTGCTATGATTCCTAAGAACTTGAAGCAATGGGAAAAATGTTTACCCCATGTAGAATTTGCTTAATAGAACTGTACATTCCACAACATCATATTCCCCATTTGAAATTGTCTATGGCTTTAATCCTTTGACTCCATTGGATATTTTGCCTTTACCTGCTAATGAGTTTATTGATGTTGAAGGTAAGAACAAGGCAGATTTTGTGAGGGAATTGCATGCTCAAGTTCGGGCCAATATTAAAAAGAAAAATGAACATTATGCACGTCAGGCCAATAAGGGTCATGTGAAGGTTGTTTTCCAACCGAGATTGGGTGTGGGTGCACTTGCGAAAGGAGCGATTTGCTGCTCAAAGGAAAACTAAGCTACACCCTAGAGGCGATGGGCCTTCCAAGTGTTGGAGCGCATCAACGATAACGCTTACAAGATTGACTTACCAAGTCATTATGGTAATGTAAGCGCAACTTTTAATGTTTCTGATCTTTCTTTGTATGACAGGTGATTCGAGGACGAATCTATTCGAGGAAGGGGGAATGATGAGGATCATCAAGCATCAATGGGTCCAAAGTTCAAATCCAACGATCCATTGCAAGATATTGGAGGTCCATGACAAGAGCTAAGCTAAATGAATGAGGGAGGCATTGCAAGGACTTGTTATGGAGTTGCAAGAGAAGGAATTGCATTTATCCACCAATAAAAATGAGTCAAAGTGTTTAACATCATCAAAATAAGCTCTGGAGGGGCTCTAAATGGAAAACAAGTGAAATAGAGCAAAGAAGGAGCCAAGAAGTGCCCTGCAGGATTAATGGCCGCTAGCAGTTACTTATTTTTGTCAGTTACATGTCTTTAATTTCTTTGTCAGTTATGTCTTTAATTTCGTTGTCAGTTACAATCAGCTATTTATTTTTGTCAGTTACATATCATTAATTTCTTTGTATGTAAAAGGCTATATATTAAGCCTTGGTTCTAAGGTTTTAAGACAAGACAATTTATATGAATGTTATTCATTCTCTTTAAGAGAAAACTCCATCTTGTTCCTTGTGAACGAATTTCCATTTGATTTTCTTGATCTAAACACTCAAGGAGGTCGACGTGATAACTAGGTTGCGATCAACAGGTTTATTCGAGGTCTAGTTCCATTCCATTCATTGATAATTAGGTTGCAATCAACAGGTTTGATTGAGGTCTAATTCCATCCTACGACAACTTGTTTCAAGACGATCCTCGGGTTCCAATTCCAATCAACGATTTGGGGGTTCTAGGTTTAATATACCTAGGGTTACCATATCAGAAAATCTAGATAAACTTGTTTGAATATATGGTGCAAATGAAAATAAATATCTCACTAAGCTAGTTGTAGCTTATACCCCTATAGATTTTGATGAAACAGGTATACCCGTGGCTTAAACTAAGGATCATGACATTGAGGAAGTCATGGAAGGATGGTTAAGCTTCTATGAAGGAAATAGAATCATAAGATAAGTAATTTTGTAAGGTTCTTTATATATAATGACTTATATGATTAGTGATGTATATTTATTTGAAGATAATAGATGGACATACCCCTAAGAATTACAATGCAATATGTTTATGTTTTATGATAAGTATTCTCTTTGCCTTGTTACTTATTTATTATCAATATAAATTGCGCTACTCCGATGCATTTCATTAGTTGTGATGTACGCCTCGTACATGATATGGAAGCCTTTGCGTGACTAAGGTAGTCATTCCTAGGCTTTAGTATTGTGTACGGCGGACTGCCACGTTTAGGGTACCCCTCGGGGCGTGACAATTCCAAATTCCTCAAATAAATATCCATTTTTATCTTTCCTTAGTATAATAATACTACTATATTACAAGCACAAGCAAGGTAACGAAATTAAGAGAATAACTCACTTGTCTATTTCACGATCTTCTTAGTCGTAGTAATCCTCATGAAGGGCAATCTCGTATCTTTCATCATCTAGACAAAAGAAATACTCGGGATAAGTATTTCATAGAAATTCTACTCGAACTTTCTAATTTTTATTTCACTATGTCCGTCAAATTCGTATAGAATGAAATTCCAATTTAAAATGGCCATAACTTGCTCATTTAACTAGAATTTCGCATATAATATACTATTTTCTACCTATTCAAAAAGAACTATCCATTTCTAAGGTTATCTTTGTCATATAAGGTCATTTAGGTTCCGAAAACATTGGGTACAGATTTGAAACGAATATTTCTAAACTTTTGCAAATCCATTTTCTAACTCAATTTCATTCAAAAATCCTTTAGTAAAATATATATATATATATATATAATGATAAATCTTTTGAGTATATAGATAAGCTCATTTTATACGCAAAATTTCTAATGGTAGTGTCTCAACAATTTATTTCATAGAACAATTCATTTGAGTGTTAAAACTTTAACTTGACAATTTCTTTTCAAGTCTTTTGAAGAACTTTATATTTTCATAGGTTATTATAATGAGTATTTCTTATTTTATTTTCTTCATTCCTTTTCTAAAAACAAGTAAATTTCCTTTAACCTTTAGTCTTGCTAAATTTTACTTCTAGTGATAAAAGATCAAATTTATTAAAGTATATTAAGTTATTGAAAACCTTTTTATGAATTTGATTTGGAATGGTTTTAGAGATTGGTCTTGTCTTCTTATATTTATTATATAAGTTTTTGTTTTCTAAAACTTGTTCTTTTATTTCTTTGGAAAGAATCCTTTTTATTGACAAAATCCTTTGTTTTTAATCTTACCCTATTCATATGCTTTGATAATAAGTTTTCTTCTTTAGAAGCTTGAAAATCATTATTTTCCTAAGTGGATTTATAATTTTATTGTTGAATTCATCTTAACTTTGAAAACTAGTTTGTTTCTTAGTTTTGTTATGGGTAAAAAGAGTTCAAATCTTAAGCTTTTTGTAAAAACTTTTAATATTAACAAATTATTTTACTAAAACTTAGGTTACATAATATACAAAGAAATATTATTTCTTATGTTTTCTTGGTAAACTATCTTTGTTATTTAAGAAACGTTGAGAAAACTCTATTTCTATGTTGTTGATAATAACTCCATTATTTTGTGATAAATTACATAATAGAAAATTTAGTTTTAAGTTCCTTTAATAAAGTAAAATTCTACTTTTAAATTGTTGAGATAATATCATTATGTAAATGCAAGTATTATTAGCATATAAAATAAATAACATAGAAAATACTAGAAACAAATAATAATAATAAGCAAAACAAAAATATCAAGTATTGGGAACCTTAGCTTCATCAAGGTATTCCGGTCAAGTATTGAGAGCCTTAGCTTCATCAAGGCATCCCGAGACTAAGAATGGACTAGTCCCAAAAGATTACCGAAAATAAATAAAAGATTGTTTTGACTTGATATGTATAAATCTAAGATTAGAAAGACTAGTCTTAAAGAAATAGCATGAAATAAATAAATTGCAAAGCATGAAATTAAATAAATAACAAGTGAGCTTATATGCTCTAAATATTATATAATATATATATAAATATATTAGTTATATATGAATAAGGAATTAGCTTATAACAACAATAAAATCAACATAACATAATAAAACAGGAAGTTTATGTACAAGAAAAACATGAACATGTTGTTGCTTTTACTATTCTATGAGTTTCAAAACAACACCATAGTCATGTTAAGTTACATGACATGAGAAAATAAATGGTTGGAAGAAATCTTACCTAAAGTGTTTATGTGGTATGAAGATGTTAGTGAATATATGGTTATGTAATTATGGAGAAATGGTAGTTGTATTGCATAGAGAAAAATTTCTGTGAGTATTTGGTGAAAGAGAGTTTTAGTAGAGGAAAAGTTTATGGAGATGTTTGTGTAGAGAATTTAGAGAGTTTTGATAGTGAAATGAATTTGTGAAAGAATGAAGGAGAAATGGGGTATTTATAGAATTATGAGTAAAATTAGATGTAATTAAATAAATTAAATGAAAAAATAAATAAATGGAGAAAAGAGAGAGGGAGTGGACTTCAAAGGCATGAGGGGAAGAGAAATTTGATTAAAAATTAATTAGAAGAAAAGTATGAGAAAGTTTAGTAATATGTGGTTAGAATTTTTATGGGAAAAGAAAATTGAAAAAATAGGTATAGGTTAAGAATAGGTAGTAAGAAAAAGTAGAGATTGAGGAATAGTAATGAATAGTAGAAAAGTACTATGGAATAGTAAACTAGACAATTAAAGTATCTGTATAAAAAAATACGCGTAATAATGCAATATCTGTAATTTACTACCGAAAAATTCTAAAACTGATATTTTTGAAAACCTTATATTTTTACGAATCTATTGGTAATATGGAATATTTTTGCCATCCGTATCGGGCACGATTTTTGCAAACTGATCCCGTTTGATCCGAAGGACACTCGAATTTTGCGAATCTGATATTTTTAAGCTTCCTATATTATTATAACTATTATCAACAATTATTTTCATTTCATTGTCTAGTTTAAGACACGAGAATTGTCGGATCTTAAACACTAGGTTTGTTGTAAGCTTTGTTGACTTTTAAGGTTCCGCTTTGACTTCCGGTTTTGTTGAGTTATTCGTAAGATCATACATTTTGGAGTTTTACCGTTTATATTTTTTAAGCTCGATAACTATGGTTTATCTTAATTATTTGTGTTTTATTTAATATTTTGTTCTCGGATCGTTTAACCGAATCTAGGTTATGAGTTGACTCAGTTTGACTTTTGGTGAAAATTATTTGGATATATTGTCTTGATTTGCATGTTAAGGAACGGTTTTAGATGATTTGATTGATGTACGAATGTTGATTCAACCGATAATTGGATTTTCTATTTTGTTTTGAGGTTCTCTCTTTCCCAGATTAAGAAATCTCGTTTTTTATCTTATTTAGAATTAATTTTTAACTTGGTTCGATTTTTAGGGTTTCGATTTTGGTGTTTGACTCTTAGGATTATTTCCTAAGAATTATGAAATTTTCAGGGATTTACAGGAAATGTCTCTAAGTTTATAAGATCATCGTTATAAGTAAATGAATGTTATGAATCCTCTTTTCTTAACATGTTATTATATCTTCTTAAGCTTCATAATTCCATGTATAGTCCTCTAAAATTGTGAAAGCACACTTTACACTTAATATTAAAGCTTTTGGGAATGGCTAAGGTTGTCATACTTAAGCTTTAATATTGAGTGTGGTGGACTGTTATGTTTAGGGTACCCCTTGGTGTCACGCCCCAACGGGTACGCTAAACGTGATAGCCCGCCATACTCAATATTAAAGCTCAAGAATGACTACCTCAATCACTCGAAAGCTTCCATATCGGTACAAGACGTACATTCACAACAAAGGGAGACCATTGAAGTAATGTATTTTAAGATATTAGCAGCGGAACATACGAAATAACACTTAATATATATTTCATTGAAATAAAAGTCTTACAGCTTCTAAGGGGCATTCCCCCAATAATTTCATGATAACATGGTTCTAATTATAACATAACTAAAGCTAGAAGATTTTAGAAGAAATCTACTCTATAACTTCAAAATAGAATTCCTCCAAAAGCTTCTCAAAATAAAGATTCTACCTGGGTGAATCAAGGTGGTCCCAGGTGCAAAAGATAGTCCTGCAATATCAAAAGTCTATAGGAGTATAAGCATGACTTGTTTAGTGAGATATTCCTACGCAAAAGTACTCATAACAAGCAATCAACCAAGTTTCTTAAACAAGTATATGAATGCAACAATCATATGATCAAACAGTACATACGACTATCGGTTTCGTATGTGTGATGGATTTACCCCCTCCATCGGTGGTTAGGGAATGCTTTGAACTGGGTCCGAACGACCTCCTTAAAGTTTGCGCGCGTCTTGGGGTTCCAACGAACTGTAATACTATCCCCGGGCTTTCCTTACCCAAGCGACGATCTGGCTCGGCTACACCTTGAGGCCGTATTCCCCAAAAGTCCTAACCCTCAAGATGTAGCTAGGCAGCTTACCTTTCCGGTCCCACTGAGGAGTAGTAGCAAAAACTTCGAAATGATATTCTAAGTGATATGCATGAGAAATATTATATGGGGATTTCAATATAACATAAATCATTTTAAAGTGATCAAACAATATTTGCACACATAACAATTCATACATAGAAACATTTATATCAATCAAATTTGGATTCCGATATACTAATTATTCATTGATCGCACATAACAATTCACACTCATAGTTCCCATAATATCTCACATGCATATCAATTTTATCTTTTCCTAACATCTAGTACTCTATTCTACAAGCACATGCGTGAATACGTAAACGTAAAGGAAACTCACTCGTCCATAGCTTTTCTTCTAAGATCGAAGTAATCCTCGAGAAAGACAAATCGTGATCCTCGACACCTAAACAAAAGAAATACCCAACATGAGTATTTCATCCAAGATCTATTCAAATTCTATAATTTATCTTAGGAGTTCGTAAAAATCGTATGAAAAAGAAATTCCAACTAAAAATAGCCATAACTTGCTCATTTTAACTCGGAATTTCGCATATTATATATCAATTTCTACCTACTCGAAAAGATCTGTCTATTTCTAAGGTTATTTTTATCAAAAGAAGTTATTTCAATCTCAGAATAGTAACAGACATAATTGATATGAATTTCAAAACTGGAGTTTTCAAACTTTCTTCATTCAAAAACTTTTGTACAAAATATAGGTATATTTGTATGATTGAAAAACCCTTTTAATACATATGTATAGACTCAAACTATATGCATGAATTTTAGTGGTGTTGTCTCAACAATGATTTTGTAAAACAATGTGTCATTTGAAAGTGAAACAAGCTTAAGACTTGAAAAGAAATTAGTTTTGCTTTGAAAAATTTCTTAAATTATCATAAGTGAGTATTTCCTTCTTTTAACTCCATTTCTTTGTTTTTGAGAATTTAGTAAAAGTAATTTTAATCTTCTAGGATTTCCAAAATTTACTCTAGTAGTTTGGAAAACATAGTTTTTCCTAATATTTTATATGTTCTATAGTCCTTTAAAAAAGATAATATTAATAATCTCATAAGTTATTTATTATTTTCATTTCCTAAGTAAAGCTTATCCTTAAAACGATTATTTTTGATAATTTTGAAAAACTTGTTTAGACTTTAATATTCTAGAGTGTTGGTAGAAAACTTTGAAAATTGAATTTAAGAAATCCTTTGTTTAAACAAGGAATTAAGTTTTAAAAAAACTTTCTTATTTTATTGGTTTGAAGAGAAAGTTTGTGATAATCTTTACTTTATGTATTTCTTGTAAAACACATAATTACCAAAACTACTAACTATCTATCTTTAGAAAAATATTTGTTTAAGAAAAGCTTCAAGTCTTTTTAGGAAAAATTCTTCTGTGACAAAATTTATTTTTAAAGAGAGTTCTTATTCTTATTTTTATTACTTAGAAAAACTTATTTCTATGTGTTGAGACAATAACACCTATTCATGTATGAATGAAAATACCTAACTATGAAAATAAAAACAACATAAATAAAATAAGAGCATAAAAACACAGTCAAGTATTGGAACCTTAGCTTCATCAAGTATCCCGGACTAAGAATAGACTAGTCCTCAAAAGAAAAGAAAAGCAAAGAAATAAAATTGTTTTGACTTGATATGGACAAGTCTAAGACTAAAAAACTAGTCTTAATAATTGCATGAAATTAAATAAATTGCATAAACGTAAATAAATAAATAACAAATGAGCTTATATGCTCTAAATAAATAATATATATATATATATAATAATATACATAATACTTTATATAAGTTAGGTTAGAACAAATAATAAAATAACAACAACATAACATAAAAAAAAATAGAACATGAACAAAAACAAAAACATGAATAAATTGTTGCTTCTTCAACTGAATGAGTCTAAGAAACATACACTAAACTCATGTTGAGTTATATGAACATGATGAGAGAATATGAGAAACTTTTACCTAAAGCTTATGGGTTTGTTGAAGAAGAAAAGAATGGGTTGTTTTTATGTGAGACTTGGTTTTCTAAAGAAAAGAAGAGACTTGAGAGAGATTTTGGAGAGGAATTTGTGGGAGTGATTTTGGGAGATTTTAGTATGAATTTTTGTTATGTGAAAAAATGGAAGAAAAGGAGTATTTATAGATTTTTGGAGTAGAAATTAGTGTAATTAAAATTAATTGAAATTGAAATAAGAAAGAGGGGAAGAGGGCATAGGGGGGCACCGGTTTTGGGTCTTTTGGGGGAGGAAATTATTTATTTTGTTTGTTTTGTATTAAAAGAATAATGTGTAAAGTATAATGTGATTAAAGTTGTATGGGGAATAAATTGTAAGGTATAGGTATGGTAGAGGTAAGAATAGAGTATAAGAAAAGTAGAGATAGGTGAATAGTAATGAATAGTAAAAAGTACTATGAATAGTAGACTAGACAATTAAAATACCGATAGTAAAGAAAATAAGCATAAAAGGCCTTTATCTGTTATTTTTAGTTACCGAAAAATTCTAAAACTGATATTTTTGAAAACCTTATATTTTACGAATCTATTGGTGTTGTCGGAATATTTTTGCTATCCGGTGCTCCAGGGCACAATTTTCGAAACTGATCCCGATCGGATCTGAAGGATACTAGAAAATTACGAAACTGATATTTTTAGGCTTCCCTATATAATTACGAACCATATTCCACAATTATTTCAATTTCATTTTCTAAGGTTTAAGAACACGGGATTGCCGATCTAGATTCACTAGACTAAACATAGAACTAGGTTAATTTTAGGTTTCGTTTCAACTTCCGGTTCTTAGGTTTGCTAATATTATCGAAAAATCTAGGGGCTTACACTTGGGGCGTGACAAGGGGCCTAGGGACTAATAGTAGAAGGTCGATGATCGTCACCAACAATTCACTAACCTTCGATACGGAAGGGTAAATCCATTTTATATATGATTTTTAGATAACTATATATATTTGTATAATCACATGATTGTTGCATAGCATGCATAGCATCCATAGCATATGCATGAAAATTTAAATGAACTTGTTTGAAACCATGGTACAAATGAAAAGGAATACTTTACTAAGCTAATTGTAAGCTTATACCCCCATAGATTTTGTTGAAATAGGTATACCTGTGACTTTAATAAAAAATCATCATATTAAGGAAGTTATGGATGGCTATTAAACTTTTATGAAGGCAATCGGAATGTAGGATGAAGTTACTTTGTAAGATTGTTTATATGTAATGTATGCTATGTTAGTATCTTAGAGATTTTTAAGAAGTGTATTTAATGACTTGAAGACAATAGCAGGGTATGCCCCTAAAATTGTAATAAACTATGTTTATTTTTATGATAAGTATTCTCCTTACCTTGTTACTTAATCATTATCAATGTAACTTACGCTACTCCGATGTATTCCCTTGGTTGTGATGTACGCCTTGTACATGATATGGAAGCCTTTGGTTAACTAAGGTGGTCATTCTTAGGTTTTAGTATTGTGTATGGCGGACTGCTACGTTTTGGGTACTCCTCGAGGCAGACAATAGATTAAATGTAAGTATGATGGATGCCACTGATTTCCCTTGGACCTAATTCTTCCTTACTACTTCGGAGGGTGCGCTTGCCTTATTGTTGGTGATTGTTAATCGAAGTTGGATAAAACCAATTAGTTTTACAAATTTCAAAAGCTTCCACTTCGAGTTGTTCTTTAAAAATGTGTTTTTATAACCATACATAGCTTAAACCACACCAAGCAATCGTCTTTAAGTTTTAGTTTATTTTAGATGCTTATCCTAGCTTGTAATACGCAAGTCACTGTATACCTTTTATATCATTTCAATTATATGAAATTGTGAACCCCGATGATGATATCCATTACTCGATAGAAGCTCAAACGAGCTTATTTCCTTTTTGAGAGAGAACCACCAATTCCTTTACAAACAATTAAAGATCCATTTAGTTAAGTTAAACTTAGATTTGCTAACTAACTTCGATTTATACATAAAAACTATGCTCAATCTAATTGGTTATTATAACACTTATATCAAAATTTTTTATTTCAAAAAATCTTATTTGATCAAACTGTCATGGCTTCGAAGATCGCCCCGCCAAGATAAAGATAGTTCTTCATTGTCATTCAAATTATTTCTTTTCTCTTTGTTTATAGTTTCTTATTACGAAAGTATCATCAAAGCATTCACATTCAAAAGCATTCACATTCAAAGTAAACACATATTTGAAACGACATATTTCCCATGTTATTTATGGTTTATCCTAACTCTTTAATCTAGGCCAATTATTAGCTACTAAGTTTATTTTAACTTAATCCTAACCAAATTAATTAAAATTATTCATTTAAGTTATTTATTAAGCCAAGTTGATTAAACTTAATCAATCTAATTTATTTTAGCTTATTATAGCTTATTAGGTCAAGTTGAACTTAAGATTATTAGTTAAGTTCATTTTATATTTAACTTCTATATTTAATCCAATTATTTATTAAATTTGTAAATCCACTTAAATTATGCTTAATTATATAAATTAACTAACATAACACATTGACTATAATTAACTTTTTTTATTTCTATTTATATTTATTTTATTCAATCTTTTATGAAGAACACGGGCAGGTGCATGACCTTTCTCAAAGAAACATGCCCAAACAAATATAACGTGTTTCACTTGTAAATTTGACTCAAAGAAGCACAATGAGCTTTATGAGCCGTGTTACATTCATGTTTCTCTTTAACTTAACAATAAAAGGGAAATACATTGTGAAATCGAGCCGTGTTTTGTTTTAAACGAAGCATGACGTGATAGTTAAGACTGTTCATGTAGTGCTACTCCTTAAAAAAGAAACACGATCAAATATATTGGATTGCTTGTTTTGTTTTTGTTGCCATGCAAGGCGCTCAAGGATCATAGAGAAACACTGTAAAAAAGAATAAGCCATGTTGTGGCTGTGTTTCTCTTTAATGCATGAAGCACGCGAGAAACTAATAGGAACACAGGAGATACAATATCTCATGCTTTAACCATGCTGTTTTGAGAAATGAAATTGTTTTTGAAAATGAATCTGTAAACCCCTAAATTTTCAGAATCGGTTTAGCATAAAAACCCTAAACCGGAAGTCAAACGGAACCCTAAAGTCAACAAAACCCTAGTTTACCGTATCAAACTAAATTCGGCATTGCCGTTTTCTTTGGCCCTAGAAAACGAAGTGGGATAATTAGCTAAAATAGTTCGTAATAACCAAAGGTTTTATAAAAGTTTCAGTTTCGCGAAATCCGGGTGTCCTTCGAACCCGATCGGACACAGTTCTCGAAAAAACGTGTCCGGAAGCTCGGAATAGTAAAAATATTCCGAATACAACCGTTAGACTCGTAAAAATATAAGTTTTCCAAAAATATCAGTTTCGTAATTTTTCGATAAGTAAAAATAACAGATATAGCTATTATACGCGTATTTTCTTACTACCGGTACTTTAATTGTCATATCTACTTTACATTAACTATTCATTACTATTCTACACTATTCTTTTATCTCTACTTTTTCTTACACCTATTCTTACATTCTTCAATAACCTATAATCTTAACTTTTTTACTTTCCTATAACTTTATATCACATCTACCTTACTATTACATCTTTTATCTTTCCAAAAAGTCAAAAAAATAAATCAATGCCCCTCCCCCCTAAATGCCTCAATTTGTTTTAATTTCACTTATTTTAATCACACAAAAATCACTCCTCAAAATCCTATAAATAACCCCCTCCTCTTTCACTTCTTTCACATCACTTCTATACCAAAGTTACTCTCTCAAAATCTCTCAAGAATTCTCTCCAATAAGTTCTACAAGAAAAGCTCTCTTAGTCTTTCTTAAGTAAGCTTTCTTCAAGAAAATCCTCCAAGCTTTCTTCATGTTCATCTACTTAGTATGAGCTTAGTGCGTGTTTTCTAAAACCATGAAGGTTAAGAAAGCAACAATAGGTTCATACTTTGTTTTTGTTCATAATCATAATTCATTTATATTCATATTCATTTATGTTCTCTTATGTTCATTTATGTCTCTTTTAAGTTCATAACTATCTACTATATCTACATAGCTATGTATATTATTTAGAGCATATAAGCTCATGATCTTGCAATTTATTTACCTTCATGCAATTTATTTACTTCAATGCAATTTATTTATTTCAAATTGTTTTTAAGACTAGTCTCTAGTCTTAGACTTGTCCTCATCAAGTCAAAACAAGCTTTTCTTTCTTTCATTTTATCTTATTATGGGACTAGTTTACTTCTTAGTCTCAGGAGCCTTGAAAAAGCTAAGACTCCAATACTTGACTTTATTATTTATCTTTATGTTATTTTGTTTATTGTTATTCTCATAATCTTGTTCATTTAGATTGTTGTCCAAAAGTTTTATTTTCTAAAGATAATTAAAATAAAAGAAGGCTTTTTGTCACTTAGAAATAATTTATGTAAAGTATAAAATCAACACAAAATAAACTCATTCCTTTTCATGTTACAAAAAAACTCACTATAATTTTATAAACTACTTTTACTCTAAGAAGCCACTTAGATCCTTATTATTTCACCTTGTTTTCAAAAGAAATATATTTTGTTGACAAAAATGGTTCTTTTCATAAGGAAGAAAAGAAGATGGATAACTAAGGAATTTTAAGTAAAGACCTTTGCAAACAAATAGACAAAGAAAATTTATGGTTTGAAAATAATAAAGTTATTTCTTTTCAAGTTACAAGAAGAAGTTAATGAGATTATAGAAATTAGTTTTTCTACAAAAAAGTCTTTAATTGTTCCACATTGTTTTTATGAAGAAAACAAATTTTCATGCATGGGTGATTATTTTTGAAAAATATGAGACATAAGAAAAAGAATGAGAAATATCAAGTAAAGATTTTTGCAAAACAAGTAAACAAAGGAATTTACACAAGAAAAATGAAGAAAAGCATATTTCCTGGAAAACTTCAAATATAGTATTAATGTAACTTAGAAAGTAGAAGATTTTATTTTCAAAGGTCACTTAGAAAAGATAAATGAAACCAAGATAAAACGTTTTTAGAAAATAAAAAAAAAACAAGGTATTCATTTCAAAGAAATTCACAAAAAATTTCCGAAAAGCTTCAACCCGATATTGTTTTACCTAAGAAAAATAATTTGGATAACAAGACACTTGAGCATGCTTAAATATGAGTTATATAGTTATAAAAAGAGAATTTTTCAATTATATAGATAACTAAGTATTTATCAAACAAATTTTGATTTCTTGAACCAAAGTTGTTTTCACTTGAAAATCCGTAGTGAATTTTGTCGCCACTGTTTCGGAGCCTATATGGCTTTTTTTGTTGGAAATAATTTTGGAAATGGGTAGATCTTTTCGAGTAGGTAGAAATCGGTATATTATATGCGCGATTCCGAGTTAAAATGACCAAGTTATGGCCATTTTAAGTTGGAACATTCTTCTATACGAACTTTAACATTCTTTGACATTGTTTTGTCAAAATTCAAGAAAAACTCATTGTGGGTATTTTCTTTGGTTAGGTAACCCCGAGGAAGGATTCTTTTACCCCAAGAACTATTACGATTAAATGGAGTGTGTGAACGACTCATCCGCTTAGAAGAATAGACGACAATGGCCTCGTGAGTTTATTTCCATTAAATGCTATACTTGCTGTGCTTGTAAACTAGTTGCACTATAGTTAGGAAAAGATAAACCGATATGCACATAAAATAATTCCTTGAAAGAATTCTAAGAATATCGAAGCCTGAATTGTTCTAAGTGATTGTTTTAGTTTAATATTGATTTGTGTGAAATTCCTTGATCGCCAAGAAGTTGAAAATAATTATGTTATGACTTTATAAATTAATGAACTCATGCATACCACGAAGTGAGTCACATTGCATGGTTGGGTTATTATCCTTGGGTGAGAAGGATAGTAAGCTCATGTCGAAAGCAACACTTGGCGGGAGATCCGAAAGCGATTGCTTAGCGGCTTAATGGAATATGCTTGGCGGTTGATCCGAAAGCAAGGTCAAATCAAGTAGATTCGGAATACTTGGCGATGAGTGCTCGCAAGCTTAAAATTTTCTGTTATTAAAACTACTTATTTTGAGGATAAGTATCACCAAACCCCGAATGGAGGGCGTTTCAACATATAGTTCCCGGAAAACTATGTGCTTGTTTGCCCATATGCTTGTGCATTACATTTGCTTGACTAAATCAACTTGTTTGAATCTTGTTACAAGAAGTTATTTATGGAAATAGTTCTCACTAAGCCTTTAGCTTACACCCCAATAGATATCTTTTGCAGTTCCCTTACTTATGGTTAAGGCCACGTGGACCATGCGGGCAGGTAATCCCTTTTGAACATTAGAAATCTGGATAAAGTATAGCTTAGTATTAGCATGTTAATATGTAATAGATTAGTAATTTAGGGAATTGTCCCTAAGTTTGTGAAGTCTTTGCCATGAATGAATAATTATTGTGAATCCTCTTTTCTTAATATGTTTTTATATCTCCTTAAGCTTCATAATTCCATGTATGGTCCTCTAAAATTGTGAAAGTAAGCCTTACACTTAATATAAAAGCTTTTGGAAATGACTAAGGTTGTCATACTTAAGCTTTAATTTGAGTGTGGCGGACTGTCACGTTTAGGGTACCCATTGGGGCGTGACAGAATCATAAAGAAGGACGACATGATACTTAAGACCATGTTCTAGTTGTAATTCTCCTTAAATGTGTAAACTTTGAAAATTTCCAAGAAAAAGGTAGAGAGCATAGCCATATATAACTCCTTATGTTCACCTCATGCTCATTGCTCCATTTTTACATTTCAAAAGCTTAATTCATTTTACATCGTTTTTTAACCTCCAACATCTTATACTCATCATGCAAACTAAGATTCATCATCTATAACTTCTATAAACATGTTTTAAAACCGCATATTTCATATTAATCCAAAGTCTAACATGTTTACATAACCTATGTCTTGATACACAAATTTATATACAAGCTTTAACTTAAATCCTACTTCTAATCGACAATAATTCATCAAATATATGCATATAAAAACAACTCAAGCAAGAAAACAACTTATCTTATATGCTTAACAAACATGGACTTCTTGATCTTCATTTCTAGTTGTTGAAGCTACCCTAAGCTTGTTTCCACCTTCTATCTTCTTTGTCTAACCTTAATTTCTTTTTTTAGCCTTATTGAATTTGAGATTTTGGGTTTGAATTTGAAGAAGGAAAAGAGAGAAAAAGAAAAAGAGAAAAGAAAAGGAAAAAAAAATAAGAATGAAAAAGATGAAAATAGAAATGAAAAAGGAAAAAGAAAGACAAGGATATGGATAAGGAAAAATTAAAGATATTTTAAAAAGGATATTAAATTCAAATCTTCTAATAATTATCTTTAGTATCGTAAATAATTAGAAAATAATTTGATAACATATATATTAAAAATTCATAACTTGATATAAAAACACAATTCAAATGTTTTGTTTATGAAAATCGGTTATTTAATTCGATTCGGGTTTAAAAACTCATATTTTTAAACAATTAATCGATTTCAAAATTTATAAAGTTAACTAAATTTTAAGGGTTTTAAAGAATTTTTCAAACAATCAAATTGATTGTTTAGGGGTTTAAAGATTAATGGTGTGCGTTTATTTCTTGACTGAGTTTAATAAATTAATTACCTATAATTTTCTTCCTATAATTTGGTTAATGCTAAGCAAGTGCACCTATCAGTTGTAGTATAGGAATAGATTACACGGTCGTATCACTCGGGGTCGTCAACAAATACTATTACCCACCCTATTAGTTATTATCTAGCAAATCAAATCAAATCAGTATTTTAAAATTTAAATAACTAAATAATTATCAATTAAAGCTATGTTACAACATGAATTAACAATTAATTTTAATTTAACAATTAACAATTCAGACTCGCTTCACCAATTAGTTAACATGTGTCACGCTTCGAAGAGTACTGTAAACATGGCAGTCCGTCGTACACAATACTGAAGCCTAAGAATGACTACCTCAATCACGCAGAGGCTTCCATATCATGTACAAGGCATACATCATAACCAAGGGAACACATCGGAGTAGTGTAATTTACATTGATAATAATTAAGTAACAAGGCAAGGAGAATACTTATCACAAAACATAAACAAGTTAAATTACAACTCTTAGGGACATAACCCCCTATTGTTTTCAAGTTAAAATAAATACACTTCTTAGAAATTTCCAAAACACTAACATAACATACATTACATATAAGGAATCTTACAAAATAACTTCATCTTATGTTCCTATTACCTTCATAAATGTTTAACATCCTTCCATGACTTCCTTAATGTCATGATCTTCGATTTAAATCACGAGTATACCTATTTCAACAGAATCTATAGGGATATAAGCTTACAACTAGCTTAGTGAGGTATTTCTTAACATTCACACCATGGTTTCAAACAAGTTCATTTAAATTTGCACACATATGCTATGCTTTCAATGCAATAATCACGTGATTACACAAAATATATAGTTATCCGAAAACCATATATAGAATGGATTTACCCCTTCGTATTGAAGTTAGGGAATTGGTAATGAAGATCCTCGACCTTCTACTTTTAGTCCCTAAGTCCCCACCCAAAGTGTTCGGTTGGCTCGACTCCGAACCTAGAGTCGCATTCCCCAAGCAATTGGATTCTCTAGGAAGGAACATGGCTCGTGTCCCACCACGATAACAGCCAATCCACCTTTACACGTAGGAGTAACAGCTTTCTAAAAGAGATGTGACTCGATGGATGCTATGCATGAGCTTTTTATTTTTTCTTAAGCCAAACCTTATTAAGGTTTATTTAAGGGGCAATCAATCAATTTGACAAGCAATAAGCAATCATATAAGTAAGTAGACAAAACACTTAAACATGCAATTTGAAATTGCGATATTCTTAATTCTCGTTTCACACATAAGCATAGAATCATATATATACATATCTCCATATTCCCTATACATGTCCATTTTTATTTTTTCTTAGTATGCTAATGTCACTACTTTACAAGCACAAGCAAGGTAACGAAATTAAGAAGAATAACTCACTCGTCCATTTCGCAATCTTCTTAGTCGTAGAAATCCTCAGGAAAAGGTAATCTCGTATCCTTCATCACCTAGACAAAAAAAATACCTTGGATGAGTATTTCGTAGAAACTTTACTTAAACTTTTTAACTCTATTCCACTATGTTTGTCAAAATCGCGTAGAATTAATTTTTAATTTAAAATGGCCTAACTTGCTCATTTTAACTCGGAATTTCATATATAATATACCGTTTTCTACCTATTCGAAAAGATCTATCCATTTCTAAGGTTAATTTTGTCATATAATCATTTGGGTTTCAAAACCGTAGGATACAGATTCAAAACGAATATTTCTAAATTTTGCAAAATGATTTTCTAACTCAACTTCATTCAAAAATCCTTTAGTTAAATATAGATATATATATATATATATATATATATATATATGGTTGATAAATCCTTTGAATATATAGATAAGCTCACTTTTATGTAAAAATTTAATGGTAGTCTCAATAATTTATTTCATAAAACAATTCATTTTAAAATGTTAAAACTTAACTTGACAAATTTCTTTTCAAGTATTTTGAAGAAACTTTATATTTTCCTAGGTTATTATAAATGAGTACATTTTATTTTATTTTCCTCATTCCCTTTTCCAAAACAAGTAAATTTTCCTTTAACTTTGGTCTTTAATAATTTTACTTCTAGTGATAAAAGATCAAAATTATCAAAAGTATATTAAGTTGTTGAAAACCTATTTATAAATTTGTATTTAGAATGGTTTTAGAAAATGAGTATTTTCTTCTTGTATTTTTTGTTTAAAATATAAGTTCTTGTTTTCTAAAACTTGCTATTTCATTTCCTCTACAAATTTTATTTAAAAAGAATCTTTTTATTGATAAAATCTTTTGTTTTTGACCTTATCATTCTTATATTCTTTTGAAAATAAGTTCCTTCTTTAGAAACTTGAAAATCATTATTTTTCTAAGTAGGTTTATAACTTTATGAATTGATTTTATCTTAACTTTGAAAACTAGTTTGCATCTTGGTTTTATTATAGAGTTAAAAAGAGTTTAATCTTAAACTTTTTGTGAAAACTTTGAATACTAATAAATTATCTTACTAAGACTTACGTTACCATAACATAAAAAGAAAGTGTTTATTTCTTATATTTCCTTAGTAAAGTTATCTTTGTTATTTAAGAAAACTTGTATTACTCCATTTCTATGTTGTTGATAATAACTTCATTATTTAATGACAAGCCACATAATAGAAAATTTAGTTTCAAGTTCTTTATTAAAGAAAAATTCTACTTTTGAATTTAGTTGAAACAATATCATTATGGTTATGCATGTACATGAGCATATAAAATAAAAATATGAGAAAGATACTAGAAGCAAATAATAATAAGCAAGATAATAAAAATATCAAGTATTGGGAACTTTAGCTTCATCAAGATATCCCGTCAATATTGGGAGCCTTAGCTTCATCAAGGCATCCCGGACTAAGAATAGATTAGTTCCATATAGAATAAAGGAAATAAAGAAAAGGTTATTTTGACTTGATATAGACAAGTGTAAGACTAGAAAGACTAGTCTTAAAATAACATGAAATAAATAAATTGCAAAGCATGAAATTAAATAAATAACAATGAGCTTATATGCTCTAAAGATTATATATAAATACATAAATATATTTAGTTAGATATGAATAAGAAATTAGTATAATAACAACAATAAAATCAACATACATATGAACATAATAACAACATAATAAAAGTTAAATTTCATGTACAAGAAAAAAACATGAACATGTTGTTACTTTTACTACTCATATGACTTTCAAAACAACATCATAGTCATGTTAAGTTACATAACATGGTAAATAAATGGTTGGAAGAAGTTTACCTAAAGTGTTTATGTGGTATGAAGATGGTAGATGAATGGAGTATTATGTGAGTAGTGATATGTGGTAGATAGTTTGTGTATAAGGAAGGATTTTTGTGAAGAATTTTTTAATAGAGTTTTGGTAGAGAGAAATTTTGGAGAGGATTTGTGGAGAGATTTTGGGAGAGTTTTAGTAGTGAAATGAGTTGTGTGAAAGAATGAAGAGGAATGAGGTATTTATAGAATTTTGGAATGAAAATTAATATAATAAAATAAATTGAAAAAGAAAATAAATGAGAGTGAAGAGAGAGGGGGTGGATGGCAAAGAGGAAGGGAGAGAGAGAAAATTGATTAAAAATAATTTTAAAGAAAAGTGTAAGAGAAGTTTAGTAATATGTGGTGTAGAATTTTTATGGGAAAATAAAATTCTAAGAAATAGGTATGTAGGTGTAAAAATAGTAGTAAGAAAAAATAGAGATAGAGGAATAGTAATGAATAGTATAAAAGTACTATGAATAGTTGCAAACCCCGAAGTTTTGTAATCGATTTAAAGATTAAACCCTAATTAGAAGTCAACGGATTTCTAAAGTCAACAAAACCCTAGTTTACCGTAATCGCTTAAATCCGGCATTCCTGTTTAAGAAACCCTAAGAAGTAAGAAAGAGTTTAGGCGATAGAATAGTTGTAATTATCCAAGGAAGCTTAAAAAGATCAGTTTAGTAAAATCGTAACTTGTTTTGAACTCGATCGGACATAGTTCTTGAAAAATGTGTCACAGGGCTCGAAATAGTAAAAAGATTCCGAATATACCGTTAGACTCGTAAAAATATAAGATTTTCAAAAATATCAATTTTATAATTTTTGTGGCTAAAAATATCAGATATCGCATTTATACGCGTATTTTCTTACTACCGGTAATTAAATTGTCATGTCTACTTTGCATTATACTATTTACTACTATTCTACACTATTTATCTATCTCTACTTTTCTTACAACCTACTCTTAAACCATACTTCTATTTCTTATACATTTTCATTTCCAATACAACTTCACATCTTTCATATCTTACTTTTAATTAACAAAAATACAAAAAAAATAAATTTTCACTCCCTCTCTCCTCACAAATAGCGTCGGCCACTCTTCTCCCTCTTCCCAATTTGTTTTATTTTCAATTTATTTAATTAACACAAATTATCTCCCACATTTTCCTACAAATACCCCTCTTACTTCCACTCCTTTCACACCTCTCTTCTACGAAAGTTACTATCTCAAAAACTCTCCAAGAATTTCCTCCCAAGAAGTTCTCTCTAGTTTAGTTTTTAGGTAATTTTTTCTTCAAGTCTTCTTTATGTTCATCTACTTAGTATGAGCTTAGTGTGTGTTTTCTAAACCATGAAGGTTAAAGAAAGCAACAATAGGTTCATACTTTGTTTTTATTCCATGATCTAATTTCTTTATGTTGTTTTTTTATAAACTATCTAATAATCTATAGAGCTATACATATCATTTAGAACATAAAAGCTCATTTGTTTTGTAATTTATTTACTTTCTATGCAATTTATTTATTTTCATATTGTTTTTTAAGACTAGTCTTTCTAGTCTTGGACTTGTCCTCATCAAGTCAAAACATTTTATTTTTCTTTTTGGGACTAGTCTTTTCTTAGTCCCGATATACCTTGAAGAAACTAAGGTTCCAATACTTGATTTATTATGTTTTCTTTATGTTTACATAACTTTATGATTCATATTCATGCATGAACATAATGATTTTTGTCTCAATAAATAAATGAGGAAATGTTTTCTTAAAAACAAAGATTCTTTTCTAGAAATAAGAAGTAATTTTTTTTAAAACAAACTTTTCTAAGAAATCTAGAGGAGCTCATAAACATACATAGAAAAGAACTTTTTGAAATAAAAAAATTTTACTAAAACTTCACTTTTTTATCAAGTATTAGAAATTTTTTCATCAAAATGAAATGATCTCAAGAAATAAAGAATTATTTCTCCAAACATAGAATTGTTATTACTTTCAACAGAAAAGTTGGAAGCTAAGTTTAGAAAATAAAATCATTCCTTAAGAATTTGAAGAGATTGCGGAAATTAAACTTAGGAAAAGAAAATACTCATTTGAAACAACTTAAGATATTTTCAAAAGCAAAATAACAAGGAATATTTCAAAAGGTCTCACTTCCCAAAATATTTAAAAGACTTTACTTTTATTTGAGACAACTTCATTAAATTTCATACATTTGATATGAGTCCATAAATATATGTATATGCATTTCAAAGGTTTTACAAATTGTTATAATATCTATCTCTTTAAAATGAGCTTTGAATAAAAGAAAGAAAGCAAGTTTATAAAAATTCGTGGTGAATCTGTTCACTATTTTGGAACCCAAACGACTTAGTTTAATGAAAATAAGTTTAGAAATAGATAGATCTTTTCGAATAAGTAGAAAAAAGTATTTATATGCAAAATTTTGAGTTAAAATGAGCAAGTTATGGCCATTTTGAGTTGGAATTTCCTCTTATACGATTTTTACCGCGATTTTGAGAAAGATTTAGAATCTTCAAGAATAGAGATTTCATGAAAGACTCATTTTGGGTATTTCATCTTGTTTAGGTGGAGAAGGACCCGAGATTACTTTTCCGGAAGATTACTTCGATTAGGATCTACCGACATGGAGTGAATTAATTCTTTACTAAGTTACATTTCCTTGTTTGTGCTTGTAAGTAGTAGCACTAGCAATTAAGAAAAAGATAAAATGAATAATTATTGTGTGACTTAGAATTATGATTGGTTGAATATAAGTTAAGAATATCGAAAGAAGGTTTGATAAATAAATTGTGATTCTTGTATTGATATGATGAAAATTGTGTTGATCATCTTTAATTTGAACTAAACATTATTTGGTTAAATATATGTTGAAATTAATTCATGCATATCATATTTGTGAGTCACATTTATTTCACTACTATTCTTTGTGTGGGGAAACGAGGAAATGGTAGTGGTGGCTAGTAGGAGCCGGAAAGTCTACATGGGCTAGTAGGATCTCGAAAGTACGGGCGAGCAAGAGCCGATAAATCTGCAAATATTAGTGGTCGTATGGGCCTGTAACCTCCCAACCCTCGACATGGAGGGTGTAAAATCCATGCTACACTTGATTTCTGGTTAATCATGTGTATTTTGTTTGTTCATATGTTTAGTGCATTCTCATATGATTAATTAAATACATGTTTGAATTATGAGAATGTCTTGTAAATGGAATTATCTCATTAAGCTAGATTTGCTTATACCTTTATAGCTTTTTTTTATAGTATGATTACCTTTGGTTGGCCCCAAGGAGCCCCGTATACTAGGTACAAGTTTAAGCTACTACAAGTTTTTGGGAGAAGCTATATGTATTTAAGTGTTGAACATAGGCTTCTAAGAAAATCTCTATAGTAGGCTTATGTTATAGTTACTATTATTTTGTTGAAAGACTTCTAAAGCGTGGGAATGCCCCTAAGATGATGTAAGGATATTATTATGAAGATCTTATGTTTATTTATATATTTTTTTGCTTGCTTTTATTATCTACTTAAATGTAATACCCCTGTGAGTCTCCTACTATCTTGGAGCACGCCTTGCGTGTGATATCGAAGTTTCTGCATGACTAAGGTTGTCATTCATTAGCTTTAATATTATATGCGGCGGACTGCCACGTTTAGAGTACCCTCCGGGGCATGACAATAGTAAACCAGACAATTAAAATGTTGGTAGTAATAAAAATACTCATATAAATACGATATCTATAATTTTTAGCTATCGAAAAATTCTAAAACTGATATTTTTGGATTCCTTATATTTTTACGAGTCTATTGGTATTAACGGAATATTTTTCCATCCGGTGTACTAGGGTACGATTTTTGAAAACTGATCCCGTTTGGATCCGAAGGACATTAGAAATTCGCGAATATGATATTTTTAAGCTTCCCTATATAATTATCAACTATTATCAACAATTATTTTTATTTCGTTGTTTAGGGTTTAAGAGTGCGGGATTGCTAGATCTTAAACACTAGGGTGTTGTTGTAAGTTTTGTTGATCTTTAGGGTTCTGGTTTGATTTCTAGTTTTGTTGAATTATTCGTAAGATCATAAAATTTTGGGGTTTTGCCCATATTATATTTTTAGTTCAAAGTCTATGGTTTATCTCATTTTATTTGTGATTATTTAATAGTTTTCTGTTCTTGGGATCGTTTAACCGAGTCTAGGGTTATAGGTTGACTCAGTTTGACTTTTGGTGAAAATTAAAATTTTTATTCTAAAATTCACCGAAGGATTTAAGATGTTGGTATTTAGTTATCGAGCGTTATTTTGATATATTGTCTTGGTTTGCGTGCTACGAATCGGAAAGATGATTTGATTAGTGTACGGATGTCAAATCAACCGACAGTTGGATTTTCCATTTTGTTTTGAAGGTTCTCTTTTTCTCAAGATTAATAATTCTCGTGTTTGACCTTATTTAAAACTAGGTTTTAACTTGGTTCGATTTCTAGGGCTTTGGTTTTGGTATAAGACTTCTAGAATTATTTTATAAGAATTATGAAAATTTCAAGAGTTTACAACATGTACTACAATTTTATTAATTATTGATTCATTCCTAGCTATATCTACTGGAATCTCTTCTTAATTAATAGCCGCTAAATTTGCATACAAACATGATCCTAAGATAATTATTATCCAATTACATGTAGAAGATTCCACAACTGTGTACAACGTGTCTAACACATGGAGGAGACACATCGGAGTGATACATTTTATATTGATACAACTTTAGTGACAATGTAAAGGAAATACAATTCACTATACTTCAATTACAATTCATCAAAAGATTTCACTACATAAAACTATTATAAAGAAATTCACAAGACCTAGCTAATATCTTCAAGTATTCTTACTTCCTGCCGGAATCCCGAAGTCATAGTCGGCTCTAGCCATCTCGGTCACCAGGTAGCATTTTTCCGTCAACCTGTTTGTTCGTTCGAACAACTATTGGGGTATAAGCTATATTAGTTTAGTGAGAGTTCCCGTAATTTCGTATCATAACAAGCAAGTTATAAATCATCCATATACTATACATGAACAAACACATGAGCAGACAATTATGTATTGGTAACCGAAACCCGTACACAGAACGGATTTACGCTCTCCGTATCTAGGGTTAAGGATGGTATTGAAAGTCTACACGACTTGCTGCTAGTCCCCAAGCCCCTAGCTTATAGCGATCGACTTGGCTCGGCTCATACATGGGATGTATCCCCGGTGTGCTTTATTTCTTATGAATGAACTCTGATACCGGGTCTCATTCTTCAAACGTAACCTCGGACCATACCGATCGATTTGCATAGGAGTCACACGCTACCAAATGCAACTTAACCGATGCGATGCATGACCAATTTATTTTTGCTTAGGTCAAATTATTCACACATTCTTTAGAGTGACCTGATGGGTTTTATTATCAGTTTTGCAGCGGAATTTTTCCTTAAAATTAAAACCCTAATTCCAGTATCCAGATTAGATACAAAAACGAAAATAAAAGTTCAAGTTTAATACCTTTTAGATTTCAAAAAGCTATTTGATGATACGGATCTATAGACATTGCAACGTTGCAAATGCCCTCTACGGTATCCGTATCATCAAATAGCTTTTTGAAATATAAAAGGTATTAAACTTGAACTTTTATTTTCGTTTTTGTATCTAATAAAAAACATATGGATACTGGAATTAGGGTTTTAATTTTAAAGAAAAATTCCACTGCAAAACTGATAATAAAACCTATCAGTGGTATCAAAGCCGCTTGTGTTTTTTATTTGATCGAAATTATGTTATGATTTGCATGTGATGCGAATATAAATTGCCTTCCTGTTTATGATTGAATTCGTATTCTATTCATATGATGATATGAAATTGTTTTATTTGAAAATTCAAATCTTTTATGTATTGCATATGATGTTATGCATAATATAAAAAAAAAATGTGTCATAGCATGGCCCTTAATCTATATTGGTCTTCATAAGCCAATATGAAGACCAATAGCACGATTTTAAGGTAAAGATCCATCAACATGGATTTGAGTTGAAAAACTCCTTGTATCTTCATCAAGGCTCTCACTTCTCCATCATCATGGATTGGGAAAGGTCTGCATTACATCTTCATGTCTTCCATTACAATGATGAAAAAGATACAAAAAAAATCCTACTACAACTAGTAAAATTAAATTACAATAAACAAAATGACACGCAGGTCGTATTTATAAAATTACAACCCATGAAATGAATAAATAGAACCTGCCATTCAGATAAGTCCTAGGGGCTATGCTATGCACCATACATATAACTTAAGCACTTTTTATAAGAACATGTAACATAAAACACTTCAAAAGCACATTAATGTTAAGTGTAATTAAGTCAAATACTTTGGGGTTCAAGGGGGCAACGCCCTAGAAGCTAAACGATTTTTACAATTTGTATATGAAAATTCTTTTAAAAAATCAATTTTTGGTTCGTGTCATACACGAAACTCAACCAACAAACGACCCCTATGCTTAATCATATTAAACATAGTATTTGCATAATAAATCGAAAATTTGAGTTGCGGGGTTCCATTCAAAAATTGAATTTTTAATAAAAATCTGTCCATAAGAATATGTAAATATTAAGTTCAAAATTATTAAGAGAACCTTAACAATTTGTTCAAATATAGCAAAAAGAAAACGTTGATAATCAAACCGTTTTGAAAACTACAGATCAAGATTTTTTTATTTATTTATTTCAGATATGTTCAACAAGATTGAACCTTATCTGTTCAACAAGATTGAATCTTATCTGTTCAACAAAATAATTCGTGATGCACTTTGTAATCCAATTACAACATATTCTTTAACATTTCACAAACAATCAATTTCGTCCATCTGTAAAAATCCATAACATAACCCCATGGAACAAGTATATCAACATATACATCCGTTGTAACCATTTTACATCGGATTTGTTCAACCCCTCGAATCAAGGCATTATCTTTTTAAATCTCAGATCTGAAGATTTCATTTTCCATATGATTAAAATGATTCCGAAAATCGTTTTCACAACGCCGAATTTCATAAATTCGTAATTCATGGCATTAACACATTCGAATTGAATTTATGCAGAAATATTACTACATCATATATGGATATTTACATGCATCAGCATTAAATGTCATAATCCAAATTAATTCGAATCAAATCTCAATCCAAAAACGTCATAATCTAAATTAATTCGAATCAAATCTCAATCCAAAAAAGTATTACAGATATGTAACATCACTACGTCGATTCATTAAACAGACGTTCGTTCATATCATCTATATGCAATATACAAGATTCGAATATCAAATAAAACGATTTATGTATATCATCATATGCAATACATAAAAGATTCAAATTTTCAAATAAAACAATTTCATATCATCATATGAATAGAATACGAATTCAATCATAAACAGGAAGGTAATTTATATTTGCATCACATGCAAATCATAACATAATTTCGATCAAATCATAAACACAAGCGGCTTTGATACCACTGATGGGTTTTATTATCAGTTTTGCAGCGAAATTTTTCTTTAAAATTAAAACCCTAATTCCAGTATCCATGTGTTTTTTATTAGATACAAAAACGAAAATAAAAGTTCAAGTTTAATACCTTTTAGATTTGGATTTTCTCTTGCGTGCTAGCGCAATCTAGAACGCTTCTAGATTTGGTTTCGAAGGGGCTCCTAGAGATACGAATTTCTCACACTCTCTAGGGTTTCGAAAATTTCTTTTAGGTTTGCAGAATTTCTCTGCTGTTTAATGTGACGTCAAAGAGTCTAACCTAAAGGCTGTCTATAGATCTATATATATAGACAAATAGGAAACCCTAGAAGATAAATATGATGAGATATTTATTTAATATTTAACAAAATACATTATTTCATTAAATATTAATTATATGTCATAATCATTTATTATTGTTAAACTATTCAAGAATAATAAATATAATAATTCCTATAGGTTTAATTATAAACCCATAAAATGAAAATATCAAATATTTGGCCTTGGGCAAAAACACTAACATGACCAACCAATATCATATACATAAATAAAACAATATGAACAATGCAGTTATCCAATCGATTCATGGTTTCGATATGATTTAGTATTCTTTAGCATACTTACATCAAAGCCTCATTATCTATCCCATCCCATTCATATCGGTTTTTATCTTGTCCCTATAATTCTAATGCAACTAGCTACAAGCACAAACAAGGTAACAAATAAGAGGAAAACTCACATGCCCAATGGACTCCAGTTTTTTAATCGTAATAGTCGGGTGGCAACGAATCCTCGAAAGCAAAGACACTAAGGAAAGAAATACCCAAATGAGTATTTCAACTCAAAACTAATCCATCCTATCTCATACAAACTATCAAATTCATAATTCTCGTCCTAAACAGGAATTCCAACTTAAAACGGCCATAACTTAGTCATTTTAACTCCGAATTTAGCAAATTATATACCGATTTCTATCTACTTCTTGAAAGATCTATCTAATTCTAATATCATATATAAGTTTGAAAACTTTTAAGCTTCAAAAAGATCTGATCAACTAAGACCAGTAGCGAAATCCAATTTAGAAAATTGATTTTGTGAAAGTTCATGAAGTTTCTACTATCCAAAGCAAGAATACATGCAATATGAACAAGTTACTATCATAAATGATATGTCATGAGATATATATGTACATGTTCTTGATGATATTTAATAAAATAAATTTTTAGAAAACTTTTTCCTTATAAGACTTTATGAAAAATCAACTTAGAAAAGCTAGCCTTGTATTCTTGACAATTCCCACTTGTTTTTAGAAAAATTCCTTGATAAAATTTATTTAATCTTGTTAAGATTAAGTCCTCATTATGTATATTCCTTAAAGCCTTTGTTTTTCAATAAAAATTCCAATTTTACACTTTGTAAACATGTTTTTAAATATGGTTCATCCCAAAATCCGAATTTTGTAAAAATTATTCTTGTGGTGATTCCTTTAAGTAAGCTCATTTGATACTTAGAAACTTAAGGCTCAACCCTACCTAGCCACTAAGGACTTCATTTCTTTGATAAAACTTCCATTTTGAGTTTGGAAAGTAAATGTTTTCATCGACTTACTCCATTATTTTCGAATTTCTTAGAATGACAACCAAATCAAATATTCCTATTTTATTTCTACTCCTTTGTTCTACATATTTTTCTTAGCAAATCTCATCTCAACTTATAAAAATCATTACTTGATGATATCCATGACCTATACTCTTCATTTTTCATATAAAACACAAGTTTTGGAGTTGATAAAAGGGTTTTTAAGGTACGGTCTTGAAACCATCCGAATTTCACAAGATTAGAATAAAACTCAAATTTTATACTTTGTAATCTCTTCCTATTTTGAGAATCTATATTAGTAGATCTACCATTTACTTATCAAAAACATCTCCTATTGATACCTATTCCATAAGCCTTTCATTTTTTAAACAAATCCTTTATTTTGGTGTTGAAAAATAGGTTTTCAAAATTGGTCTAAGTTGAGATCCGAATTTACAAAATTTGTTTTTGGACATATCTTTTGATAAAATCCATCTAAACTTATGAAAATTCATCGCTTACATATCCTATATTAAGAGCCTTCTATATCTTGAATAAAAACGTTCATTTTTGAGTTGGAAAACATGTTTCTAAGTTATGCCTTTGTTTAGATCCGAAAATAGAGTTTTGTTTTGAAAAATAATCTTTGAAAATCACCTTTGAACCATATAAAATGAAGTCTTGATTATATATACCTATTAAGCCTTCATTATTTCAAGTAAAACTTCCATTTTGACGCTTGAAAAGTGGTTTTTAAATATGGGTCTTGCTTAGATACGAATTTCACCATTTTTGTTTGAGTTCAAAACCAAGATCTACACTTACTATGAACATAAATATAAAAAAAATCCATGGTAGTAAACTATAAACTCATAGATCTAAACATAAACATAATCAAAATTATATAAAAGTTAGATCTACAAAATATAACCATTGCTAGCAAGAAAATAATAATATTACAAGAGAATAATCATGGATCAGATGAGTATTTCATTTTGGCATCATCATCCTTAGCTTTTAAGCTTATGGAAGTCATTTGATGCATGAAACTCTCACTATACTCCACCTACATCAACTATGGAAGCTTGAAATAAGAGTTTTACCAAAGGATCTTGAAGAAATATGTGTGAGAGATAGAATAGGGGCAGCAAGTGTTCTTGTAAGAACAAGAACAAGAACAAATGAAGAGAGAAAGAGAGGATAGAGAGGAAAAATGTAAAGGATGATAAAGGGTTAATGTGTGAATGAGAGAGGGTGTATAAAGAAAGATAAGAGGAGTTAAAGACACATTAAAATGAGATAAAAAAAAAAAAGAAATGGCAGCAAGGACTTCCCCATAGCTGTCGTGAAAGATAGAAGAGAGAGAGAGAGGAATTTAGTTGGTTTTTTACATGAAATTATAATGTGTAACTAAGTGCATGTGTTGCTTCTTAAAGAACGATTGAATTAGGTTTACATGAATCAATTTTGGAGTGTTTCAAATGACAAAAGGGAAGCAAAAAGAGGTCAAAAATCTACCATGAAGTGATGAGTGAAGTGTAGAAAGATTGAAATGAAAAAGAAGTGATGTATGAAAAGTGTACTATAGGTATGGGTTTGTAAGAGTACTTTCTTAATAAATAAAATAAAAATAAAAAATAGAAAATGCATTCCAATTTTTTGTAACAGATTTTTCATAATTAAAATAATATAATTAATTTATTTATTTTAGTGAATTATCATATAAATTACCGGTATAATCAAACTACCCGAATATGAGCTATAATTGATATTTTTATGACCCGAAAAATTCTAAAAAGTTGTTTTATGAAAATAAAAATATTTTTAAATATTTTCAATTATTAAATTAATTTATTTTATTTTTGGTATTGGGTCTTAAACAGAAACTGATCCCGTAAAAACCCGAAACAAACAAAATTTTAGAAAAACAAAATTTTCTATGATGTATAAAATATTTATCTAAAAATATAAGGGTTTACAAGAGTAGTAAAATTGTTTAATTAATAGTAGTGAATAGTGCAAAAACTAATTAATTACCGATAGTAATGAAATACGAATATAATCACCAAAATCAGATATTTCTAGTTATCGAAAAATTATAAAAATGATATTTTTGAAATCCATATGAAAATACGAGTCTAACGGTATTAATGGAATATTTTTTATATCTTGAGCTCCAGGACACACTTTTCAAAGTATGTATCCAAACGGGTTCGAAATAGATAAAAAATTTACTGATATAATATTTTTAAGCGACCTTATATTACTACCAGCTACTCTACATACTTAAACCAAACCTCGACCTCTAGGGCTAAGGGCGTGAGATTATCAAACTTAAACTACTATATTACACTTAGGGTTCTCAGGTGATTTTCCGGTTTAGATCTTTACCAATTTGGAAACTAGGGGTTTATGTTTATACAACACATTTAGTTTGAGAATTTTATTTTAAATTTTATTTTTGTAAGTATTTGATATCTTTTAACGTTTTCGGAATCCTTGAATTGAGTTTTATTTCCAAAGGTTTATCATTATTTTCTTTTTAATAATTTGTTTTTGGTTCTATATTACCGATTTTACAAGTCAGAGTTAAGTATAGAATTTGTCATACGTAGTGGTTTTGAATTTATAGACTGTTGAGTTCTTATTTTATTTTTAAGGATTCTTATTATCTCGAGATTAAGAAATTTCTGGCTTCATTCGTGATTTAGGGCTAGTCGAAGTTTGGTTTTAATTTAGAGTCATTTTTAGAGTTTATTTTCGATGTTTATTTTGGAATTATTTACTAAAATTTTCTGGGGCTTACAACGACCCCATCTCTAGGCATCATGGGCAATCTTTCTATATAGTTTAGATCTATTCAACGGGTAGATTTCTCAATCGTATCCCATGGAAATCTATAATCCTAAGTCATGCACTACCTAGAATTAGAATATATTGATATACTATAGCTATTAGATAATCCTACAATATTAGGCATTCAATTCATTGGAATGCATGTTAACATATGGCTACACGAGCCATAACAATTTATTCATACATAATGTAAACAAAACAACAGATATTGGGAAAAGTAAGAAGAAAGAATAAGAAAACAACCCATAAAGATTGGGAAACACTTCAAGATCTTATACAATACACTTCTCACACAAGTACAATAATAATGGATAAGATGTTTTACAGGTGGTTATCAGAGAAAAATCTGAATGGTGTGTGTGAATGATAACAAATGATCTATTATAATGACTTCATTTTTCTTTTTTCTTCTTTTTTTTTTTTTTTTTGTAATGGTTGGGAAATATTTATATGTTTCCTCCATTCAATACATCTGGTGGACGAAGATAGGCATTGGTTGGGCCTCATTCCTCTTTCAAATGGACACTTAAATCCGAAATGGTGCGAAAATATGCGAATTATAACTGCCATAACGGTCGTAACACGGGTTGTTATACCCCCGAAATTGATTTTCCAAGGTAGATTACGGCCGTAGTAGAGGCCGTTATCTCTTCGGATTTATTTCTTACATGTGGCTATGCCCGTAATTACTTCTGTCTAGGGCTATTGCTATCATCTCCATTGTATGTTACGCCCGTAGTGGAGGTGTAAATCCCCGAAGTTTTGGATTCAAATTAAAGCTTAAACCCTAATTAGAAGTCAATCAGATTTCTAAAGTCAACAAAACCCTAGTTTTCCGTAACCGCTTAAGTCTGGCATTCCTGTTTAAGAAACCTTAAGAAAGTAAGAAAGAGTTTAGTGAGTAGAATAGTTCATAATTATCCAAGGAAGATTAAAAGATCAGTTTAGTAAAACGAGACTCGTTTTGAACCTGATCGAACGCAGTTCTTGAAAAACGTATCCTAGAGCTCGAAGTAGTAAAAATATTCCGAATATACCGTTAGACTCGTAAAATATATTTTCAAAAATATCAATTTCATAATTTTTCGGTAGCTAAAAATATCAGATATGGCATTTATACACGTATTTTCTTACTACCGGTACTTAAATTATCATGTCTTTACATTACACTATTTACTACTATTCTACACTATTTATCTATCTCTACTTTTTCTTACAACCTACTCTTAACCCATACACCTATTTCTTACACATTTTCATTTCCAATACAACTTCACATTTTTCATATCTTACTTTTAATTAATCAAAAGACAAAAAATAAATTTTCACTCCCTCTCTCCTCTCAAAATGCACTGACTTATCCCTCATTCTCTCCAAATTGTTTTAATTTTCATTTATTTAATTAACACAAATTATCTCCTACATTTTCCTATAAATATCCCCTCTTACTTTCACTTCTTTCACACCTCCCTTCTACTAAAGTTACTCTACAAAAATCTCTCCAAGAAATTCCTCTCAAGAAGCTCTCTCAAGTGTAGTTCTTTTAGGTAAATGTCCTTTAAGACTTCCACATGTTCATTTACTTAGAGCTTAGTGTGTGTTTTCTAAAACCATGAAGATTAAGAAAACAACAATAGGTTCATACTTTATTTTTTTTCATAATCTACTTTCCTTATGTTGTTTTTATGTTCATAACTATCTAGTATATCTATATAACTATATATATTATTTAGAGCATATAAGCTCATTTGTTTTGTAATTTATTTACTTTCCTTGCAATTTATTTACTTTCATGTTATTTTTAAGACTAGTTTTTCTAGTCTTAGACTTGTCCTTATCAAGTCAAAACATTTTCTTTTTCTTTTGGGACTAGTCTTTTCTTAGTCCCGGGATACCATGATGAAGCTAAGGTTCCAATACTTGATTTATTTTCTTATTAGCTTATTCTTTCAAGTTATTATGTTTCTTCATATTTCCATAACTTTATGATTCATATTTATGCATGAACATAATGGTTTTGTCTCAACAAAATAAATGAAGAAATATTTTCTTAAAATAAAGATTCTTTTCTAGAAATAAAAGTAGGAAGTTAATGTTTTTCTAAAAACTAAGAAGTCATCTTAAACAAACTTAGAGGAGTTCATAAGAAAATTTTATAAACATACATGACAAAGAAAATACTTTTTAAAGTAAACAAAGATTTTACGACAAACTTCATTTTTTTCAAATGATAGAAAAATCTTTTCATTAAATAAAATAATCTCAAGAAATCAAGAAATTATTCCTCTAAATATAGAAGTGTTAATACTTTCAAAAAGTGTTGGAAGCTAAGCTTAGGAAATAAAAATCATTCTTCAGGAATTTAAGGAGATTATGAAAATAAAATTTAAAAAAAAAAAAGAAATACTCATTATAAATAACTTAAGATATTTCAAAGCAAAATGAATACTTCAAAAACTCTCAAGTTTCAAAACCTTTAAAGACTTTACTTTTTCATAATTCAAGACAACTTCATTAACTTCATATATTTGTTATGAGTCAATAAATATATGAATATACATTCCAAAAGTTTTACAAGCTTTATATTAGCTATCTTTTCAAAATAAGCTTTAGATAAAAGAAGGAAATCAAGTTTGTAAAAATTAGTGGTGAATCTGTCCGCCACTTTTTCGGAACCCAAATGACTTGGTTTGATGAAAATAAGTTTAGAAATAGATAGATCTTCTCGAATAGGTAGAAAACAGTATATTATATGTGAAATTTCGAGTTAAATGAGCAAGTTATGACCATTTTAAGTTGGAATTTCCTCTTATATGATTTTACCGCGATTTTGAGAAAGTTTAAAAATCTTCAAGAATAGAGATTTCATGAAAGACTCATTTTGGGTATTTCATCTTGTTTAGGTGGAGAAGGACTCGAGATCACTTTTTCGGAGGATTACTTCGATTAGGATCTTGATCTGAATGTGATGTGTATATAAAATTTCAAATGCTACCAGCAAGTATACTGGGTCTCGATCAAGTAATATAGAATGAGTAGAGTATCGTTCCCACAGAGACTAAATTAACTATTAGATTGGTATTAGCTTATACTAATATTTAGGCAATCAAAGTATCAGTTAACTATAACTAATTAATTATATCTACTATGAATGCAAATGAGAATGTGAGAAGTTTATATAAGATGAATTGTGGGAAGGAAAAGAATCCATCCTAATCTTTACTAATCATGCTGAATTTATATTATATGAACAATTAGAATTATGGATATTTGTAAGAAATTATAAGACCAAAACAAAGTTTTAGTGAACCATAAAATAATCTATTAGCTTTCGCTATACAAATTATTAATGGAATCTAAATTACAATTATAAATCTTCCAATTCTATAATTGTCTAATATCCTAGATTAACTTCTCCTAATTCCTTAGTGAGAGATTAAAATAAAATATTGCATGAAGTACATGGAACAATTTCTAAATTAAAATCAAACTTGATTGTTTCCACAAATGTTGTTTAATTTCAATTCATGAATTCTTATGAACCTTAATTTTTTTTCCAAATCATTAGAATTCTTATCAATTCAATTTCAGTTAGAAATAAAATAGATAATTAGGATTCAATACAAATATTCCATAATTCTAATAATCCTATAATATAAATTCAATAATCATTTTAGCAAAATTAGGACTTCATCATTTCCCACAAAGAAATGTTTAGCTACTCATGGATATAGATTCAATAATCAGATAAGAATATGTAATTGATAGCATTATAAACAAATAATTCAGATAAATGAATTGCATAGAAAGAGAATAGATATCACCAATTCAAGCATCACAATCTTCAATTACAATTCTTGAAAGCTCAAAAATTTCTCTCACAAATCTCTATGAATGCTAGACTATTTTCTATACTTAAGTGTACTACTTTGCTTCTGCTTGTGGATGATTGTTGGAGGGCGGAACAGCCCCTATTTATAGGAAAAATTTTGTGCAAGACATTAAATGAAATTTGATGTTTCACTTCGTACACCGGCAATTATGGATCCTACGCCGGCGGCTTACAGACGGCATATCTTCAATTTCTTCTTTGCACAAGCAGTGCACTGGCAGCTTTCAACTTCGGTTACGCAGGTAGGCCGCTTCTACGCCGGCGGCTTAGATGTAGATCTAGCCAGCGTATGTGATGAAATGAAAGGTTGTGCCCATTTATAACGAAAGCTGCCCCAAAGCCGGTGGCTTTGACATCGGCCTAGATACTCCAACAGATTTGTCTCTTCAATTTCCTTCAAGCAAGTGTTGTATTCATGTCGCTTCTGATTCTTGATCTACACAGCCTCAACACCGGCGGCTTAGAAGCCGGCTTAGATTGTAACTCCTTCAAAGCTGGTGACCTTTCAACTCTGAGCTGCCGGCCTTCATTGTACGCTAGCTTATTCAACTTCTATGCCGGCAGCTTTGATGCAGCGTAAAGTTAGTTGATTCAAAGGCTAGCAAAGCTGGCAGTGTAAGCAGCTGCCTTGAGGGTAAGCCATCTGAACGCCGGCAGCTTTGAATGTTGAAATACGGCATATACTTCAATTTTTCCAATTTACACTTCAAAGTTTCTTTGTTTTGATTTCTTAGTCCAAATTAGTCCTAAAAATGAATTTTAATCAAAACAAATATCCATTCTAGCTCTTATGAACATCAACAAGTTGTATAAAATATGATCTTATTAGATCTATCGACATGGAGTGAGTTAATCCTTTACGAAATTACATTTCCTTATTTTGTGCTTGTAAGTAGTAACACTAGCAATTAAGAAAAAGATAAAATGAATAATTGTTCTGTGACTTGGAATTATGCTTGATTGAAAATAAGTTAAGAATATCGAAAGAAGGTTTGATAAATAAATTGTGATTCTTGTATTGATATGATGAAAATTGTGTTGATCGCCTTCAACTTAAACTAAAAATTACTTGGTTAAATATATATTGAAATCAATTCATGCATATCATATTGTGAGTCACATTTGTTTCACTACTATTCTTCGTGTGGGGAAATGAAGAAATGATAGTGGTGGCTAGTAGGAGCTGGAAAGTCTGCATGGGCTAGTAGGAGCCAGATAGTCTACAGGGCGAGCAGGAGCCGGTAAATTTGCAAATATTGATGGTCTTATGGGCCTATAACCTCCCAACCCTCGATATGGAGGGCATAAAATCCATGCTATGCTTCATTTTCAGTTAATCATGTGTATTTTGTTTGTTCATTTGATTGGTGCATTCTCATATGCTTGATTAAACACTTGTTTGCTATATGGAAATGTCTTGTAGATGGAATTATCTCACTAAGCTAGTTTTGCTTATACCCTTATAGCTTTTTGTTACAGTACGATTACTTTTGGTTGGCCCCAATGAGCTCCGTATGCCAAGTACGAGTTTAAGCTACTAGGAGTTTTTAGGAGAAGTTTTATGTATTTAGGTTTGAACATAGGCTTTTAGGAAAATCTCTATAGTAGGTTTATGTTATAGTTGTTATTATTTTGGAAAGACTTCTAAAGCGGGGAATGCCCCTAAGATGATGTAAGGATATTATTATGAAAATCTTATGTTTATTTATATAAGTTCTTGCTTGCTTTTATTATCTACTTAAATGTAATACCCCTGTGAGTCTCCTATTATCTTGGGAGCACGCCTTGCATATGATATCGAAGCTCCTACATGACTAAGGTTGTCATTCATTAGCTTTCATATTATATGCGGCGGACTGTCACGTTTAGGATACCCTCCGGGGCGTGACAGGAGGCCATAATCTCCACTGTTATCTCACATCTTCTTCAATTTATGGCCATAGTAGACTTGACCGATAAACCCGAGGAGATCATATCCTTTAGTACGACCGTAGTATAGGCCGTAACCTTCTCTGTTTGTAATTTTCCCCTCTTCTCTTGTGGATTACGCTCGTATTTGTTATCCTAAAGACATTAGAGAAGACCACCTACTTAGATACGGCCGTAATCTTGATTGGATGATATTTTTCACTTCAAATCCTTGTAAAATTTGATCCAAATGTTGATGTTTGCCTTATTTATACCTAAAATGAAAATCTTTACTATTTGAGTACCGATTATCTTCAATTTACATAGTGAACAGAGCATAAATGATCATAATTTCACCCAATTGAGTATAATAAATGGCCCCTATCAATTAGAAATTATAAGAAAAATAATTTAAATTGATAATTGAGAGAAATTGGATAATTTGATTTATAAAACTGATATTAAAGAAAAGAAACATCTTAGAAAGAATATTTAAAATCTCAAATTAACCTATTTACTGATTTAATTATATCAAATCATCTATTCCTTTTCCGATTGTTTATTTATTTTATTCATTTAAATTATATAAATTGCATTCACAATTAACTATCTATTATATTTGTCACGCCTTGAGGATACTCTACTAGTAGCAGCAAACAAACCACACTTGAATGCTATCACTAGATTACCTTTGGAGAGTGACATATTTTTCAAGCAATAGGATCTTTTAGTTGCTTTGATAAGAAATGATAAATATATGTGAGGCATAAATTAGTAAATAACTGTCATCACAAGTAACAAGTATCATAAAGATATTACAGACCATATAATTCTTTCGGAAATCTTCAAATACATAACAGATAATCCATAAACTAACTAATGTATACTAGGGATCATAGAAAACAACTTATCCCGATTTGACGCATAAGCATCCAACTCTTAAACTCTTACCGGGGCCATACTCCTGGATGTAACTAGCCACAGTCGTAGAGTGAACTTGAAATGTCTTTAGGAGTGTGGGCAAAACCATTGGCTCACCGAATAACCAGACATATTACACATTAAACAAGTTTATTAACAAATCATGTGTAATGCATCAATCAGACATATGCTCAAATACAAGCTTGGATGATTTATAATCCAAATAGGAAAGATTTATGCCCTCTTTTTAAGGTTAAAGAACAATTACTTTATGACCCACTTACCCTGGAGAGACTAAGTTTACAGGAAAATCAACGATTTCTTGTCTTAGGGTTATCATTTTTAGTTTAATGATGTTTTAACTGACCATTTCCTGTATCAATTCTTAGAAACTCCCCAAGTATTAATCATTTCAAAGCGATACCACGGGCGGTGTTCTTTGTTGCCACTTAGTTTTCATAGAATCGATGGAACAAAGAAAACCTTGGAAGAACTAATACTTTAGAAAAACCAAGCATTAATAAAGAACCAAAATATTAATACATAACTGGCTGTTACCCTTTCTGTATATGCAATAATGTAGTTCGTGTATGCATGATTGTTTTAATTATAAGCCAATAATTCTTAATTAGACTTAGGGTGTCCAGACATTACATACAAAACTTATATCATGCTGATCACAGTCATCAAACAATTACCATTATCACTTTCGTTATAATAGATTAACAATCAGATCACAACACGTTTCAACTATAACATCATAACAATCATGTTATTATCTTTGCATTACATATTCAACTAATTACAAGCGCAAAGAGTATAATATGATTGAGTTACTCACCTGCTCATATTGACTAGTCGTAATAGTCAGCTGGAAAATCCTCTATAGTATCAAAGTCACCTATATGAATAAAAATATTCATCATTAAGGCATAAATTATATAACTAAACTCCTATGAGTATCTAAGTGTCCTATATTTGTATTTGGTATTGTTTTTATTACTATTTTGGTCCTTTAATGGTCTTATGATAACAATTTTATTTAATATTTTATTTTCATTTTGCTTTTCTTGATCTTTTTTTATATTTTTATTGGATAGTTGTAGAATTTGTATTTAGTAGTTTGATATTTTTATCATTACTATTATCGCTATTTTTATATCATTCTTTTAATTAACATATTATGGTAACTAATATTTATTTCTTATTATTTAGTTTCGTCGTGTTTCTCTTAATCTAGTTTATATAATTATTTTGTCATTTTTAGATATCACATTATTCATAATTTTAGCTTATTTAGATTTCCATTCTTATATATTTATCTATATAAATCAAGTATTTAACAATTATCATTTTCTAATAACACTAATATTTTCCTTTAGTTTTAGGGTTTAATAGTCTTCAAATTAAATCTATTATTATTATTTTAAATATTTTGTATTTATTTATTTGCTTTGTAAAAATCAGTTTTTTTATATATAAAAATAATAATAAACATATATTATATATATAATCTATTTGTGGAAAATAGATTTCATGCAAGGAAATCATGTATATACGCCGGCTCCAACACCGTTGAAACCTAGATACCGACGTTCTTATGTTTTTTATGTTATTTTGCATTAGTGCGTGCTGGCTGTAGGCTGCCAGCTTTACAATGTATGCCAACTTCTACGCTGCCAGTGTAGAATTCAAATTTGCCAACATTTGTTCATTTTACGTGAAAATAAATTTTACGTAGCTTCTATTCCAGTGTAAGCCGTCTCAATACCATCGACCTAACGATGTACGCTGTTGGCATTAAGCACTTACACTGCCAGCGTAAAAGGTAGTGCTGGCACTGGTTATCATCTTCTCCAATTTTTCACGATTTGAAACTAAATTTTCTTTTAATATATGTGTATTATACTTGCATTTAAACTATTCCTAAGTGTTTTTCTACACTCTACATGTATCATACGTAATATATCAGTATATATTAATTCTTTAAATCATCATTCAACCTAGTTTCTAACTTTTATAAGGATGATAGCATATATATATATATATATATAAGGGTTAGGATTGAGTATTACTTTGTTTGAACAGATTTGGAGGTGTTAAACTCTCCCCTACAGCTAGATTCGAACCTAGAGTTAATAATAACATGGTTTAAGTTAGTTTTTTTTTATTACTTAACTAACTTAGAAACGAATTTAACTTACCTTGGTTGTTCCTTCCTAAGCTTGGAGTTTGGTAATGGAACCTTGCTTTTAGTGATTGGGTTTATTTGCGCTTTTGTTGCTGGTTTTTGTTGTTTTGGCTATTGTTTTTGTGTGTATAAAAGTTTTATGCAAATATTAAGACTAGTCTTTCTAGTCTTAGACTTGTCCATATCAAGTCAAAACAATTTTATTTCTTTGCTTTTCTTTTCTTTGAGGACTAGTCTATTCTTAGTCCCGGGATACCTTGATGAAGCTAAGGTTCCCAATACTTGACTTTACTTTTATGCTCTTATATATTTTGTTTATCTTATTATGTTGTTTTTATTTTATCCTCATTCATACATGAATATGCGATATTGTCTCAACCATAATGAAAATGAGCTTCCTTTAGTAATAGAAAGTAAGAACCCTCCTCAAAAATAAATTTTATCACATAAGAAATTATTTTTCCATAAAGACTTAAAGTTTTGTCTTAACAAATATTTTTCTAAAGCTAGACAAGTTTAGCTCAAGTTTTAGTAATAACACTATATGAGATTTTATCAAGAAATACATAAAGTTATTACAAACTCTTCTTTCAAACAAATAAAATAAGAAAGTTTCTTTAAACATTCCTTAATCAACCAAAAGTTTTCTTAAACACATTTATCAAAATTTTCTACCAACATTTTAAATACTAAAGTCTAGATAAGTTTTCAAAAATTTACTTATAAAGATCATTTCTTTTAAAGTGGATCTAAGAAAAGCTATAGAACATATACCCATGAAGTATTTAGAAAAACTATGTTTTCCAAAACATTAGAAATAAAGTAGTAGGAATTTAAAAAGATTAAAATTAATTTTATTTAAGAAAAAGAATTAAAAGAAGGAGATGCTCACTTTTAGTAAAATAAGAAATTTCTTAACAAAACTAATTTCTTTACAAAACTTAAGCTTATCTCACTTTCAAAACATATTGTACTACAAGAACATTGTTGAGACAACACCACCAAATTCATGCATATGGTTTGAGTATATATGTATTCAAGGGATTTTCCTTTAACCATATAATGTATCTATATTTTTGTACAAAAGCCCTTGAGTGAAGTAAAGTTTGAAAACTCTAGTTTTGAAGTTTGGAAAATTCGTATCAAATCTGTACGCTACTATTCCGAGGCCTAAATAACTTCTTTTGATAAAAATAACCTTAGAAATAGATAGATCTTTTCGAGTAGGTAGAAATCGGTATATAATATGCGAAATTCCGAGTTAAAATGAGCAAGTTATGGCCATTTTAAGTTGGAATTTCCATTCCATACGATTTTTACGAATTCTCTAAGATAGAAGTATAGAATTTGAATAGATCTTGGATGAAATACTCATGTTGGGTATTTCTTTTGTTTAGGTGTCGAGGATCACGATCTTGTCTTCCCCGAGGATTACTTTGACTCCTAGATCGCTATGGACGAGTGAGTTTCCTTTACGCTTATGTATTCGCGCATGTGCTTGTAGAATAGAGCACTAGATGTTAGGAAAAGATAAAATTGATATGCATGTGGGATATTATGGGAATTATGTATGTGATTCGTTGTGTGCGATCAATGAACGATAAGTATATCGGAACCTGATTTGTGATTGATATAAATGTTTCCATGTATGTATTGTTATGTGTGCAAATATTGTTTGATCGCTTTAAATGATTTAATGTCATATTGAAATCACCATATAATAAATTGCTCATGCATATCACTTAGAATATCATTTCGAAGTTTTGCTACTACTCCTCAGCGTGGGACCGGAAAGGTAAGCTGCCTAGCTACATCTTGAGGGTTAGGACGTACGGGGAATACGGCCTCAAGGTGTAGCCGAGCCGGATCGATCGCTTTGGGTATGGAAAGCCCGGGGACTAGTAGTACGGTTCGTTGGAACCCCAAGAGCGCGCAACTTCCAGGAGGTCGTTCGGGACCCAGTTCAAAGCATTCCCTAACCACCGATGGAGGGGTAAATCCATCATACATACGAAACCGGATAGTCGTATGTAACGTTTGATCATATGGTTGTTGCATTTCATATGCTTGAATTAATAAACTTGGTTGATTGCTTATTCTGAATACTATTGCGTAAGGAATATCTCACTAAGCTAGTCATGCTTATACTCCTATAGACTTTTGATATTGCAGGATTATCTTTTGCACCCGAGACCACCTTGATTTCCCGGGTAGAATCCTTATTTTGAGAAGCTTTTGGAGGAATTCTATTTTGAAGTTATAGAGTAGATTTCTTCTAAAACCTTCTAGCTTTAGTTATGATATATTCAGTAGAACCATGTTGTTATATATATCGGGGGAATGCCCCTTAGAAGTTGTAAGACTTTATATTTTTATGAAATATATTAAGTGTTATTTTGTATGTTCCGCTGCCAACATCTTAAAATGCATTACTTCAATGGTCTCCCTTTGTTGTGAGTGTACGTCTTGTACCTATATGGAAGCTTTCGAGTGACTAAGGTAGTCATTCTTGAGCTTTAATATTGCGTACGGCGAGCTGTCATGTTTAGAGTACCCGTTGGGCGTGACAATGAGCATTTAATGACTTTTGGCTTATTTGAAGACTCCTAATTAGTTTTTCCTCGATTTTTCTTGACTTTTGTTGCCTAATTGACTTGTTTGTTAAGTGTTTCCAACTAAAGAAGATTTAGGGAGATTTGAGCTGCATGTTTGCACAATTTGCACTGAATTTGTGCAAAAATTATTATAATATTATTTATTTAATTAATTATCTTAGTTTTAGGGTAGTTTATAAAGTTATATGTACAAATATTACAATTATTTAAGAGTTTTCTTTCCAAAAATTTATATAGAGTTATGCAAATTTTCTAGATCGTTATTAAGTTAAACTTTGGGTGTAAAGTTTACGTAATTAATTATTTTTAGAGTTTTAGCTCTGTGATTAGGGTTTTTCTAAGCTTAATAGGTCAATTTTCATTTTAGGCTCTAATACTTAAATACTCTAATTAAAACAATGGAGTGATCCAAATATTTATTCGGAGTGTAGATTATTAGTTATAGATCTGGATATGTTTTTATTATGTATTTATAATCCTAACGGTTTATCTTTAGGTTGTCGTTTTCTAACTATAAGCGTAATTGGTTATTTACTCTTTATCGCATTTAAAATCTTAACCAAGTTATTCTTATATATTGAGTTTTCGATACCCATTATGAAATCTTATTAGTAATATTTAATACTATTTAGGAAACTTTATTTAGGTTTAAAACTATATATAAGCTTATTACTACTTGTGGTTTAAATTTAAGGTCTTGATCGAGTCCTATATTAATAGTCTATTTTTTATTTTTATATTTCCATCTATTTATATTTATATAAAAAATCTCAGGGTTTACAATATTATTCAATTAAACCACTTATAATTTAACTAAGGTTCAGGGTATTTCAATTGGTCTTTAGCAAGACATTATGCTCACTCAAATTAAGTGAAGGGCGGTGATCTGACTTTACCTATTAAATAGTTAGTTATTTAATTCATTTGTTACATGATATCTTATGATTAAACATAAGATGTGGATCAATACACTCTTATATCGTTTAATTACATATTTATTGAATCTAGAGTCTAATTGACTTAAACGAATAACATTGATAACTTCTTATCAGTTCATTCGAGCAAGGCTATGCATTTTTTAATTTTACTCATCAAAGGACTAAAAGATGTCTCTTAAATTATTGAGAGGAACAAATTCCTTCATGAACACTCACATTCCTATGCATAACTTATTCCATGCCCAAGTACAGTCTTATAGTTGCCTGATTAAAAATGATGAAGAGTTGAATTACACAAAACTTGTTATGTAGGAATCCATGGTGTGATCAGGTTAAAGGATTAAAACAATACTATAATGAGAAATACTTATTATATTGATCCATATAGTACTCTCATATTTGGTCATTCTAATACAATGTACTCTTATATATATCTATGTGCTAAATCGATATCTCTGTCCATGATCTATAAAACATGATCATCCTTCAACAAACATATTAGTCTTGATTCATTGTTATTCCATATAATAAACGACTAGGATAATTTAAAATAAAGTTATTTCTCATTTATGATTTTACTATTAAAGTCACATACTTTAGTAACATAAGAAATAATTAATTTATTCATAGAATTATTTCATCAAAGTAAAAAAAATAATAATAACTTTGATAAAAAAAAGACTTATATTATAAGATAATAAACGTTCAAATGAAATAATATTTATATGGCTTAGGGCACCTCACTAGCAGATATTTGATAAATGATTAAGAGGAACGGTTTTATATTTTAGCAAAATTGAATGTGCATACACTGTAATATAGCTTTATTTTAATAAAATTTCATGAGGCAAAAGTACATACACTGTCTTATTGTTATAAATTTAATAAGTTTTGAAAAATCTTTTTAATAATTACGTTTTGAAATTCTAGAACTGAGTTGTTATTTTGTTTTCATAATGGATTTAAATTTATACTCCAAGTCAATCAAGTCAAGTCCACAGCAGAGAGTTAAATCCAAAACTGGACCGACCAACGAATAGATCCTCTTCCACATCACATGCGATTCCAATTCCACTGGGCGGCTTCTCCTCTCTCTCTTTCCTTCTTTACCGACCGACACTTAGCACCCAAGCCCCGAACTCACCCACCGCTTTCCCATGTCGACCTAAGTCGGTGCCTATTGATCCATGCGCTCTCTCTCTAAGACCGCTCCTTTCTCTCTTCTCTAACCAGCCCGAATGGACCCCACCTCCCCTACTCCCACCACCACCATCATTTCCACCTCCGCCACCTCCTCAATCGATCAAATCTCTAAATCCGCCGCCGAAATCCTCGCTAAATGGAAACAATACAACGAAACCCTAACCCTAACCTCCTCAATTCCAAAACCCAACACCGCGGACTCCACTCCTCCCAACAATCCTTCCTTAATTGTCCCCGTAGCGTCTCCGACTCGCCGGGTGCATGCAAAAGGGTCAAAGAAGGGATGCATGAAGGGAAAAGGTGGACCGGAGAATCTCCGTTGCAGCTTTCGGGGTGTGAGACAGAGAACTTGGGGGAAATGGGTGGCGGAGATTAGGGAACCGAGTAGAGGGAGTAGATTGTGGTTAGGGACCTTCCCAACGGCGATGGAAGCCGCTTTGGCCTATGATAAAGCCGCCAGGGCTATGTATGGAGCTTTCGCTAGGTTGAATTTTCCCGATTCTTCATCGTCTTTGTCTCCGGTTAATACTGCTAGTGGTCAAGGTTCATTGCTTTCCTGTCCTGTTCGGTGACTCTTCCCCCGTGTCTATGACTGGCAACCGCATGTTGTTATTTAGAATGAAGTTTAACGCAGTGTCCACTTTTAAAGTTATTGAGTTGGTTGTAAAACTTATTCTTTTACTTTTTTCCATTTTTAAAATCTAAGCTTTTTTAATTAGTTGCCTTTCATTTAGTCGATTTTGCTGATGTCAAACAAAAAACTGTGGACTAAAGATTATTATACATATAGAAGTTGGTTGATGGGTGCGAGTTTTGGTACCAAAATTTAGAAAGAATTTTAGCTGAAAGGGTTGTTATGATATCAGTATGGATGATGATCCTTAAAAAAAAGTTGGATTGCTTTTAGGGAATTTGAATGTGGATGGAATGAGGTTTTCATACTTCTTCTTCTTATTATTATTATGGATTGTTGGTGGTAATTTGTGACAATGTGCAAATCAGCTTTAGGTTTCGGGGAGTGAGGGACGCTGAATCTCAAACTTCTCGGTAGATTAGATACAGAATTTGAATTATAACGGATCATAAAGGATTTTGAGTCGATATGCTTCAAAAGATTCCTATGTTGGCTTCCAATTATAAAGGGTCTAGAAATCTTTGGCTTATGGGTTGATCTAGTTCTAGTTTTCATGTGTATGGACAGAAGTGTGAAAGTTACTGCATACTAATGTGTATTAACCTTGTGTATCTTGTACTTCCTTGCAGATGCCTTGACCTTAGATAAGCCAATCCCTGCCGATCTCAGATGTGAAACAATTTCACTTGAACTGGGAGATCCTCGCCCTACTAAACATTTGAAGATCAATTCTTATTCCCCAACACAAGATATGAAGCTTCAGGCTACAGAGGAGAGTAAAACTTTCAAGTTCGAGGTATTGCTAAACCATGGCTTGAAATGAGGTTGTGAGCATGCTGGAAATACTCATATCTGATTGCATTTCTTTATCGGTTTAAATGCAGAAGGGATCAGAAAGTTCTAGTTTTCAGCAAGAAACAGTGGATGGTCCCGAACAGGTACCAGCTGAAAAGATTCTTTTTGATCTCTCTAAGTCCATTATTTGTGTGGATGAGGTTTCTGATAAATCCTCGCCAGACAAAGCTGAAGGAACTGCTGAGAGTTCACCGTCATCAGAAACTACTTATGATTCTTCAAAATCTGTCGACATGGTAATTCCTATCCCATTGATGAATTCTTAAGTCTCTGAATTGCTTCAAGTTCACGGTGCTTATGCATCTTTCTATTTCTGGGTGGTGATTCTCCAGATTGCTACTCGCAGCAAGATTGTGCTTTCTGGGAATGAGAACTTGCGAACATGGTTGTCAAACATGAGGCAGCTCATTGATGGAAAACCCACTGAGGTTTCTGCTGAAGCTGAACTTGCCAATTTGAATAAGTCCAACGATGAAGCTGTTCAAAAAGCTAAAGCAGTTTTCAAAAGACTGAAATCTATGAATTTTAAATCAGTCTCAGATCCTGAATTTACAAAAACAATGGAGCAGGTGATTCCTTCCCTGCTATCAGACAACAATCGCCCACCAAATCGGCTCTCCGCTCTTTTTAGGATATGGGAACAGATTTCTTTTCTTTTCTCCGATTTTAGGCAAGCTCAGACTGACATAGCAGAAGTCACTAAAATGTTTGACTCGAAGGATTCCCTCAAAGCTGAGCTGGATATAAAAACTAGGAGTATGGAAAATCTCCAGAAAGCTGATGCAGGCTATGAAAGAGACGAAGAGAACATTGAAGCCCAGATCAACAGGTTGCATGCAAAACTGAAGAAGCTCAAGGAAGAAAGAGCTGACAACTCATTTGAAATGAAGAAGCTCTTCAAAGAGACAGAGGAGAAAGGGCTGTTGTTCAGGCAATACCTCCTGGAAGAACCAAAGTGGAATCTGAAGAAGAGGAAGGCAGAGCGTGACATAGAGCGGGTAGAGAAGGACTGGGAGGATCTGAAGAAGGAATTTGTATTGTTCTAGACTTTTGGAATAAAATTTAGTATCTTGGGTGAATTCTGTTGTTTTAGGGGTCCCGTCTTAAAAGGCCTCCCTTTTATTAAAAGGACAAGTATAATGCCTTTAGCATCAATCTCGTTCCTCAAAAACATTTTCCTCATTCTGTTTCTTCGTCCTGGAGCTCTTGTTTGTAAGGGAATAAACTTGGATAAGGACAACACTTCAGAACCTAATTTTTATTAGAACATTACGTATGTTAACATACTTCAATTTTGTCTGGGAAGAGCTTCAATTGCTGTTAATGTCTTTTTTTTTGCCCTCTTAACCAAGAAAATTGTCATCTGGTGGAAAAAAAGATAGGGGATCCTCTGCCATATCGAAAATGGTACTGCAGCAAGTGTACGGTGGTACTGCAGTGGTCCATTTACAATATCGCATACGGTTCACTTGGTAGATGGAGTGGTCCACCTCTTTTGCTCCATTTAGAGGTCTCTTTTCGAGTAAAGGGTCAGCTTACCGCTTTTTCAAAAGGTTATTCTCAAAATAGGGTCGGGATCAAATTTATTACTAAATTATCATTGCAAAATTGTATCATCTTGGAGATGCGATGTAGAGGCATTCGATTTACTCTCAACAAGGGGCACCACACTTGCCGACACCTCCTTCGTAATCCTTGTCGAACCCTCGTGGACTGCCTCCACAACAAGCTAGGAGTTGTCTTGCCGCATTCACTCTTGTAGTTGGAGTCGCGGCTGCTCCTGGAGTTGCTGGGTAGTGAAACAGCAACGGCTGCGGCGGCCGAAGAAAAGACTGAATTTGTTGTTGTGGTTGAAGACGTGCTGAGTGATGCGAGGATTGCAGTGCTTAAGGCGGTTGGGCGTTGAAAGAGTACTGCGAGGATTGCGGTGATTAAGGCAGTTAGGCATTGATGAGCTCGGCGTCGAAAGAAATGGAGGAGTTGATTAAAGGATTGTCGAATAAGTTTTAAGGAAAGCGTTTCAAAGGACGAAGTTAAAGATGTGAGGTTCTAATGAATTAAAATAGCTTCTTCTTATAATCTAAAGTTAAAAGAATTTCTTTGTCAAAAAGAATAGAGAAAATAAAAAGATGTTTTTATAAATAATCATAAAAATATCATCTAGATTAATGTAATTTCAATTTTAGATAATTTAAACTCGTCTTTTCAAGAGACAAATTAATAAAATTATAGTGATCTCGTCTCTTGATAATATGAGTTTAGATGCTTATAACTCATCAAATTATACCTCCGTTGCATCTTCTTCCTCATTTCAACAACTTCAAATTCTTCCCAACATTTCATATCCCTAAATCTCTTTTGCATCTTTCTTGATTATGACCAAATCAATGCGGTTTTTTCCCTTATTTTATGCAATTTGCATCCACAAAAGCAAAAATTAGCAACATTAGGAGTTCCATCGATTTCCTCCTCTTCTTCTAAAAAAAAAAAAAAAAGAGTTGCACCTGTCCCAACACATGATAGTTTTTTTTTCCTCTTCTTGATCTTTTTTAACAAGCAATCACGTGATGTGATTATTTCTAAACATGGATTCGCGTGTTCTTTGCTGCTCTTCAAGTGATGATGAGTTGTTATTTCAGTCGATTGATTTTGGTGAGATAATGGCTGGCCAAGCGAATTGTACATTCAAGTTTTGGTAATTCAATATTTTATCTTTAGATTTTGAAAAATTAGTGATTATAGTTTCAAAATATGTACAATTCATCAAATTGGAAGCATAGGCACTTAGTTTATCATTATCCTATCATTAAATAAATTTTCTTAAATATTATATAACAAAGACATTGGATTGTACATATTTTCATAGTACAAGTACTAATTTATTAAAATGTAAAGAAGACATTAAGTTATTAAAAATCGAAAATACAGATATTTGGTGTCACGCACTGAGTTGGTTTAAGGTGCATCCAGTCCGCCACGCATAACCCTTAAGTGTCATATGCTAAAGCTAACATCATCTATAGTTTATTGTGATTGTTGCTAAACACATTTAGATTTTGAAATTGTTTCATTAGATTATAGAAACAATTGGAAGAAAATAAATTTCACAAAACATTTTCTAAATAAGTTACTTTAGAGGATAGACTAATATATGTATATAAGTTTCGTGTCATCGTATATTTCAAAATAAAGAGTTTCAGATATTTCAAAATACATGCTTGCTCACAAATAGACCCTCATTAAAATATAAGTTTGATAGCTATAATTCCTAGGTTTCGCCATCATGGGTTAAAAGATTTAAAAAGAATTAAAATCTAAATCTAATTTTGTATCTTGAAAAATAATAATTTTTGGCAATATATTAATTAATATTTTCTAGTCATATAATGTGTTGTTTTGCATACATTATAAAAGTTGTGATTTTTCATATTTTATAATTAAACTTTTCCAAAAGTACCAGAAATTTATTGCAAGCCACAATGAGTTTTAAAGCATGGCATGCTCCTTTCTCTTAAATAAAGCTTCTTTCATTATGATATGACAACTCCTAGTTAACCATACTTATTTTCTTTTACGAAAAAGAAAAGTCATAAGAAATTTGATCAATGGTGGTAAAACTAGATTGAACCAATAGAAGCATTGTAAACCCCGGTATTTCTAATAACCAAGATAACACAAGAACCGAAAACCAAAACCCTAAACTGGAATAGCTTAAGACTGAAGTGACTAGGAACCCTAAATCCGGCTTTTCCTCGGTTTCCAATTAAGAAATTTTTATAAGAAAATTTAAATTTGAATATAGTTCTTCATTATATTTCAAACCAAGAAAAGATCATATTTTAAGAAAATTTAAATTCTGGGTCTTCCCGAGACCTATTATAGAAAAGCGTGCTCCGGAACTAGAATTTCAAAAATTTACTTGTGAATACTCATTTGAATCGAAATAAAATAAGGATTTCAAAAATATAAATTTCCTAATTTTTCGGTTTATGAAAAATACAGTTATAGCCTTCTTATTCGTATTTTTCTTACTACCGGTAATTAAGTTGTCTTGATTACTATTCATTACTATTCACAAGTACAACCTACTACTACTCATAAGTACACCCTATTCTTACAACCTTACAATCAGTCAATCACACTTTCTTTTCCAAGGACTATTTATCTCTTAATTATTATTACAAGTTATGACAATTAATGTACAAACTATCAAAACAAATCAATCAAAAGAAAAAAATCAAATTTTCCCCTCCTTCACAATAGTGGCCGGCGTGATCTCCCCCCTTATGAGCTCCTTGTGCAATTTTTTTAATTTTATTTTATCACATTTAACCTAATTTCATTTCCTATATAAACTACATTTTCTCTCTCTCACTTCATTTTCTCATTTTTCAAACTTTACAAAAGGTAAAAGCTCTCAAAATTCTCTCCCTCTCCACCCCTTTGCCGTGACACTCATGGCTCCCACACACACACACAACTTTCTTTTTTTTTTTCTTCATTTGTCTCCTATTTTACTCTAGGTAAAAGAACTTTTACTCCTTCTACTCATAGATCCTTGTAATGGCAAGGATATTCTTGGATATTTCCAACTAAATGTCCCCATGATCTCTTGCTAGGGACAAGGAAATATCAATACAAGAATACCAAACCATCACAAAGTAGATCTTGCATTTAAAAGAGCTTTCATGCCATGAGCTTCATGAACATCCATCAAAAAGTGCTTTTGAACAAAAGATCTTTCATAAAAATGTAGTTTTTATGTTTTCAAAACTTATTTAAGCACTCAATATAGTAGATCTATCATTTTATCACTCATGTTCATGTAGGCATTTTAGATCTCATCTTTATTTTGAGTTTATGTGCATTAATGGTCTTCAATGCTTTTGTCTTGAGTAAATAACCTAGCTAGTGCATGGATCTATAGGTAGATGAGTTAATGAAACCAAAAAGGAAAACACTTTTCAAGAAATGAGCTAGTGTAAATTCGGATGACTTGAGAAACCTAGTTTAAAAACCCTTTTACCAACTTCTAAACATGCATTTTACAAGAAAAATGAAGCCTATAGGTGATAGATAATGTTTGATGATATTTTTCATGAGTTTAAATGAGTGTTTACCAAAGAAAACATTTAAAACAAGAGATGAAGTCCAATAGAAGTTTTGAGTTGAAAGTCTTGTAGGCAAAATTCGTAATAATGAATAGATGGTTAGAAAACACTAGTTTTCCAACTTAAAAAATGGTATTTTCTTAAATAAATGAAGTCCTTAGGGTATAGGTAAAATGAATACCTAAAGTTCTAAGTATAAAATACATTTTTCTTAAGTGAATCAACTTAAAAATAAATTTTACTAAATTCAGATTTTTGGAACCACCCTAGTGTAAGACTCACCTAAAAGTTTACAAATGAAGATTTTATTAAAGAAATAAAGGCTTTAGGATATAGTTAATATAAGGGTCAAATTTTCTTTGAAATAAATAGGAGCTTCCTCAGAAAAATCCTTAGAATAAGTAAATGTGACCAAGTGTAGTAAATTTATTCATTAAGCTATAGCATGAAATAGTTCCTAAGATAAAAGTTATTTAAATTCTTTAAATCTAAATTTTATAAGAACTTAGGCACCTAAGAGTTCATATCATGACATTCATGATAGAGAAATTCATCACCATGGCATTTAGTTTCATTTTTCACTTAGGAATCTCAAGAGCATTCATGAAAATCGCATTTTCGGAATCAACATAACTGCTGTACAGATCTGATCCTTCATTTTTGAGGCTTATATATTTTCAAAACTTGATTTAAAATTCATATTTAGAAAGCTCTTTCAAAGAAGATAGAAATTGATATAAAATTTACGAAATTCCGACTTAAAACGACCAAGTTATGGCCGTTTTAAATCGGGACTTCGAAAATGACGCGAATTTCGATTTCACTAAGTTTTCTTAGAGTTTTAGTATCCTTAGATAGTAGAATACTTATTAGAGTATTTCTTATGTGAATAGGTGAACCCGAGGACGTTGAATCCTTACCTCCAGATTATTATTACTAGAAAGCCGGTGAACCTATGGCGGAGTGAGTTTCTCTTCCCAATTCATTTATTGTATGTGCTTGAAAATTAGTGCACTAGAATATAGGCCAAGTGAATTGAATATGTATGATGGGGAATAATGGGAAATTGTATGATTGATTGAGAATTCAAATTAAGAATATCGAAACCGGGTGATAAAGTCTGGTTGTGTAGTTAGTTATGATGGATTGTTTGAGAAATTGTTTGATCACTTGAATAAAATGACTTGATCGACTATTCGGACTAATGTGAAATTTGACATATGCATATCATAATGGGAAGGAGCATTAGCATTGGTTAGTTAATCGTGATCCATAAACGAGATAAAATTGGTTGGTTAATCGTGATCCATAAATGAGATTAAATTGGTTGGTTAATTGTGATCCAGAAACGAAATAATTGTAGGTTACCCGTGAACTAACGACATAAAGCTAGTGCCGCAATATTCGTTAATCTGCTAACCCAGGATGGAGGGCACAAGTCCATCCACATATGATTTCCGGATAGTCATATGTATGTTGTTCTCATGTGATTGATGCATACACTTGCTTGTTTAAATCACTTATTTGAATTGTTGTGAAATGAATGTTATTATGGAAGAATTCACTCACTAAGCTAGTTAGCTTACGTCCCTACAGTTTCTTCCTTTTGCAGCTACCCAATTTGTGGCTTAGGCAGCGTGACCCGACTGTGCAGGTATAGGAGCTAGGAGTTTCCCTTAGAAGTTGAATTTCTGTTTAGACTTCCATAGGAAACTTTTAAGACTTTGGATGACTGTATAAAGCCATTAACTATTCTTTTGCGGGGGAATGCCCCTTAGTAAATGTAATATTTATTTATGTCTCATGAGTTATATCCTACTGCTAATGTATGCCAAGTTAAGCTTTTATCTCCATTCGGACTTGTACTCTATTGTCGTAAAGATACACCTTACATCTATATGAGACTCTCGAAGGACTAAGGCGGTAATTCGGGAATCTTATATGGTATGTGGCGGATTGTTACGTATAGGGTACCCTATGGGGCGTGACAAGCATAGATGTTACATCATATGAAATAATAAACTAATGTGAGATTTGATTTTTAGAGTTAGGGTTGAAAATTATAAATTCCACTATTTGAGCTTTCTAATTGTTATATTTGCGGATTATAAGGTAACTATGTCCTAAGGAAGTTTCAATGGAAATGACGGTAATCAGAGATAAGGTATAATGACCACATAGTGCCAAGGAGTTGGATTGATATTTCTAAAGCGCATCATATTGTTGTTTTGAAGGATGTGATCGTTGGTTTAAGAGCTAAAGAGATGTAAGTGTACAATCCAAGAAGATCTTTTATTGAGAAGTAGATTTGATAGGTGTAGAAGGATACTGAATCCAAGTGAAGAATAATCACCTACTATTGAGTAAATGGATGGATTTGTATGGTAATAATTATAGAGACAATGTGTATTAGGAAATTGAATATTGAGGAAATATTGGAACGTTAGGAGTAATGATGTCAAAGGAAGAGTTAGAAGTCATCTAGTAATTTTAAAATTTTTGCTTAAGGCCATAAGTGTCAATCTTTATTCCTCATTTATATATTGATGGTCGGTATAGCTAGTCAGTGATTGTTTTGGGATTAGATGAATGATAAATGAATGACATGAATTAACTTTGACAAAGAATAATGGTGATGGAAACTAAGTTGAATTAATAGAAATTTAAATATCAAGGTACCATTTAAAGCTCCGAATCAATGTGAGGTTTAATCTTTGGAGTTTAATGTTGAAACTATAGGTGTAAGATTTTCAACCCCTAAATGTTAAATGGGGAATTGATTTGGGGATTATGTGTAAGAAGAGTTTTTAATTGGGAAAGATGATACAAAGGCAAGATTTATGATAGATATTACTAATAAGTTTGACTAACATTCTTGAAATGTATCATGTAATTATGGAGGAAGTACATTAAATCTAAGCAATAAAAGTTAGGAGTTATGAAGATGTCAATTGAATTATATTCTAGTTAGCAGGTATAAAGGAGAATAAGTTTTGAATATATTAGTACATAAGGTATAAGGAATCAATAATTGAGAGAAAAAAAAAAAAGATGCTAAAGTGTAGATAGAAGCATGAATTAAAAGAGTTACAATAATTCAGGTAACTTTCGAGGACGGAACTTTCCCTTTTCTTTTTCCTTTTTGGAGAAATGTAATATAAAATAAAATAAATCATAACGAAGGATAAAGAGTGTAATTTTACAAATTAATACTAGAGGCAATTTAGTGACTCTAAATAAATCTACTATTAAATATAATAAAACTCTTCCAGCTAAAGATATATATATATATATATATTTTTTTTTTTTCTATAGCAGTTACACACTATCCTCAACCCTAGAACTTCTTTGTTACTAGCACCTCCATTGAAGAAGCAAACCCTGGAACTCTCTCTCTCTCTTTCTGGTATCTCTTTTCAAGGAATAATGCAAGTTAGGAGATATAGGTAATTTTTCTTCTTTTGTCAATCTTTTGATAACCTAGAGAGGTAATCTTCTCAAAATGTGTTGTCAATGTTAAAGGCATTTGTGCATTGGGAAGAAAGATTCGAAAACTCTAAGCTTTCTTATTGGTTGTTTTGATCTTTAATTTTGAAGGAAGGAGAGAACGAGAGATTATTTCCAGGTATATTGATTTGAGCAGTAATTATATGTTGTTGATTATGATTTTCAAGTTTTATCTGTTTTAGAATCAAGGTAAACATGTTTTAGAAGATTAATTTAAAGGACATTGATTGAAAAGTGATTGGATGTTGTTAAAATTCAATTTTGGGAGTTTTTATTTGGATAATGATCAATGAGATAAATTTTTGGGAGAATTTCATGTTTTAGAAGTATAGGAAATACGCGTAAGGGTCACAGCCGTGACATGGGCCATGATTTCTATGGGTGCAAAATATTTTTGCCATCTCCGGTCATATCATGGCCGTAACAAAGCTATTAAGGCCATCACTGTCATGCCCTAAAGGATACCTTAAACGTGACAGTCCGTTACACTCGATATCTAAACTCATGTATGACAACCTTAGTCACTCCATGAGTTTAAACATTGGGTTCAAGGCTCACGTTCAACATATAGGAAACCATACTTTGAATCCAAATAGCTTAAGGAGACATACATAGCGATAAGAATGTAAATCATAACAGTTATAACCAGATAAATCTATTACATGAGCTAAGGTGGCATATCCCCGTCAAAATATTAAGAGTCCATGGGTTCACAAAAGTCTCTTACATCAACTATTATATATATATATTGTAACGCCCTAACCTGTTGGCATTACAACCCGCCATACGTTCTCTCTTCATAGAACACGCTAAGGCTATAATTTCCACAAACAACATAAATATCACCTGTATAACTCACAAGGCATATAGAAATATTGTAGTCCTCAATAAAATAAATCATATGATAAGAATATAATTCCCATAATCAACAAATTAGACCTTGTTGACATAACTGTAGGTCAACAAGTCAAACCATACCCTAAAACTGTCACCACGTGAAATCTCCAAATACAATTTAAAATTTCAATAAACAAAATATAAATCAATCATTAAAGTCTTCTCAGATCTATATATATCATCTATGACTAAACAACTAGTCATCAACTGGGTAGTCAGGACCGCTAACGCCATTCCCATCCTCATAGATGATATAAAAACCCGAAAGATCATAAATCACATTATCATCACCTGCACCTGAAATGTAATAGAATGAGCGGCGAAGCCCAGTACGATAATATCCAATCCAGTTCAAGCAAGATTATGCACAAACAACATGTATAAATAAATGCAACTAAACTAAATGCATACAACAGTTTATTATCTATTTTAGTTCAGCAAAACAACACAGTTCAGAATCTAGTATACATAAATCCTAAACCTAGAGTAACTTAGACTCTGCTATAAAAACAACCAACTGATTTGAAAATAAGTAATCATATATACATATATGGATGAGTGGGTACTCCCCAAACATCCCAATTCCTGAACACCTAAATTCTACCGGAATCATTTCTTAGCACAAGTCCACTCGGGACAACTTCACACTAAGATCATTAGGGTGCCTCACCAGTATCACTGTCTGCCAGGTCTTTACTGGTCAAAGCCAAACACAACCAAGCAGACAATTATTAAGCCGAATATTTATTAAGTTCATTATGCAATTCCGTTCCTACATCCATTCACAAAAATTCTAATCTACAAGCACATACATCAAACAATGGATTGGTCGTACCTTTCTAAATTTCAGAAATCCAAATCAAATCCTCAGAACTTGATACCAACAAAGTCAACTCAAACTCCAGAAATTCTTATATCCAAATCAACCATAGTTTCACAACTCCAAATGTCCTGTTACAATATATATATATATATTATATATCAACAGACTTGATCGCAATATCTTAACATAAAACAACCTATCTAAACTAACCTGATACAAAACTTCCTAAACTCGAATTATACTGATCAATAACCCCAAGCACCTCCAATAATATCAAAGAACAGATATTTCAAATCCTTAAATCAGAATTTTCACCAAAACCCTACAAAACTTTTCATATGATCAATATCGAAATATCAAAGCTGTCCAATTTCGTATAAAGAGGATTCAAAACTTATACTTACTGATATGGAACGTATAATACTTGTTTCTTCTCTTCCTATTCTGATCAAAACACGAGCTAGGGTTTATTCTTTAAAATCCTTCATGAAATATTCATCCAAACCCTAAGATACTTATACAAATTTGTATATAATCCAAATGAGAAGGTTAAGATCACTTACTTTTAATTAGTAACACCCTCCGAATGATTCTCCAGGCCTAAATCACCAAGAACACTTCAGAACTCTCTTATACGAAGGGGAAATGATATAAGGAAATGTCTGTCGAAAATGATTTTCGCGTCTCCTATTTATGGAAATTTGGTCATACGCCGGCTCTACGCCGGTGGCGTACCTGCAGATTTTGCCGGCTTACACCATACGCTGGTCAGATCTACATGAACGACGGCAGTGTTCGTCGAGGCTTTGATTCCCAGAATTCAAATCATCCCTTCATACGCCGGCAAATCTTGGACCTACGTCGGCGGCTTTCATGTCGGTGTAGAAAAGAAACCCTATGAACGCCGGTAGCTTTCCTCCCAGCATTAAGAAAAACGCTACTGTTCCTATCCTACGCAGTCTGTACGCCGGCGGCGTAGATTCTCCAAGAGACGGCGTACAATCTGTTACAGAGTACGCTGGCAAACTTAAGACATAGGCCGGTGGCGTTCTTCATCAGAGATGCCGGCCTTTATTGCAGAAGTTAAGAAAATAATCCAATTGATGTCAATCTTGTTCTAACACAAAATTGATCAAACTTAACCTATTTTTTACATCAACATAAAAAGGCATATTAGAAACTAGTAGCTTCTGAACACTTACGACTTAAAATTATTTAGTATATTACATATATATATATATATATATATAGATTAAGGAGATTCAACTAGAATTCTATGCCTACATGTAGGTCCCGACTTCTTCAAAAAGCTCCTTAAGGTCTAAAAGCTGTACCTGAGGAAAGTTGCTTATTAAAGATAGCCACAAATATTCATACTACAACAGGAGACTATAGGGATATAAGCTTACGAGCTTAGTGAGTTTCACTTTCAGAAATTAAATACTCAACAAACAATATATATATATATATATATATATCAAGCAAGTTATATTAACAACTGTCACGCCTCTAAATATGGGGCCTAGTAGGATAAATCTAAAGCTATCATATCACATGTGCACCCATAACATGACAGCCGTCTTGTAAGTCAGAGTGTACAAGACTCTATTTATTTATAAATGTTTATCATACAAATGATATAATATATTACAAGATTTCAACTATGGAATCTGATTTTCCAATTTTTACCAAGATCGCAGAGAATCGGTATCCCCTACCAAATAGTGAAAATGGATTTCAAATTATAACTTACAAATTTCAATTTTTATAAAATTTATCTAATTTACATTCTAAGTTTACAATATCCTATATCTCTATCTTCAATAGAGTTCGATGGAGAAGCTCTCTTCACACATTCCTAGCCCAGTCCCAGCTAGTATTAATCCTGCACAAAAACTATTGGGGGCTGAGCGAACCACGGGCTCAGTGAGATAACCTGACTAGACCACACATCAACCAATAAAAATCAAGTATAATTATCAATCATATGCAATGCAACAATCAATCATATGCACATTACAAGCTTGGATGATCTAGAATCCAAAGCAGGATGAAGATTTACGCCCTCTCATCGGGGTTGAAGGAACTCGATACTATGGCCTACCTACCTGGGAGAAACTAGGTATACAGGAAAGCCACGATCCTCATTATAGTTATCTCTTATACTTTAGGCAATCAATTCCTATTTTAAGCCTTAGAAACTCCACTGAGTGTTAGTCATTTCATAGCGATACCATGGGTGGCGTCCTTCATTTCCAGTTAGTTCCCATGGAACTGACGGAACAAAGGTAATCTTGCATAGAACTAATAGCCTCTTGCCTAGAAAAACCAAGTATTACCAGAGAACCGAAATACTAACACGTAGTAGGCTGCCACATCTTCAAATGCAATTTATGCAAGTTATGCGATGCATGTTCATTTCATTTATAGTACCAGCAGTTATTATTCAAGTTTAAGGCGATCACACCATTTATAGACAAAATCAACATATTTCATACGATATTTATCATACAATAGGATTTTCACTTATATTACGATAATTTGGCATTCAATCATACACCACGCATCATGCATTATTCCCAATCCCGCATGCATAACAATTGGATATATATATTATCCCAAATGCAACTATACTACAAGCACAAACAATGTGATAAAGTCAAGTAACTTACCTGTGGTCCTTGCTAAATTGTTGTATAGACTATCGATAATCTGGAAATTGATCTATTTTTCTATGAAAGGAAATAACAGAATTTATTATTGGACTATTTCTGTAAGAGAAGTCTTCCTAAAATTAAAGGCGTTGATCTCAATAGTCGAATATTAGATTAAGTCTGTTATATTAATTATTGTGTCGTTTAATAATTTAATTGAATCCTTATAGCTGCCTAACTATTCCGTATCAGTATTTGATACAATTTTTATTAAGATTTTAATTCCTATACTAAAGAATATTTTTCTGTTATTCGTTTTCATTTTGCTTTTAATTACTATCTATATTTTTATTTAAGGGGTTTGTCTTTCCCTTAAGTCCTACTGCTTTTAGTAGAAGATTTTATTTATTAATTCTTTACCCGTCAACCTTATCTGTCTCTCAAATTGGTATTTTTATTTATTTAAGTGTATATTCTAGTATCTATACCTTTCAAAAATTATTCTAATAAAATTGTATGTATAGAGTTTAGATATATCAAATTTTTCATTATACTTCGATTTCATTTTTATTGCAAAACAAACTAAGTTTAATATTATGGTTTTATCAGTAATATTAGTATTGAAAAATTAATATCCATATTAGTAATAAATACAAGTATAATAATAGCAACTATCTTCATACTATTAGTAAATAATAATAGTAGTGACAAAAATAATAATAGAATTATTGTTAATATAAATATAGTGACCTTAATGTAAAAATAACAGTATAAATAATCCTAATGACTCATGATGAAAATATCAGTAAATTCACAAGTCCTCCATTATCACTTTTAGTTATTATTATTTGTCAAACAAATAATTTCAAACAGCAAGCAAAACTCATATCCCATATACACATGAGTTCATCATTAATATTCTTGTATTATAGTGCAACTAAACTACAATCACAAACAATGTAATAAGTCTGAGTTACTCACCTGCTCATTTGATTAGTCATAGTAATCGACTAGGAAATCATCGACAGTATCGAAATTACCTATTGAGATGAAATATTCATCAATAATATTTATAAATAGAATATCAAATTCTTATGAGTGTCTAAGTGTCCTATGTCGGTATTTGATATTATTTCTACTGTTTATATCGATTTCTTAAAGTATTGATTCTTATAGAAAAGGAATTTCTATTGTTTAATTATTTTAAGTTTCTTTTGATTGTATATTATTTTAGAGGATCTCATTTAAACCTTCATTCATATCCTAAGCTCATTCATAATTTGTAGAGGTATTAATATGTATAATTTCTATGAATTTGTTCATAATATTTTTCTTGTAATATAGAACTCCTGATCATGCTTTTAAAGCTTGTTTTATCAAGTTTTATGTTCATTTAAGGTCTTAGAAGCATTAGACATGAATTTAGACTAGATTAGATGAAATTTGAGTCTTGTTTTGTCAACTTCATTCCTAAATCAGAATTTACTATTGCCATATTTATAATATTTTTAAGTTTTTGTCTTCCTTAGTTGACAATATCTAAACATTCCTAATACATCAACAATCCATCTACTTGAATTCATCAATGAATTAACAACTTCTTCCAACCACATAACTTCCTTTCAATGCCCAACAATTTATCCTAAAGTCTATACACAAGTATTATAACAAAGATAGGTTGATAGTTTAGAACTTACCTTGGCTTGGAATGGAAAAAGGATTTTCAACTCCCTTTCTAAGCAAGAATCAAACCTATATCAAAGGTTAGATGATAAGTTCCTAACTAAATTATAAGTTAACTACCTTATCTATAATGAAAGTTTACTAATTCTGGCAAATATTCTTACCTTGTTAAGCTAAATTTACCCCCCCCCCCTGGATCTTATGATAACCAAGACTTTTTGACTTGGTTTTGGATGTTGTTGGAGAGGAGGAATTAATGTGCTTGGTGTATAGATAGAATATAGAAAGTAAGCTTGGAGGTTTATGTTGGTCTTACTAAAGTTTCTAAGCTTTATAAGTGGAGATGTTGCAAAGGAAAAGAAAGAGAAGGGCTGGGCGCACTTCCTTTTGTAGCTGTGTTTTTGGGGTGATTTTGTGGGAGTTATGAGCTAAACTTGTAGCTAACTTAACTTATGTATATGTAGTAAGGCTAGCCAAAGTGTTTTGGGCTTGAAAAAGACTCAAAATTGCAGCTGGAGATTTCTATACGAATTTGGTAACTTTGGGTTACAAATTTGGACTTTGTTTTGACAGATTTGTGGCTAACTTTGAGAGCATTAATTGTGTTAGTTTGGTAGCTAATTAATGCCATTTATGTGTGTAAATTTAGGAGCTCAACTTGTGTAAAAATTGGGTCAAAATCGGATGGTATCAGAAGTTGAAAAACTTGAAATTTCTGGAACATTTTTTTTCTTGATTTTTGGACAGATTTTTAGATCCGATTTTTAATTTATTGTTGGTGTTTGAAGTATCCATTTAAAGGCCTTCTATTGGTATTTAATTAGTAAAAAATATCAGCTCAAATAAGTCTAGGAATCCTACAAAAATCGACGCTCAATTTGATATGTGTGCTGTTGTATTCTTGCTGATTTTTCCTCGCTGCAGCTGGTGGGATTCGATTTTTGCAAGGATATTTGAAGTTGTTTTGGTTGTTTATTTGAGCTTAAATTCTTGTGATTTATTGTTGATTACATGTGGAGTGTTGTGGTTGGATTACATGTCAATTTCATTTGGATTTTAGAGCTAAAATTTCGGATCAAAATTGGACAAGAAAAATGGAACTCTGTAGCTGGAAGTTCACTTGCTGCTATATCACGAATTTCAACTCCAAATTGCAGCTGCTTTCCTCTTCCATTTGGTCTGTAGTTCTTGTAAATTAAATATGGGTTATAGCTGTAGCTTTTGGGTTGGTTGGAGTGTCTTTTTCAAGTTGGAATTGTTTGCTAAAATCAGAGCAAAGTTGAATAAAAGTCAGCTTGCTCAACCAATGATTCCTTTTTCTGCTGCTGCTGCTACTCTGTTTTCATCCGAGCATTGCCGTGTGTGTGTGGAGGATGTGCTGTGCGTAAGTCCAACAGCTTGCTCGTGTGCTGTGCGTGGAAGGAGCCTTTGCGATATCCCTTATGCTGCACATGGGACAATTTTTCTTTGCTCCGGTCTGCTGCACGTGAAGCGTTGTGCGTGGACAAAAATTTTCCGCACGGGTTTTCTACTGCTTCAGCGTCCTTGCTTCCATACGCGAGGGAAATTATGTGCATGGAGAATTCGTGAAGCCTTCGTCCATACTTCAATCCAGGGGCTCTACTCGTGGATTCAATGCAGTGGTTATGTTTAAAATTATCTAGGCTACTACAAAAACTCTAGATTATTTATATTTTCAAATTTTTAGTTTAAAGTTTACACGATTAATTATTTTTAGTATTTTAACTTATATGATTAAATTTTTCAAGTTTAATAAATTAAATTAGGAGCCAAGTCCTAATGAATTCAAAATTTCCTTCTAAGTATAATAACGGGTTTGAAATTTTAATTTTTGATCTAGATTAATATTTCTTGCTTGGTATTAGTATCTATTATGTACTTATAATCTTAGTATTTCCTCTTTAAATTATTGTCTTATACCGATAAGCTCTATTAATCAACTGTATCTTATTGGTTTTGAAATTTAGAGCTACTTCCAATTATATCTTGAATTATTAGTTCGAGATACGAAATCTCGTTTTTGGTATCTATTAAGGTCACGGAAATTTTTATTCGGGTTTTTTAAACTAGGAATGAGTTTATTATATCGCATAGATCTATTTTAAGATTTCGTTGAATCATATATTTGGTATTAGTTTTTCATTTGCTAATTTGTTCGTTTTCTAGTTATGAAAATTATTAATGGTTACTTTGGCAATACATGATTTTAATTTCTAAATCTCTAAGTCTTTTAATTAGAATATTAGTGTAATTTAAATATTTATTTAAGATCTAGATTCTTAGATATCAATCTATTTGTGATCTTATAATTTCTTTTGTAATTCTAGTAATTTATCTTTAGTTTATATTTTTTATTACTTGTAGCTTATAAAAATTAATTTTCTTTTATTTATAACTTTATGATTTCTTGTTGGATTATTTATCATTTTACCAAATATTGTGTTTTACTGAATAGGAGTTTTTATACTAAGTTGTTAATAACAACATATTTTTGTCTAGTGCTACTTAATATTAATAGATCAATAATAGCTTGAACACTATTATTTCATTATTTAACAAGTGTATGATTTATTTCCTAAGTATTGAACTTAAGAAAAAAGAATTCAGTAATTTATATTAACGATTGGTTTATCATCGTTTTATAAATTATTTGAGATCATAGAAGTTATACTTTTGTATTTCGAAATATTTTTATTGGTAACAATTCTAATATTTTAAATTATAATCAAATTCATTCATACTCTAACATTTTTAAACCGAGAAAAATTTGGAGTGATTTTTTTACTACTTGTTCCAAATATTCAATATAATTCTATATTACATTTTTAGTATTTGTCAAAATTAGATTACATAAAATTAAGGGGATTACAACAACCATATGAAATGCACAAGCATGTGAGCATACAATACATAAGACCTTCCGGTAATCTTATATTGAATGGATTTACGCCCTCCATTCGGGGTTAGGTGTTTCAGGCTCATACGACCATATATTTCAATTTTTCTCATTTATATTGTGGTTAATACAGGTGCCCACCCACACATATTTTCAATTCCGGCCCTTATGCCAACATTAGAGTTTATAGACCCCTCGTTGTCTAGCTATTATGCCTTCTTCCCACAAAGGTATAATAACCTATGTAATGTGACTCACATATTGTATGCATGGCCAATTTGATTATAAGATCACGGCATATTATTTTAACAATTTATGGGCGATCATAGATATGGAAAGCACTTCAATTTTATACCAAATCATACAAATATTTACAACAAGCTCATTTCGATATTCTTATCATCGATTCATCCAAGTAGAACTCATATACACACAATCAAATTTTTATCTTGCCCTAATTCTAATGCCACTAACATTACAAGCACAATCATAAGGATATAATTTAAAGATAGTGAACTCACTTTGCCATAGCGAAAATCCACTTAATTGTAATAATCATCGGGAAGGTTTAGTCCGTCTCCCAAGTCTCCTTGTTACAGAAGAGCCAACGGTCCAAAGTTTAGATCCGAATCAACATGAAGACCAAGTGGCAACCATGGAACCTCAAAGAAATTCAAGTCCAATAAGTTTTCCTCAAGGACCAATCACAAGAGCTAGAGCTAAGAAGATTCAACAAGCCTACAATAATCACTTCCAAGGCTTATTAAAGCATGCCAAGGATGAATCACAAGGTTATCAAGGCTTTGGAATAAGGATGGAGCAAGTATACTTCAATATTTTTCAAGTAATCATCAAATAGAGCTAAGGAAAGCTGATTTGTGCAGAGAAACAAGAATGGCCGCCAGCCATTATCCCATGGCCGCCGGCCATGACTCCCCTGGCCAATTTTTCAAACTTTACAATTTTGCTCCAGAATGCTCATGGCCGCCTGCCATCTTTGATTGGCCGCCAGCCAACATTTAGGACGTATTGAATTCCTTGTTTTGACGTTTTGTTTTCCTTTGTTTTGGTTTATAAACCTATTTGGTTGTTTGTTAAAGACAGATGATTGTTAAATGAAAAACCGAAGCTTTTGCTTGAAATCTTTGTGTTCTTGAGAGAATACATGCTTTAGGAACATTCAAAGAATCGATCACCTTCTTTGTGAGTGTTTCGCAATTAGGGTTTGTTATCCTAATTCTTTAGATCAACAACCTAAGACAAATTGATATCTAATCCTTCTTAGGGTTGAAATCAAAGGCATCCGTGGGTTTTCTATTCATTGTGTTGGGGGTTCGCAATATCCAAAGGGGTTCTCACGCGTGAATACGAAGGTTCTCGTATCATTTGGTATCAGAGCCTAGGCTCTAGATCAGGTTATATCGTTCTTTCTATTAATCTTTTGTTTCTTGCTTTCAATTCTTGGATTGTTCATCAAGATCAAATCCGATTCTTGTTAGTGAAAAAAAAAAAAAAAAGATTGAATCTTTATTGTTCCTAGGGTTTGTTCATCAATTGAACGGACTATTAGATATCTCGTGTGTGTGATCTTTTTTGTTACAAGCGAAAGATTAGGGTTTGAAAATCTCTATTCTTGAGATTTGAGTTCAAAAAAAAAAATCGAAAAAAAATTTTAAAAAAAAATCACCAAAGATCAATTCTTGTCGTGAGTATTGAGTTCTTTCCAACAATATAATTCTTGTGTAGAGTTCGTTGAGTTTTCTTCAATTCTCGTTTGTCTGATTCGAAGAGTCTTGAAATTGTCCATTGTATCACTCTAAACACCTTGATATCGAAATTCTTGGAATTGTTCTAAGAGTGTGATTCGATTAAGAACACGAAAGAAAGGCTCGAGAGGTGTGAGGGAAACCCTGTGTGTGGCATCTTGATTAGAGAAACACGAGTGAACACCCCATCTTGTGAGTGATAAACACGAAAGGGAGCGCTTGTGAGGAAATTGAACTTTATTATTGCTAACGATTATTTGTTTTGCAGGAAAAGATGTCGGGTAAGGGTGTGATTGAAGGTAGGGACGGAGGTAGTAAGAAGGGGCTTTGATGCAAGACGCTAGAGCATCTGAGTATAAGCGTCTAATCGAGACGATGATGGATATGAAGGAGTCTCTAGAAAATATGAATTTGAGACTACAAGCTGTTGAGAAGGAGGCGAGTCCTATGGGAGTAAATAGAGGAGTTAGTTCTACCACACCCAGGTTGATGATGTGGGGATGTTAATGAGTATCGGGAGGAGGAGTATGATGATAGTCCACCTATGATATTCAATAGGAGAGGTAGAGGTGTAGAGGCGGTAGGGGTATAGGAAGAGGAAGAATGCAGGAGAATTATCCCGTTGCTAGGAATAGATGGAATGATGATTATGTAGATCGAGATTTGGGGATATCAAGTTGAAAATTCCTATCTTTCAGGGTAAGTCTGATCCTGAAGCTTATTTGCAATGGGAAAAGCGAGTTGAGTTGATTTTTGATTGTCACCAATTTAGTGAGGAGAAAAAGGAAAATTGGCTGTTACCCAATTTCAAGATTATGCTATATCTTGGTGGGATCAGTTGGTGACAAGTAGGAGGAGGATATGGAGTACCCTATTGATACTTGGCAGGAGCTGAGGGCTGTGATGAGAGAACGTTTCGTTCCCAAGTACTTTCAAAGGGAATTGATTCAGCGGCTTCAAGTGTTGAGACAAGGTAGTAGGAGTGTAGAGGACTACTACAAGGGATGGAGATGATCATGACGAGGGCTGATGTGGTTGAAGATGAAGAATCCACCATGGCACGGTTCTTGGGTGGCTTGAACAAAGAAATCGCTGATAAAGTGAGTTGCTACCATATGTCGAGTTGGAGGAGATGGTACATCTTGCCATCAAAATCGAGAAGCAACTTCATGGCAAAGGTTCAAACAGGTATGTTTCCAAACTTCTTCAAGCTATAATAATAATTGGAAAGGATTATGGAAAATCTGAATTTAAAGGTGGAAATAGTCTACAGTTGATGTAGCAAAGAGTAAGTCTGGTGGGGTTCATCTGAGAAACCTAAAAGTATATGATCAGAAGGGTAGAAATCGAGATATTAAATGTTGGAAGTGTCAAGGTGTTGGACACATTAGTAGGGAGTGCCCTAATAGGAGAACTATGGTGGTGAGAAATGGGGAAGTTGTCACTGATGATGAGGAGCTGTAGTGACAAAGAGGAGGAAGCCATGCCTGAATTAGAAGACTGTAGTGATGAGGGTAGCATTGATGAGCCAGAAAAGGTTGAAATATTGGTTACTAGGCGTGCACTTAATACACAGCTGAAGGAAGATTGCCAGGAGGAGCAGCGAGAGAATTTATTCCACACTAGAGGCCTTGTGCAAGGGAGAGGTTGTAGTGTGATTGTCGATGGAGGAAGTTGTACTAATGTGGTAAGTACACTTCTAATTAACGATTGGAGTTGCCTACTGTACCCCATCCTAGACCATACAAACTACAATGGCTTAGCGATTGTGGTGAGGTTAAGGTAAATAGGCAAGCTTTAATTTCTCTAACCATTGGCAAATACCATGATGAAATATTATGTGACGTCGTTCCTATGCATGCTAGTGATCTTCTATTAGGAAGACCTTGGCAATTTGATAGACAAACAGTGCATAATGGCTACACCAATCGATACACTTTCACCAAAGATGGCAGAAAAACTACTTTAACACCATTGTCATCCAAAGAAGTGTATGAAGACCAATGTGCTTTGGAAAGATTGAGAGAAGAGGCCGAAAGAAAAGAGCGTGAGAGTAGAAAAAGCACTTTTGAGAGAGAGAAGAAAAAGAGTGAAAATAAAGAGAGTGATGAAAGTGAGTTGAGTGAAAGAAAGAGGGGAGTGAAAAGCAAAATAAAAATCGGCCTAGAGAGAAAAAGAGTAAGAATGTGAGCTTGATTGCTAGGACGAGTGAGGTTAGATATGCTTTGCATGCCAATCGACCTATATTTGTACTATTGTACAAAGGGGCTTGTTTGGCAACTAATGAGATTAACCAATCTTTGCCTAGTGTGTTTTCTGATTTATTGCAGGAATTTGAAGACGTGTTTCCTGAAGAGATGCCTAGAGGACTTCCACCTGTGAGAGGCATTGAGCATCAGATTGACTTCATTCCTGGAGCTGTCATACCCAACCGACCTGCCTATAGAACTAATCCTAGTGAGGCGAAGGAGATCCAGAAGCAGGTTGAGGAGTTGTTGGAGAAGGGGTATGTGAGAGAAAGTCTGAGTCCTTGTTCGGTTCCTGTAATATTAGTGCCTAAGAAGGACGGGACTTGGAGAATGTGTGTAGACTGCAGAGCCATCAACAAAATCACTGTAAAGTATCGTCATCCTATACCTAGGTTAGATGATATGTTGGATGAATTGTATGGTTCATGTTTGTTTACCAAAATTGATTTAAAATCTGGTTACTATCAAATTCGCATGAAAGTAGGCGATGAATGGAAAACTGCATTTAAGACTAAGTATGGTTTGTATGAATGGCTTGTCATGCCTTTTGGTCTTACAAATGCACCTAGTACTTTTATGCGATTGATGAATCATGTGTTGCGTGACTACTTAGGTAAATTTGTTGTGGTTTACTTTGATGATATTCTGATTTACTCTAAGTGTCTGAATGATCACGTTTTGCATGTGCGACTAGTGTTAACAAAGCTAAGAGAGGAGAAATTATATGCCAACCTTAAGAAGTGTAGTTTTTGCATGGATAAGGTTAATTTCCTAGGTTTTGTTGTCTCTAGTCAAGGAGTGGAGGTTGATGAGGAAAAGGTTAGGGCAATTAGGGAATGGCCTAGACCTAAGAGTGCTAGTGAAGTGCGGAGTTTTCATGGACTTGCTGGGTTTTATAGGAGATTCATCAAGGATTTTAGCACTATTGCTGCACCTTTGAATGAGTTAGTTAAGAAGAATGTTGGATTTGTATGGAGTGATACACAAGAACTTGCTTTTAATGAACTTAAAGAAAAATTGTGTAACGCACCATTGCTTGCTTTGCCTGATTTTGATAAAACTTTTGAAATTGAATGTGATGCTAGTGGTATAGGGATTGGAGCTGTTTTAATGCAGGATCACAGGCCACTAATGTACTTCAGTGAAAAGTTGAGTGGAGCGGCATTGAAGTATCCAACATATGACAAGGAGTTGTATGCCTTAGTGCGTGCATTGCAAACATGGCAGCACTACCTTTGGCCTAAGGAGTTTGTCATACATACCGATCATGAGAGTTTGAAGCATCTAAAGAGTCAAGACAAACTCAATAGGAGGCATGCGAAATGGGTAGAATTCATTGAGACTTTCCCATATGTGATCAAGTACAAGCAAGGTAAGGAGAACATTGTTGCTGATGCACTTTCAAGAAGGTACGCTTTACTAAATTCTCTTAGTACTTCTTTGCTAGGATTTGAATTGGTAAAAGCAATGTATCTTACTGATGATGATTTTTCTGGAGTATTTTCTGCTTGTGTTGATGGGACTGGAATTAATGATTACTTTGTATCCAATGGATTTCTATTTAAAAAGAATAAGTTGTGCATTCCTAAAGGATCTGTAAGGGAATTGTTGGTTAAGGAAGCACATGGAGGGGGCTTAATGGGGCATTTCGGGGTAGATAAGACCTATGATATGCTACATGAACATTTCTTTTGGCCTGGCATGAGGCATGATGTGCATAAAATTTGTAAAACTTGCATTACATGTAAAGAGGCTAAATCTAAACTGCAACCACATGGACTATATAAACCATTGCCTGTTCCTGATGAACCCTGGACTGCTGTGTCTATGGATTTCGTTCTTGGCTTGCCTAGGACTAGGAAAGGTCATGATAGTATTTTGTTGTGGTTGATAGGTTTAGTAAAATGGCTCATTTTATCCCATGTCATAAAACTGATGATGCAACATATATTGCTGATTTGTTCTTTAGAGAGGTTGTGCGATTGCATGGCATACCTAAAAGCATTGTTAGTGATAGGGATGTAAAATTTTTGAGTCATTTCTGGAGAGTTTTGTGGGGAAAGTTGGGAACTAAGCTTATGTTTTCGACTACCTGTCATCCACAAACTGATGGGCAAACGGAGGTGGTTAATAGAACTTTGGTTCAATTGTTGAGGGCAATCATAGAGAAGAACATTAGGACTTGGGAGGATTGTTTACCATTTGTGGAATTTGCATATAATAGGGCTATTCATAGCACTACTCATTGTTCTCCATTTGAGATTGTTTATGGTTTTAATCCTCTATCTCCTATTGATTTATTGCCATTACCGCCTAACAAGTTTGTTAGTTTTGATGCTGAATCTAAAGCAGATTTTGTGAGGAAGCTACATAAACAGGTGAAAGACCGGATTGAGCAACAAAATGCCAAGGTAGCTTCAAGGGTGAACAAAGGAAGGAGACCTATGATTTTTCAACCCGGAGATTGGGTTTGGGTTCATTTTCGCAAGGAGCGGTTTCCAATACAACGAAAGTCTAAATTGAGTCCAAGAGGAGATGGTCCATTTCAGATACTTGAACGGATCAATGATAATGCCTATAAAGTGGACTTACCAGGTGAGTATAATGTTAGTGCAACCTTTAATGTTGCTGATCTTAGTCCTTTTGATGTAGGTGATGCTTTTGATTCGAGGACGAATCCTTTTGAGGAGAGGGGGAATGTTACAGAAGAGCCAACGGTCCAAAGTTTAGATCCGAATCAACATGAAGACCAAGTGGCAACCATGGAACCTCAAAGAAATTCAAGTCCAATAAGTTTTCCTCAAGGACCAATCACAAGAGCTAGAGCTAAGAAGATTCAACAAGCCTACAATAATCACTTCCAAGGCTTATTAGAGCATGCAAGGATGAATCACAAGGTTATCAAGGCTTTGGAACAAGGATGGAGCAAGTATACTTCAATATTTTTCAAGTAATCATCAAATAGAGCCAAGGAAAGCTGATTTGTGCAGAGAAACAAGAATGGCCGCCAGCCATTATCCCATGGCCGCCGGCCATGACTCCCCTGGCCATTTTTCGAACTTTACAATTTTGCTCCAGAATGCTCATGGCCGCCTGCCATCTTTGATTGGCCGCCAGCCAACATTTAGGACGTATTGAATTCTTGTTTTGACGTTTTGTTTTCCTTTGTTTGGTTTATAAACCTATTTGGTTGTTTGTAAAGACAGATTATTGTTGAATGAAAAACCGAAGCTTTTGCTTGAAATCTTTGTGTTCTTGATAGAATACATGCTTTAGGAACATTCAAAGAAGATCGATCACCTTCTTTGTGGAGTGTTTCGCAATTAGGGTTTGTTATCCTAATTCTTTAGATCAACAACCTAAGACAAATCTGATATCTAATCCTTCTTAGGGATTGAAATCAAAGGCATCCGTGGGTTTTCTATTCATTGTGTTGGGGGTTCGCAATATCCAAAGGGGTTCTCACGCTTGAATACGAAGGTTCTCGTATCACTCCTAATCAAAAGAAATAACTCTAATGAGTATTTCTATGAAGTTTGAATGAACTTATAAATTATATTCTAATAAGTTCATCAAAATTCGTCTAAGAGGAAATTCCAACTTGAAATGACCATAACTTGGTCATTTTAACTTGGAATCTCACATATTATATACCAATTTCTACCTATTCAACAAGAGCTATTTATTTCTAGAGTTATTTCCAACAAAACAGGTTGTTTGGTCCATGAACGGTAGGGAAAAGAATACTATACGAATTTCCCATTCCACAATTCAACTCTTAAGTTCAAACCAAGCATCATACTAAAGTTTTGATAGATACTTAGCTATCATTATATCTTGTGAGACTCTATTATATACATATATAACTCAATATCATGCATGATTTATGGGCGTTGGTAATTCCAATCCTCATGTACTTAGATAATGACAAATAGGATGTATTGGACATCTTTTTCCTAACTTTGTTTCTACCAAGTGCATAATGTATATATGCAATACCTACAAGCTATAGTCATGAAGGTTATGAGATGAACTATATATATGTATATTCTTGAAGATATAGTACCAAGAATTCTTTTTGAAAAATTTTTACTTTACAAAACTTTTGAAATTTACTAGACTTAAGAAAATAGTTTTTTTTTTCCTTGTAAAATTACACTTTCTTTTATCAAAACTCAACCTTGATGACCTATATACCTAATAGCTTCATTATTTAAATAAAAACCTTCATTTTGGGGTTAGAAAATAGATGTTTAAATAGGTGGTTTACTTAATTATGAATTTTACAAAATTTTGAAGGAATGAATACATTCTTTAATCTATTCTTTGAAACCATTCCTTCTTTGAGGAATATACTTTGATAAACCTCTCTTATCCTTATCAAAATTAGGTCTTTATTACATGTATCCCCTAGGACTTCTATTTTTTTTTTTTTTTTTTTTTATGAAAATAATCATTTTAGCATTTGGATATAGGTGTTTATATAGTGGTCATTTTCAAATCCTAATTTTAAAGTTTCCATTTGGGATTGTTTCTTTTATAAAACTCATTTAATCTTTCAAAAACTATTCCTTAATCAAACCTACTTCTTAAGGCTTCCATTTTTCTAATAAAAATCTTCTTTTAGGGTTGAAAAATGGGTGTTTACACTTCAAACTTCCTTTATTACAAATTTAAAACTTGTTATTGGGATTGAAACATAACTTTTGTAAACTTTTCCTTGTTTTGAAGATATTCTTTAATAGATCTAAGCTTTACTCATCAAGATCACTCATTTATGATATCTATTCCCTAAGCCCTTCATTTTTAATATAAATACACATTTTGAAATTGAAAAATGGCTTTTCTAAATATGGTTCCTTTTTTATTTGAATTTTCAAAAATCTTTTCTGTTGAAACTAAAGTAGATCTTGAGCTTTCTATCATTTCCCTACTATTATCATACTACTACAAGTTATTTATATGCATAAATCAAAAGCCTAAGGCACTTTTGAACTCAAAACAACTAGATCTAGTTTGTTATACTAGTTATAAATGCATGAACACTATGACTATTATATGGATATGGCTAGATGATGAATACATGCACAAAACATTAATAATAACAACATATCTTAACAACAAAACAAGTAATAGCAAAATAATCTTAAATAACAAGATTTATAACATTGTGATGGCAATGATCTCTTATTCAAGTGGTTCCACATCCCTAGCTTAAAGCTCATGGGGATTTTTGAGTGAAATCACACATAAATGATCTTGCCATTATATGTTTTTAAGGTTGTAAAGTGTAGATCTATTACCTATTGGATGTGTAGAGTAAGAAACTTGAAAGAAAAACAAAAGGGTGTGTGTGTATTGAGGGAGGAAGGCTATGGTTTCAAGGAGGAGAGACGAGAAAGTTTTGAAAAATTTTTCTAAAGAGAAAATGAAGAAAGAAGAAAAGGAAATGATGAAGGCATAAAAAGGTATTTATAGAAAGAGAATTTAGGGTTTATGTGATTAAACAATTGAAGAAAAAATCAACAAATGAGAGAAAGCAAGGGGGAAGGGTGCTGGTTTGCAAAAGTAGAGAGAAAGATGTGTGTTGTGTAAGTTTCAAAATTAAATAAGTAAATTAAGTAGTAAAAATTATATTGGAAAAGTAAATTGTAAGGAAAATAGGTTGTAAGGATGTGAGAAATAGGTTATGGGTAGTTGTAGATGATGAATAGTGTAAAAGAAATCAAAAAGTAGATTAGACATTTAAAGTACTAGTAGTAATGAAAATACGATAAAAATGTTATAACCATAACTTTTATAATCCGAAAAATTGTATAACTGATATATTTGAAATCTTATGAAATTACGAGTCTAACGGTATTAATATCATATATTGAATATCTCGAGCCCTAGGACACGCTTTTCAAAGTCTATATCGATCGGGTTTGAAATAGGTCAAAAAGTCGTTAATCTGATCTTTTTAAGCACCCTAATATTATTACGAACCAAACTATACTCTTCACTCGTATTTTGACTTCTTGGTTTAGCAACGCGGGGTTGCCAGACCTAAACTATTAGAGTTTCCTGGGAATTTATTGACTTAAGGTCTCCGGTTGACTTTCCGATTTAAGGTTTGAACTTGATATTACCCTAAAAATTAGGGGTTTACAATCACACCCTCATCACGAGCGTGATAGGGAATGGACGTTGTATTTTCGTTTCTCGAGACAATCATTCACCCTCATCACGGGGTGACCAATAAGATGATGTTGTAATAATGTTTTTACTCACTTTAATGATTTTTCTAAATTTGGTTTAACCTCAAGTACACCTAAACTTAAGTAGAATGCTATACCTAGACATAAGATAGTAGTAGTTCTCAATAACTTAGGGAATCTAAATAATATTAAGAGTATATTTTATTTTATGGAACAAATATTGAAATTGGTATTGCTATATATGATTAGGTGTTCCCTATAGAATTAAGTTATCTAATCTAAAAACCGTATTAGGTACGTCCTTATATTAGTTGTTGCTTATGAATGTAAGCTTAGAAACTATAAATAAACTTAATTCTATCCGACTTTAAATTGGTTGTTGCTTGTGTTTGATTGGGTCTAGTGGTTCAGGAGTACTGGTGCTACTAGGATAGCACATGATGATCTATGTGTGGCATTATCTCGAATGGAGTTGTGCACAGAGATAATTCAAGTAATTTAAAAATAGTACGAGTACTGTCATGCCCCAAGGGTGTAAGTCCCTAGATTTTTCGATAATATAAGCAAACCTTAAGAATTGGAAGACAAAACGAAACCCTAAAGTTAACATAGTTTTACGTTTACTCTAGTGAATCTAGATCCGACAATCTCATGTTCTTAAATCCTAGAAAACGAAATTGGGATAATTGTAGAAATGGTTTGTAATAATATAGGAAAGTTTAAAAATATTAGATTCGTAATTTTCTAGTGTCTTTGGATCCGAACGGGATCATTTTTGAAAACCATGCCCCAATGCACGAGATAATGAAAATATTCCGACAACACCAATAGATTCGTAAAATAAAAGGTTTTCAAAAATATCAGTTTTAGAATTTTTCGGTAACTAATAATATCAGATATAGGCCATTTACGCGTATTTTCTTTACTACCGGTATTTCAGTTGTCTAGTCTATATTCATAGTACTTTTCTACTATTTATTACTATTCATCTATCTCTACTTTTTCTTACACTCTACCATACCTATACCTTACAATTTACCTTCTCCATACAATTTTAATCACATCACACTTTACACATACTTCTTTTATTATAAAAAAAACAAATAAATTAATTTCCCCTCCTACACCAAGCAAAACGGCACCTATCCCTCTTCATCCATCCAATTTTATTTTCTTTTCCAATTTATTAATTACATCTAATTTCTACTCCAAAATCTATAAATACTCCCTCCTCTTCCATTCTTTCACACAAACTCATTTCCACTAAAACTCTCCCAAAATCACTCCATAAAATCCCCTCTCTCAAATCTCTCTCAAGTTCTCTCTTTTCTTTAGAAAACCATTCCCACATATTACTACAAACCATTCCATTCTTCTTCAACAAACACATAAGCCTTAGGTAAAATTTCTCTTATTCACTCATCATATTCATACAACTTAACATGAGTTTAGTGTATGTTTTTTAGACTCATGAGAGTTAAAGAAGCAACAATATATTCATGTTTTGTTCTTGTTCATATTCTTATTTTCTTTATATTTCTAATATGTTGTTGTTATTATTTTTGTTTCTAATCTAACTTATATAAAGTATTATGTATATTATGTATATATATATATATATTTATTTAGAGCATATGAGCTCATTTGTTATTTATTTACTTTCAAGTTATGTAATTTATTTATTTCATGTAATTATTAAGACTAATCTTTCTAGTCTTAGACTTGTCCATACCAAGTCAAAATAATTTTCTTTATTTGCTTTTCTTTTCTTTTGAGGACTAGTCTATTCATAGTCCCGAAATACCTTGATAAAGCTAAGGTTCCCAATACTTGACCTTACTTTTATGCTCTTATATAATTTATATTATTATGTTGTTTCTCATAGTTATATATTCTCATGCATGCATGAACATTTGTTATTATCTCAACCATAATGAAAATGAGTTTTCTTAAGTAATAAAGATAAGAACTCTCTTTAAAAATAGTTTTTGTCACATAAGAAATTATTTTTCCGTAAAGACTTAATATTTTATCTTAAATAATATTTTCTAAGATTAGATAAGTTTAACTCAAGTTTTAGTAATAACACTATATGTGATTTTATCTAGAAATACATAAAGTAAAGTTATTACAAATTCTCTTTTCAAACCAATGAAATAAGAAAGTTTCCTTAAACTTAATTCCTTGTTTAAACAAAAGTTTTCCTAAATTCCTTTTCTACTAACACACTAAAATACTAAGTCTAGATAAGTTTTTCAAAATTGACTTATAAGATCATTGATATTATTCTTTTAAAGTGGATCTAACATTAGAAAAACTTTAGAACACATAACCATGAAATATTTAGAAAAACTATGTTTTCCAAAACACTAGAAATAAATTTATGAGAATCCTAAAAGATTAAAAATTTCTTTTTGAAAATTTAATTATTCTCAAAGTTAAGAAATGGAGTTAAAAGAAGGAAATTGATATGGTAACCCTAGGTATAATAAACCTAGAACCCCCAAATCGTTGATTGGAATTGGAACCCGAGGATCGTCTTGAGACAAGTCATCGTAGGATGGAATTAGACCTCAATCAAACCTGTTGATTGCAACCTAATTATCAATGAATGGAATGGAACTAGACCTCGAACAAACCTGTTGATCGTAACCTAGTTATCACGTCGACCTCCTTGAGTGTTTAGATCAAGAAAATCAAATGGAAATTCGTTCACAAGGAACAAGATGGAGTTTTCTCTCAAAGAGAATGAATAACATTCATATAAATCGTCTTTTGTTCAAACCTTAGAACCAAGGCTTAATATATAGCCTTTTACATACAAAGAAATTAATGATATGTAACTGAAAACATAAATAGCTGACTGTAACTGACAAAGAAATTAAAGACATAACTGACAAAGAAATTAAAGACATATAACTGACAAAAATAAGTAATGCTGTGTAACTGACAAAAATAAGTAAAACGACGCGACCTAATGAAAAGACGCGACTCAAAATTAATGAAAAGACTTGAAAATCTTCAATCCTTTGAATCCCAAACTATCCTATCAACTCTTTTGGTTCTCTTGGCTCTTGTTTTAATCTTTGAAGCTTCCATCATCGCACCTCTCATCCATTCAGATGGCTTGTTGAGCTTCAAATTGGACGGCTTAAAAATTGAGGCTTCTAGGATCACATCATTCCCTCCTTCTTCGAAAAGATTCGTCCTCGAATCTTTGTTTTTAGACACTTCTAAATTGCAACGAAGGAATTTAGATTGAGATTCTATTTCATCTTGATCTTCTTGAGGACTCAATTCTTTGAATCCCTGCATTGAGGAATCAATTTCACTAGAAAAAGAAAATCATTAGTTGATAAACAAATATAACTCTCTGTGTTTCACACTCCGATTCTTTTTCCTCGGTGCTCACCAAAGTGTTTTCATCACACTTTTCCTCACTCTCACGCTTGTGTTTTTCTCTCTCTCTAAAACTTTGAGCTATTGTCATCTGATCCATACAAGCCTCCAAAGGATTGAGAGAGACTAATTTCACCCATCTTTTGCTTAAAACAAAAGAATATCGATTATTGTCCTCATCATATCTAGCTTTCCTCTGAAATTGCCATGGTTGTCCCAAAAGAATATGACAAGTTTCCATTAGTACCACATCACATAAGACTTCATCATATACTTGCCAATCGAAAAAGAAATTAGAACCTGCTCAGTCACCTGAATTTCTTCATATCCTTTTGACAACTTTAATTTATAAGGTGTTTGATGCATGCTAGTTTTCAAATTCAATTTTTCTACCATCAAGATACTAACAAAATTTGCGTAACACCCACCATCAATCCTCAAACTGCATGTTTTGTCCTTTACATGGCTTACATGGCATCTAGTGTAAAATTTAGGATCACCAGAAATCTCATCAACATCATGTCTCAACAGACTAGATCTCACTTGCACTTTACTCATAATTAATTTTTTTTTTTTTAGACAACTCAAACCCTAGATAGCAAAAATAAAACCCTCGACAACAAATCAAAGTCCTCTCTTTTTTTTTTTTAAACCCTAGATCTAAAGATCACAACTTTTCACAAAAGAACCCTAACAACAGACCAATCAAAATCAAATCTTTGTTTTTTTTTTTTGACAAATGGAACAATATAAAGATGGTTCTTTTCTTTCTTTTCTTTTTTTTTTTTTTTTGACTCAAGAACCCTAATCAAGAACAATAACAAATAGATAACAAGATTAAATAAAGATAAAATGATAGATTACTTGTGACAAGAAACCGTAGCTCTGATACCAAATGATATGGTAACCCTAGGTATAATAAACCTAGAACCCCAAATCGTTGATTGGAATTGGAACCCGAGGATCGTCTTGAGACAAGTCGTCGTAGGATGGAATTAGACCTCAATCAAACCTGTTGATTGCAACCTAATTATCAATGAATGGAATGGAACTAGACCTCGAACAAACCTGTTGATCGCAACCTAGTTATCACGTCGACCTCCTTGAGTGTTTAGATCAAGAAAATCAAATGGAAATTCGTTCACAAGGAACAGATGGAGTTTTCTCTCAAAGAGAATGAATAACATTCATATAAATCGTCTTTTGTTCAAACCTTAGAACCAAGGCTTAATATATAGCCTTTTACATACAAGAAATTAATGATATGTAACTGACAAACTAAATAGCTGACTGTAACTAACAAAGAAATTAAAGACATAACTGACAAAGAAATTAAAGACATATAACTGACAAAAATAAGTAACTGCTGTGTAACTGACAAAAATAAGTAAAACGACGCGACCTAATGAAAAGACGCGACTCAAAATTAATGAAAAGACTTGAAAATCTTCAATCCTTTGAATCCCAAACTATCCTATCAACTCTTTGGTTCTCTTGGCTCTTGTTTTAATCTTTGAAGCTTCCATCATCGCACCTCTCATCCATTCAGATGGCTTGTTGAGCTTCAAATTGGACGGCTTAAAAATTGAGGCTTCTAGGATCACATCAGAAATACTTACTAATAAATTTTCCAAACAAAATTAAAAAGGAGATTTTCAAAGTCTTAGCTTTTCTCACTTTTAAGACATTTTGTTTTACAAAATCATTGTTGAGACAACACCACTAAATTCATGCATATGGTTTGAGTCTATATATATGTATTCAAAGGATTTTTCAACCATACAATTATCTATATTTTTGTACAAAAATTCTTGAATGAAGAAAAGTTTGAAAACTTAAGTTTTGAAATTGGAATTTTCGTATCAAATTTGTACGTTACTGTTCCGAGACCCAAATGACTTCTTTTGATAAAAATAACCTTAGAAATAGATAGATCTTTTCAAGTAGGTAGAAATCGATATATAATATGCGAAATTCCGAGTTAAAATGAGCAAGTTATGGTCATTCTAATTTGGGATTTCCATTCATACGATTTTTGACGTGTTCAATAAGATAGAATTATAGAGTTTGAATAGATCTTTGATGAAATACTCATGTCGTGTATTTCTTTTGTTTAGGTGTTGAGGACTAAGATCTTCCTTCCCCAAGGATTACTTCGACTGCTAGAAGAACGCTATGGACGAGTGAGTTTCCTTTACGCCTATGTATTCACGCATGTGCTAGTAGAATAAGAGCACTAGATGTTAGGAAAAGATAAAATTGATATGCATGTGGGATATCATGGGAATTATGTATGTGGATCGTTGTGTGCGATCAATGAACAATAAGTATATCGGAACCCGACTTGTGATTGATATAAATGTTTCCATGTATGTATTGTTATGTGTGCAAATATTGCTTGATCGCTTTAAATGATTTAATGTCATATTGGAATCCCCATATAAAAAATTGCTCATGCATATCACTTAGAATATAATTTCAAAATTTTGCTACTACTCTTTAGCGTGGGATCGGAAAGGTAAGCTGTCTTGCTACAATCTTGAGAGTTTAGGACGTTCGGGGAATAGGTCTCAAGTTGTAGCCGAGTCGGATCGATTGCTTTGGGTAAGGAAAGCCTGGGGACTAGTAGTACGGTTCGTTGGAACCCCAAAACGTGCGCAACTTTAAGGAGGTCGTTTGAGACCCAGTTCAAAGCATTCCCTAACCACCGATGGAGGGGTAAATCCATCACACATACGAAACCGGATAGTCGTATATAATGTTTGATCATATGGTTGTTGCATTTCATATGCTTGATTAATAAACTTGGTTGATTGCTTGTTATGAGTACTTTTGCGTAAGGAATATCTCACTAAGCTAGTTATGCTTATACTCCTATAGACTTTTGATATTGTAGGATTATCTTTTGCACCCGAGACCATCTTGATTCCCCGGGTAGAATCCTTATTTTGGGAAGCTTTTGGAAGAATTCTATTTTGAAGTCTAAGAGTAGATTTCTTCTAAAATCTTCTAGCTTTAGTTATTTTATCTTTATTAGAACCATGTTGTTATTATCGGGGGAATGCCCCTTAGAAGATGTAAGACTTTTTTTTTACGCAATATATTAAGTATTATTTTGCATGTTCCGTTGCCAATATCTTAAAATACATTACTTCACCGGTCTTCCTTTGATGTGAATGTACGTCTTGTACCGATATAGAAACTTCCGAGTGACCGAGGTAGCCATTATTAAGTTTTAATATTGTGTACGGCAGGCTGTCACTTTTAGGGTACCCGTTGGGGCGTGATAGAGGATATCCTAGTAGTAGTAAACAAGCTACACTTGAATACCATTACTAAATTACCTTTAGAGAATGATATGTTCTCAAACAACGGATCTTTTAGTTACTTTGATAAGAAATGACAAATACATGTAAGTCATAAATTAGTAAATAACTATCGTCTCAGTGCTTGAATACAATATTACAAACCATAATGCATTTCTAAAAGTTTCTAAACATATAGATGATAATTTAAATACTAACTATCTTAGACTAAAAATAAAAGCAAATAACTTATCCTATAATCTTCCATGAACTTTCAGTCTTGAAGTTCTTACCGGAGCTAAACTCCTGGAAGAGACTAGCCGTGGCCTAAGTGTAAACCTGAAAGGATTGTTGGAGTGTGAGCGAAACCATGGGCTCAATGAATAACCAGAACTTACAATATATCAAACAAGTTATTAACAATCATATGAAATGCAACAATTAAGCATATGCACAAATACATGCTTGGATAACTCGGAATCTAAAGTAAGATGAAGATTTACGCATTCTCATGGGGGTTGACGGAACACAATACTATAGCCTACCTACCCAGAAGAGACTAACATATAGGAAAACAATAATACTCACTTTAATTATCACTTTAAATTTATCATGTCTTTAACACTTATTTCCTATTTTAGCTTTAAAAACTCCATTAAGTGTTAGTCATTTCAAGCAATACCATAAACGGCGTCCTTCAATTACCACTTAGTTCCTATGGTATCAATAGAACAAAGGTAATCTTGCAAATAACTAATAGCTTCCTTGCCTAGATAAATCATGTGTTACTAGAGATCCGAAACACTAATACGTAGTAGGCTGCCACTTACTTAAATGTTGCTTATGCAAATCATGCAATGCATGTTCATTTCATTTATGGTACCAGTAGTTTTTAATCAGGTTTAAAGTGATCAATCATTACACAGACAAGCAACATGTTATACAAGAAATATAATCATACAGAATTCTATTATTACTATCATTAGAGTAATTTAGCAATCAACAATTCATGCAGCAAACAATTCCCATAAACCCATACATCATATTCAGGATATTATCTTTCATTCAAGATCAGTTAAGCTACAAGCACACATAATGTAATAAGACTGAGTTACTCATCTGCTCATACTGGCTAGTCGTAATAGTCAGTTGGGAAATCCTCTATAGTTTCAAAATCAAGTATTGAGATGAATAAAATATTCATCAATAAAACATAGATTATAAAACTAAACTCCTATGAGTGTCTAAGTGTCCTATATTGGTATTTGGTTTTCTTTCTATTACTATATTAGTCTTTTATGGTCCTATGATAATTAATTATTATTTAATATTTATTTTCATTTTGCTTTTCTTGATCTTGTTTGATATTTATATATTTTTATTGGGTAGTTGTAGAATTTATATTAAGTGAATTGGTATTTTATCATTACCATTATCATCATTTTTATACTGTTCTTTAGTAACCTATTGTAGTAATGAATATTTATTTACTATTATTTAGTTTCATCATGTTTCTCTTAATCTACTTTATATAATTATCTTGTTATTTTTAGGAATCACATTATTCATAATTTTAACTTATTTAAATTTCCATTCTTATGTATTTCTATATAAAACAAGTATTTTATAATTATCTTAATTTTATTCTCATTGCAATAATAATAATAATAATAATAATAATAATAATAATAATAATAATAATAATAATATGTTAACAATATTAATGTTAATTTTCATAATAACATTAATAAAAATAATAGTAATCTTAATAACCAAAACAATAATAATAATAGAGATAATCATAATAATATATCTTTAGTAATGATATAATAATAATCATAATATTAACATTACTAACAATGATAATAATAATCATTAACGATAATAATAATTACAATAATAATAAACATGTTAATAATATTATTAATAATATTAATATTAATAATAATGATGCCATTAATACTGGTTAATAATAATAATAATAATAATAATAATAATATTTTAAATTTCAAAATTAAAGCAGATTTTTATAATTTATTTTTTTTTTAAATTGGGGCCGAGAGGAATACGGTTTGGTATACGGCCGTGTGCTAGTCGTGTTCTTCTGGGAATACGGTACTCATGCAAATTCATTACCGAGAGGTACACGGGGAGTTTACTACCCCGTGTTCACCCTATCCTCATGTGGAAATATGTTCCACGTGACTTTCAATCTAATTTCTGATGATTTTCCACGTCCAACTTGTATGTAAATAATTGTTAAGTGTTTTTACATGATATATATATATATATATACATATATCATCTCATAACATATCAATATGTTCATGATCCTTGTTTTGTGATAAAAAAAGAGTGTAACTAGGGTTTTTCAAAATTTACCTTATTGTGGATGGTTTAAACTTCGTTTTTGAGTTGTTCTTGAACCTAGGATCAACAAATCTTTGTTTAAGTTATCGTTCTAACATATTGCTATCTAAAAAATGACATTACTCCCTTGTTCTTCATTTCCCAAGCTTGTTGTTAAGCTTTAATGGTGTTGCTTTGTGTTTGAGTTCTTGATTTGTTTTGGTGATTTGGTTGGGACGAATTTGAAGTTGTTATTGCTGCTATTATTGCGCAATTTATGGCTTTGTTTTGATGCTCTTTAAGTGTGGTGTCTTGAAGTTAATGAATGTGTATATGTAGAGGGCAATGGAAGCTACATTGGTTGAACAAGAAGAAGAATTCTCCTCCGAAATTTGATGATACCACTTGATCCTTCACTTTATTAAATGTGCTGTCTAGGTGTCTAAATTAGATTGTGTGTGTGTGTTGAACTGTTGACTTTGTTGTTCCCTTTTTAACCCTTTATGCATCAAATTTTGGCTAGTACATTTCAACATAATTCTAACCATCCATTTTGGCGCAATTTGCATCGATTTTTACATGTTTATGTATTATAATATTAGTTAGTTAATAATTATCTAGATTTTAGTGTAATTTATTAAGTTAAATGGGTATAAATATGACAATTATTCAAGAGTTTTGTAACACCCTAATCTAAAAGAGTTATCAGCCCGCCACGTGTCCTTAGAAGAAAAGATACACTAAGGTTATGTCACGCCCCAATGGGTTACCCTAAACGTGACAGTCCGCCACACTCAATATTAAAGCTTAAGTATGATAACCTTAGTCATTCCCAAAAGCTTTTTATATTAAGTGTAAGGCTTACTTTCACAATTTTAGAGGACCATACATGGAATTATGAAGCTTAAGGAGATATAAAAACACATTAAGAAAAGAAGATTCACAATAATTATTTGTTCATGGCAAAGACTTTACAATCTTAGGAACAACTCCCTAAATTACTAATCTATTATATACATTTAACATGCTAATACTAGCTTACACTTTATCCAGATTTCTAATGTTCAAAGGGATTACCTGCCCGCATGGTCCACGTGGCCTTAACCATAAGTAAGGGACTGCAAAAGATATCTATTGGGGTGTAAGCATAAAGGCTTAGTGAGAACTATTTCCATAAATAACTTCTTGTAACAAGATTCAATCAAGTTGATTTAATCAAAAAATGTAATGCACAAGCACGTGGGCAAACGAGCATATAGTTTTCTGGGAACTATATGTTGAATGGATTTACGCCCTCCATTCGGGGTTTGGTGATACGTAACCTCAATTCAAGTATTTTTAATTAAAAAGTTTTCTTGCTCACGAGCACACATCGTCGAGCATTCCGAATCTACTTGATTGACCTTGCTTTCAGATCTACTGCCAAGCATATTCCATCTAAGCCGCCAAGCAATCGCTTTCGGATCTCCCGCCAAGTGTTGCTTTCGACATGAGCTTACTATCCTTCTCACCCAAGGATAATAACCCAACAATGCAATGTGACTCACTTCGTGGTATGCATGAGTTCATTAGTTTATAAAGTCATAGCATAATTATTTTCAACTTTATGGCGATCAATGAATTTCACACAAATCAATATTAAACTAAAACAATCACTTAGAACAATTATGGCTTCGATATCCTTAGGATTCTTTCAATGAATTATTTCATGCATATCGGTTTATCTTTTCCTAACTCTAGTGCAACTAATTTACAAGCACAACAGGTATAGCATTTAATGGAAATAAACTCACGATGCCATTGTCGTCTATTCCTCTAAGCGGATGAGTCGTTCACACACTTCACTTAATCGTAATAGTTCTTGGGGTAAAGGAGTCCTTCCTCTGGGTCACCTAGTCAAAGAAAATACCCACAATGAGTTTTTCTTGAAAATTTTCTTGAATTTTGACAAAACAATGTCAAAGAACGTTAAAGTTCGTATGAAGGAATGTTCTAACTTAAAATGGCCATAACTTGGTCATTTTAACTCGGAATCGCGCATATAATATACCGATTTCTACCTACTCGAAAAGATCTACCCATTTCCAAAATTATATTCAACAAACAAGGCCATATAGGCTTTGAAAAAGTAGAGACAAAATTTACTACGGATTTCCAAGTAAAAACAACTTTGGTTCAAGAAATCAAAATTTGTTTGATACATACTTAGTTATCTATATAGTTGAAAAATTCTCTTTTTATAACTATATAACTCATATTTATGCATGCTTAAGTGTCTTGTTGTCCAATTTATTTTTCTTAGGTAAAATAATGTTGGGTTGAAGCTTTTCGGAAATTGTTTTTGTAAATTTCTTTGAAATGAATGCCTTGTTTTCTTTATTTTCTAAAAACGTTTCATGTTGATTTTATTTATTCTTTTCTTAGTGACCTTTGAAAATAGAGTTTTCTACTTTCTAAGTTACATTAATACTATACTTGAAGTTTTCTAGGAAATATGCTATTCTTCATTTTTCTTGTGTAAATTCCTTTGTTTATTTGTTTTGCAAAAATCCTTACTTGATATTTCTCATTCTTTTTCTCACGTCTCATATTTTTCAAAGATAATCATCCATGCATGAAAATTTGTTTTCTTCATAAAAACAATGTGGAACAATTGAGGACTTTTTGTAGAAAAACTAATTTCTATAATCTTATTAACTTCTTCTTGTAATTTGAAAAGAAATAACTTTATTATTTTCAAACCATAAATTTTCTTTGCCTATTTGTTTGCAAAGGTCTTTACTTAAAAATTTCCTTAGTCATCAATCTTATTTTCTTTCTTATGAAAAGAACCATTTTTGTCAACAAAAATATTTTCTTTTGAAAAACAAGGTGGGATAATAAGGATCTAGTGGCTTCTAAAAGTAGTTTATAAATTATAGTGAGTTCTTTTTGTAACATGAAAAGGAATGAGTTTATTTTGTGTTGCTTTATAGATTTTATACTTTACATAAACTTATTTCTAAGTGACAAAATTCTTCTTTTTGTTTAAATAAAATTGTGGACAACAATCTAAATGAACATGATTATGAGATAATAATAACCAAAATAACATAAAGGATAATAATAAAGTCAAGTATTGGAGTCTTAGCTTTTTGAAGGCTCCCGGGACTAAGAAGTAAACTAGTCCCATAATAAAATAAAATGAAAGAAAGAAAATCTTGTTTTGACTTGATGAGGACAAGTCTAAGACTAGAGACTAGTCTTAAAAATAACTTGAAATAAATAGATTGCTATGAAGTAAATAAATTGTATGAAAGGTAAATAAATTGCAAGATTATGAGCTTATATGCTCTAAATAGTATATATAGCTATATAGATATAGTAGATAGTTATGAACACAAAAGAGACATAAATGATCATAAGAGAAACATAAATGAATATAAAAGAAACATGAACATAAAGGAATTTTGATTATGAACAAAAACAAAGTATGAACCTATTGTTGCTTTCTTAACCTTCATGGTTTTAGAAAACACACATTAAGCTCATACTAAGTAGATGAACATGGAGACTTCTTGAAGAACTTTTACCTAAAGGAGATGAGCTAAGGAGAGCTTCTTGAAAGAACTTCTTGAGAGAAATTCTTGAGAGATTTTGAGAGAGTAATTTTAGTGTAGAAGTGGTGTGAAAGAAGTGAAAGGAGGGGAGGGGGGGGGGGGGGGGGGGGGGGGGGTATTTATAGGAAATGTGGAGGGATTTTTTGTTGTGATTAATAATAAATGCAAAAATTGAAACAAATTGTGGATGTAGAGAGAGAGGGGGCGCCGGCCACTTCTGTAGGGGGGGATTTGTTTTATTTTTTTGACTTTTTGGAAAGATAAAAGATGTATATGTAAGGTAGATGATATAAAGTTATGAGAAAGGTAAAAAGTTAAAGATTATAGGTAATGTAGGTGTAAGAATAAGTGTAAGAAAAAGTATAGATAAAAGAATAGTATAGAATAGTAATGAATAGTGTAATGTAAGTAGATATGACAATTAAAGTACCGGTAGTAAGAAAATAGCGTATAATAGCCAATATCTGTTATTTTTACTTACCGAAAAATTACGAAACTGATATTTTGGAAAACTTATATTTTTACGAGTCTAACGGTGTTTTCGGAATATTTTTACTATTCCGAGCTTCCGGACAGTTTTTCGAGAATGTGTCCGATCGGGTTCGGAGGACACCGAATTTAGCGAAACTGAAACTTTTATAAAACTATGGTTATACGAACTATATTTTAGCTAATTATCCCAACTACGTTTTTAGGGCCAAAGAAAACAGCAATGCCGAATTTAGTGGATACGGTAAACTAGGGTTTTGTTTGACTTTTAGGGTTCCATTTGACTTCCGGCTTAGGGTTTTATGCTAAACCGATTTCGAAAATTTAGGGTTTACAGGTTATATATTTCTAAGTCTACAAATATATATTTCAAATATCACCAATCACTCACATAAAGTGTAACTTTTAGAAACTTTTCATATCAAAATAATTTGTTTTCAACATTAACTAGCATAACTTAAAGATCCAAACTAAAATAGAAATGATAAATCCTTACATATAAAAATGTCTCCAAAAGAAACTAACTAAATCATCATATGTTTCTTCTTCTCAAATTACTAATAACTAATCTTAATTATTAGCAGGATGGTCATAACCGCTATCGCTCTCCCCATCATTAACAAATATGTCATAGCCCGTCAAATCATAAATCATAGAATCTTCACCTGGACGTGTGGGAAAAATTAAGAATTGGGCAAAAAACACCCTGTACATCAAATTGAAAGCACATGCACACGAACACGCATATCACAATATCACATCAACTTTTTTTCTAGTGCAACAATCACATTTTGATTATCTTTTCATTAGCCTGCAACCAACATAGTTTAGGACTATTGATCACTAATCCTAAACCAGAGTAACTCATGACCTCGATGAATACCATATTATCATAATATATGCATATATAGATGTGTTCTGCAATTAAGTTGGTAACGACTCCTAATCTGCCGGAATCATCTCTAAGTGCAACTCCACTTGAGACATCGCCGCACATGAATCATCAGGTTGCCAGCGTTAGTATCACACTACTGTCGTGGTCTTTACTAACCTCAACCAAGCACAACCAACACTCATTTCAATTAAAGTCAAATATATGTTAAGTCAAATTTTTCAACTAATCCTACAAGCACAAACAAACATACGTGGTAATGCCATACATGGTATTGCTCCAACTCAAATCCACCAACAGAACTTCTTATAAGAATAGAGATCTTAATCTCACGTATCCTGACCAACAATATGTCTCAATTAATTTAAATTGCCACACAATTAAACCCTAACCCTAGATTCCATAATCAAACTCAAAGATCTAAAACCTTAAACATAGATCTATGAAATTAAAATAACACACACCTTCTATTCTTGGTTTGAAATCCAGTGGAACTTCAATACAACTATCTTCAAATCCGTTGATTTCTCCACAATTTCATTCAGTATATATAAAAGTCTCAAATTAGAGATTCTACAACCATAACAAATAAAGTTCATTGATTATTAGCATGGTACAGATTCTTACATACCTAGAACTTGTACATTCTCAATTCTCCTGAATAATAAATTATAATTAAAATTCCATAATTTACAGATCTCATAATCCATAAATCTGATAAAACCCTTACCTTTCTCCTTGATTTGAAATCACAACTTCAGATCTAGATCTACCCCTGATCCTCAACAACCGATCTTGGATTCCTTTTGAAACAACACATAAACCTAGATTATAATCTAAAGGATATTTCTTCAAAATCATAAGAATTATAAAACCCTAATAAAAATATTACCTTATTCTTGAATCGGAGTCTTCTAAATCTCTAATCACACTAGGGTTTGCCACAACTCTTGAATCTCCTTCAATCCATAAGATAACTAGCATAAGAGAAGATTTATCTAAAGGATTTGATTGAAAAGATTAGAGGAAGGTTACATACCTAGGGTTTTTGCTTTTTGAAAGCTCCTAGGGTTTCTAAAAGAATGGGAGGTTATATATAAGCTTTTATAAGAAGTTGAAAAGATTTGAAGACTAGGGAAATTCTTCTGTCAAATGATAAAAATACCCACTTAACAACATTATATCACATTCATACCCTTTAATATGAATTATTTATTTGTACTTTACATCTCTCCCCTCCTAAAAGAAACTTTCGTCCTTGAAAGTTACCTGATTCATTGAATAACTCGGGGTATGTGGCTCACATCTCCTCTTCTAGCCCAAGTTGCCTCCCACTTAGTTTGATTTGTCCATTGGACCTTCACGTATTTGATCACGCGTCTCCTCAATATCTTTTCTTTCGAGTTCAAAATCCTTAGTGGCTTCTCTTGGGTAGAAAGATTAGCTTGAACTTCCAACGGTTCCAAAGCTACAATTTGATCAGGGTCTTGCACATATTTTCTCAACAGAGATACGTGAAATACATTGTGCACTCCTTCCAGATTCGGCGGCAGTGCTAGTCTGTATGCCATATCTCCAATCCGTTCCAGAATCTCAAATGGTCCAACATATCTGGGATTCAACTTGCCTCTCATACCGAATCTAATAACACCTTTCGTCAGAGATATCTTAAGCAACACGTGTTCCTACCTGAAATTCCAATGGTCTTCTTTGTTTATCAGCATAGCTTTTCTATCGGCTTTGTGTAGCTTGCAACTTTTGTGATTATTTTAACCTTGTCCACCGCATCCTGAACCAATTTAGGTCCTAAAATCAGTCGATCACCTATTTCATCCCAATGAATCGGTGATCGGCACTTCCTACCATACAGGCTTCATACGGTGGCATCCCGATTGACGCTTGATAACTGTTGTTGTAGGCGAATTCTACAAAGGTAAATATTCATCCCAACATCCTCTAAAGTCCAAGACACAGGCTCTTAGCATGTTCTCAAGAATCTGGATTGTCCGTTCAGACTGCCCTTCCGTCTAAGGATGATAAGTAGTACTGAAAACCATTTTAGTACCTAAAGCTTTGTGCAAGCTCTTCCAAAATCTCCTACAAACCTGGCATGACGATCCGACACAATGGTCACTGGAATTCCATGCAGTCTCACAATCTCTTTGATATATAAAGTGGCCAAATGTTCCAAAGTATACCCAGTCCTAACAGGTATAAATCGTGCTACCTTCGTAAGTCTATCCACTATCACCCATACTGAGTCCAACTTTCCTTTGGTCCTGGGTAACGCTGTGACAAAATCCATATTGATATGTTCCCACTTCCACTAGGGTATAGGCAAAGGCCTCAATTCACCGACTGGTCATCTATGCTCTATATTGATCACCTGGCACGTGTGACACTTCGATACATTCTTAGCAATCTCCTTTTTCATATTATTCCACCAGTATAGTTTCTTCAAATCTTGGTACATTTTGTTACCTCCCAGATGGATGGAGTAACTCGAATAATGCGCTTCCTTCAATAAATCTCTCTTGAGTTCACCTTGCTCCGGTACACACAGTCTTCCCTTATACCTCATAATGCCTTCTTCATCCTCATAAAATTCAGGTGCTCTACCAATTTTCATCCTTTGCTTTAGCTCTAGTATGCTTGGATCCTCCACTTGACTTACTTTAATTTTATCTACCAATGTAGGCTGAATCTGCAACCTTGCCAATCGTGCACTTACCTTTCGAGTTACTATTTCCAAGTCCAACTTGCTCAATCTAGCAAGTGACGCTTAGTAGTGATCATAGCTGCTAAGTTCTCATTCCTCTTTCTACTTAAGGCATCTGCTACGACATTGGCCTTTCCAGGGTGGTATTGGATATCCACGTCGTAGTCTTTGATCAGTTCCAACCACCTTCTTTGCCTCATGTTTAGATCTCTCTGGGTGAAAATGTACTTCAAGCTCTTATGATCCGTGGATATTTTGCACTTCTCACCGTATAAATAGTGTCTCCGGAGTTTCAACGCATGGACTATGGCTGCCAGTTCCAAGTCATGAGTGGGATAATTTCTTTTATACGGCTTTAATTGTCTAGATGCGTACGCTATAACTCTTCCTCTTTGCATCAAAATGCAACCTAGACCTTATATAGAAGCATCACTATAAATAGTGTATTCCTCTCCACTCACTGGCAAAGCTAAAACCGGTGCATACACTAATCTCTCTTTTAACTGTTGGAAGCCACTCTCACACTTTTCATCCCAGATGAACTTCACTCCCTTTGTGTCAGTTTTGTCAAAGGATTGGCAATCTTGGAGAAGTCCTCTACAAACCTCCGGTAATATCTCGCCATCCCTAGGAAACTTCTGATTTTAGTTACTGTCTTAGGAGTCGGCCATTCTACTACAGCTTTTACTTTCTTGGGATCTACAGAAATTCCATTCCCATCCACAATATGCCTCAAGAATGACACTTGCTCCAACCAAAACTCATACTTATTGAATTTAGCATACAACCTTTCTTCTCGTAGTCTACTCAAAACCAATCGGAGATGTTCTTCATGTTCTTCCTCAGTCTTTGAATACACCAAAACATCATCAATGAACACTACAACAAAAGAGCCTAGATAATCCCTAAAGACTATTCATGAGATCCATAAATACCGCTGGTGCATTTGTAAGATCGAAGGGCATAACTAAAAACTCATAATGCTCGTATCTAGTTCTAAAAGCTGTCTTCGGAATATCTTCTGCTTTAATTCACAACTGATGATACCCGACCTTAAATCAATCTTGGAGAATACCCGCGCTCCTGCCAACTGATCGAACAGGTCGTCTATTCTAGGCAATGGATATTTACTCTTAATCGTCACCTGATTCAATTCTCGGTAGTCTATACATAATCTCATGCTCTATCCTTCTTCTTCACAAATAATACTGTAGCTCCCCAAGGTGACACGCTTGGTCTTATAAATTTCTTCTTGAGCAAATCATCCAATTAAATCTTTAATTCTGCCAACTCCGTCGGAGCCATTTGATATGGTGCTTTAGACTTAGTATGGTACCACGCACCAAATCAATAGTAAATTCGACTTCTCTCTCAGGCGGTAATCCAGGTAGATCTTTAGGAAACACATCTAGATATTCTCTCACGATCGATATTCTCATAGGATCTGTCTTTGATGCATCTTCTAGAGTCATAGCTGCTAACATCGTCTTCTCCTACAACTCGTATGTAGGTAAAGTTGCAAGTCTTTGTACTTCCAGCTTATATGCAAACTTATCTCCATCTACACTAAACTCTACAACTAGATTTTTACAATCAATTACAGCCTGGTGTTTCATCAACCAGTCTACTCCTAGGATTACATCAAATTCAATCATATCTATCACCATCAGATCTGCAGGTAAGAGCCTACCTTCTATCTCTATGTTTACATATCTACAAATTCTATTCAGCAAAGATCCACTCCCTAGAGGAGTATTTACAGAAAGACATCCAGACATCAATTCAATATCTACTCCACATACAGATGTAAACATTTCAGATATACATGAAAAGCTCGCGCCCGTGTCAAACAGCACATATGCACTATGTTTGAGAATGGATAGCGTACCTGCTATGGTGTCGACACTAGAGGTATCTCTGTGCTGTAAGGCATAAATCTTGGCAGGTGCTCTCTGTCCTTGACCCTGAGGTCTACCACTAGTGCTCCCAAAATTACTTGCCTACCCAGCTCTTTACAATCCAAGGCCTTATGCCCCCTTTGTCCACACTTAAAACATAAAATAGGTGGACCTCGATCCCTTGGTGCAGAATCTTTGGCTATGCCCCACTTTTCCACAGTTGAAGCATGCATTATCGAGCCATTTGCAGCCTTTCACATCATGGGGTCCCTAGCATTTATGGCATTTCCTATCAGAACTTGGGACCAAAGATCTTACTTGTTGAGTGAAAGGCCTTTTTCCTTTATCTTGAGCAATAACCGTAGCAGCTGGCCTCTTGCCCAGATAAACCTGACTCCTCAAGTCCTCCCTTCCCTTAATCCTCTTCAATCCCTGCTCAACCAGCTTTGCCTTGTTGACCATAGATGAGTAACTGGTCAACTCCATCAAATTATCCTGATGTTGAATCTCGGTTCTAACCCAGTGATGAACCTACTCATCTTAGCATCTTCACTTTCTCTTAGTGGCTCGGGGAGAAACCTCATTAGCCTATTCAGTTCTGCTTCATACTCTTCAACAGTCAGCTTGCCTTGTTGCAAAGTATAGTATTCTTGCAGCATCTTTTATCTGACACTATCCGGGATGAACTCCCTATAGAAGGCTTGATGAAACATGTCCCATGTGATCACTCCTTGCATGTGCCTCTTGGTGCTTAGCCACCAGTTGTTTGCCTTCCCAATTTTGTAAGTAGGAGGCATATTCCACTTTCTTGTTTGCAGGGATGTCCAATGCAGTGAAGGTCTTTTCTACCTCCTCCATCCACAATTGTGCTTCTAGGGGTTTTCCAGGTGTAGGCTCGATTGTGTACACCAAGTCCACAAACTTGTTCAGGCTCAAAACATCAGTGCCTCGCTCCATTCCCTCCATTACCATTCATCCTTTGGGTTTCCTGCCTCCAAGCTTCAGCATTTGCTTGAATCACCTGCATATCGTTTCTCATATTCTGCTACTGTTGTGTGACTACTCCTAGCAAAGTATTCACAGCTTGCATCAATTGAGCAGCATCAATAGGCACTTGTTGTCCTATAGGTGGGACTAGCGGCGACAGTGGTAGTGGGGGCAAATCCTCATACTCTTGGTTCATAGGGGCCTGATTCGGGGTGGCTGTTCCTCTTCACCAGATCTGGAGGAACCACATAGGGATTCTTCTACGAGGAGGCATTCTATTCTAAGCAACATATAAGAGAAAAACTAACTTCATAGATTAAACGCTATATAAACTACAAGATACTATAAAACTTTATAAATATAAACAGCTCCTATTATTTCTACCCCACTCATCAATGCTCACTGCCCTAAGGAGTTTATAACTTAATTCTAAAGAGATCATCAACCTAGAGCTCTGATACCACTTAAGCTGTAATGCCTTAATCTAAAGGCTTATCAGCCCACATGTGTCCTTAGAAGAACAGACACGCTAAGGCTATAGATTTCTAAGACCACAAATATGTATTTCAAATATCACCAATCACTCACATAAATTGTAACTTTTAGAAACTTTTCATATCAAAATAATTTATTCTCAACATTAACTAGCATAACTTAAAAATCCAAACTAAAATAGAAATGATAAATCCTTACATATAAAAATGTCTCCAAAAGAAACTAACTAAATCATCATATGTTTCTTCTTCTCAAATTACTAATAACTAATCTCAATTATCAGCAGGATGGTCATAACCGCTATCGCTCTCCCCATCATTAACAAATATGTCATAGCCCGTCAAATCATAAATCATAGAATCTTCACTTGTACCTGTGAGAAAAATTAAGGATTGAGCGAAAAACACCCAGTATGCCAAACGAAAGCACATGCACATGAACACGCATATCACAATATCACATACAACTTATTTTCTAATGCAACAAGCACATTTTGATTATCTTTTCATTAGCCTGCAACCAACACAGTTTAGGACTATTGATCACTAATCCTAAACCGGAGTAACTCATGACCCGATGAAAACCATATCATAATATAAATATATAGATGCGTTCCACAATTAAGCTGGTAACGACTCTAATCTATTAGAATCATCTCCAGGTGCAACTCCACTCGGGACATCGCACACAGGAATCATCAGGTTGCCGCGTTAGTATCACACTACTGTCATGGTCTTTACTAACCGCAACCAATCACAACCAACACTCGTTTCAATTAAAGTCAAATATATGTTAAGTCAAATTTTTCAACTAATCCTACAAGCATAAACAAACATACATGGTATTGCTCTAACTCAAATCCACCAACAGAACTTCTTACAAGAATAGAGATTTTAATATCACGCGTATCTGACCAACAATATGTCTCAATTAATTTAAATTGCCACACAATTAAACCCTAACCCTAGATTCCATAATCAGACTCAAAGATCTAAAACCCTAACCATAGATATATGAAATTAGAATAACACACACCTTCTATTCTTGGTTTGAAATCCAGTGGAACCCTTCAATACAACTATCTCCAAATCCCTTGATTTCTCCACAACCTCATTCAGTATATATAAAAAGTCTTAAATTAGAGATTCTATCACCATAACAAATAAAGTTCATTGATTATTAGCATGGTATAGATTCTTACGTACCTAAACTTGTAGATCTCAATTAGGAAATCGGAACCCTAATTCTCAATTCTCCTTAATAATAAACTATAATTAAAATTCCATAATTTACAAATCTCATAATCCATAAATCTGATAAAACCCTTACCTTTCTCCTTGATTTGAAATCACAAGTTCAGATCTAGACCTACCCCTGATCTCAACAACCGATCTTGGATTCCTTTTGAAACAACACATAAACCTAGATTATAATCTAAAGGATATTTCTTCAAAATCATAAGAATTATAAAACCCTAATAAAAATATTACCTTTTCTTGAATCGGAGTCTTCCAAATCTCTAATCACACTAGGGTTTGCCACAACTCTTGAATCCTTCAATCCATAAGATAACTAGCATAAGGAAGATTTATCTAAAGGATTTGATTGAAAAGATTAGAGGAAGGTTACATACCTAGGGTTTTTGCTCTTTGAAAGCTCCTAGGGTTTCCAAAAGATGGGGGTTATATATAAGCTTTTAGGAGAAGTTGAAAAGGTTTGAAGACTAGGAAATTCGTCTGTCAAATAACAAAAATACCTACTTAACAACATTATGTTACATTTATACCCTTCAATATGAATTATTTATTTGTACTTTACAAATTTTATCTCCAAAAATTTATACAGAGTTCTACAACTTTTCTAGATTATCATTGAGTTCAGCTTTAGGTTTAAAGTTTATGTGATGAACCAAAAGTATTCCTATTTTATGAGTGCTAAAACATATGTTTAATGGTCATTTTATTGATGAATATTGGGAATTTAGCACTTGAATTAATGGAGTTAAGCTTTTAGGTCTTTAAAGGAGATATTCTTTTCAAAGAAAGCAAAAAAAGGTTAAAAATGTAAAGTTTGGATTAAGAAGAACTCAACATGACAAGAACAAGCCATGTCTTTCAACCATTACAAGGAAGAAGCAAAATTAAGGGCTAAATATCAAGCTTTTGGAAGACATTTATGAGACACGACCTGTCCCAAACCATGTCAACCTAGAAATTCAACTTTGCAAGGGACATTTGTGAGACACAACCTGTCACTAGCCCTGTCGATTTAACAAAAAGTCATTCAATGTGAAAATGACTTTTTAACTACAGTAACCTCTTATTTAGTACAGAAACATTTATTTTGGGCATTGAAGGAGTGTTACTTGAAAAGCCAAGAGACTCATAACCTCCGAAACTTTTCATTTCTCCTCATCAAGAACAATCAATTCCATTTAATTGAAGATGATTATAAAAAGGAGATTGTGGAGAAGAGAAAGAAGACACATGAAAATTTTGAAAACGAGAGTTTTCCAAAGAGAAGGAAGTTCTGGAGATTCCAATAACAAGTCAAGATTATCATGGATTGAAGATCCGAAATTTTTGAGCTTTAATCTTTTCGGGTAGTATCATGATTTCGAATTTTTGTTTTGAATTTCATATATTACCATTAGTCACTATGGAAAAATAAATTTGTAGATCTGGGTTTTGTTGAATTCCATTTTTATCATGCATTGAGGCTTTGTTCTTAATGAAATCTTGAAGTTCTTTTGTTCAATTGCATGTTTGTTAACCGTTTCTTAAGTTTGTATATCCGGAATGCAAGCTTATGTATGATTTTCATTTAAGTTAATTGAAAGATTACTTTTATGAATTGATCTATACAATTGAAAAGATTTGTTTATAATTCTAGACATAGAATAGCAAGAATCTTCTATTATTTTTAAGAGTTCATGTTACCAATGCAAATTTGGGTTGCTATTGATTGAGGAGACATCCTAATTGATTAACCTAGGTTTAGATAAACTATTAGATTCGAAAGAATTAACAATTTGCTCAAGGAACTCTATAGCTTAGAACTAAAATTTTAATTATCTGATAAGGGTTGCCAAGGATTCACATGATAAGTTGGAAGTAAAACAAAACCTGGATCATTCATTCTTAATTGAATCTTGTTTGTTTGTTGGAGCTGTGTTAGTATTGTTTTAAAGAAAATTAGATAAAATAGTAAAACATCAAAATTGTCCAATTAGATAGTAGAATACAATTTAGTATTAGTACTTGCTTATTCCCTCAGGACGATCCCGATTTTAGAAGCTATACTACATTTACGATAGGTACACTACCTATTGCCTTTGTAGCAAATTAAGAAATGGGCCTTTATAAATTGAAAACTATGTTTGAAGGTAGTCATTATTATGCAATTAATTATTTTTAGGTTTTATCTCACGCAATTAGGGCTTTTTAAACTTAATAGGTCATTTTTCGTTATAGGTTCTAATAGCTTGAGAATATTCTAATTGAAAAAAATGGTGTGATCCAAATATTTATTTGGAGTCTAGATAATTAGTTACATATTTGTTTATGTTTTTATTGTATACTTATAATCTTAAGGGTTTATCTTTAGGTTATCATTTTCTAACTATAAGCGTAATTGGTTATTTACTCTTTATTGTATTTAATATCTTAACCAAGTCATTCTTATATCTTGTGTTTTCAATACTTACTATGAAATCTTAGTAGTAGTATTTAATACTATCTAGGAAACTTTGTTTTAGGGTTTAGAGCTATATACAGGCTCATTACTACTCGTAGTTATATCCAAGAGTCTTTATTAAGTTCAATATAACTATCTATTTTCTATATTTATATTTATATCCATTTTTACAGGTATGAAAATTTCTCAGGATTTACAAGTACGATACCCAGGGTATGTGGGGAGTACCCTACGCCAGTATATATACATATATATATATATATGTATTTATGTTTACGTATATGTTTTTCATGGAGCCATGAGTTACTTCGGGTTTATGACTAGTTGCAAATTTCTAAACCGTTGATTGTGTAACGCCCTAAACTAAGTTGCAAATCATGGAATTTAAGATTTTTTCAACTCTAACTCTAATGATCAAACCTTACATTACTTAGTTATTTCAGATTATTGTAACATCTATGTCTCTATTGGTTAATCAATTTTTTTCACTATTGTCAAACACCATAGTTAATCCACAGTTTTTTTTATTTACCATTTGTGCTATTCCAATTGTCTCCCAAACTTGTATTTCTTTTTTATATAACAATTTATATCTTCATATAAATTTTCTTTAAGAATCATCTCAAAATTCATCATCATAGATTAATATATATGTCATCCTTGTTTCTCCATCTATAGATTTCCTGTAACTCATTAAGATCATATTTCCTTCTTGCAATGGCCATTCCACATGCACATTCATATCTTCATAGGATTTAAGTATTCTCTAATTTATATTGGTTATCTCAATACTTTTTCTCTACTCTTCAACATGATCTTTCTTATGTCATCTAACAAATATCGCTCTAAGGTGACTAAAGCCACCAAATTCTCATTCCTCTTCCTACTTAAAGCTTCTACCACAACATTCACTTTTCCAGGGTGATATTGTATATCCGCATCGAAATCCTTTATTAGTTCCAACCACCTCCTTTGTCTCATATTCAAATCTCTCTAGTTGAAAATATACTTCAAGCTCTTGTTATTCATGAAGATTTTGCAATTCTCATCAAGTAATTAATGTCTCCAACTCTTTAATGCATGAACTATGACTGCCAGTTCCATGTCATGAGTGAGTCAATTCATTTCATAAGGCTTTAACTATCTAAATGCATATACTATAACTTTACCTCCTTGCATCAAAACACAATCCAGATCTTGTATAGAAGCGTTAATACCAATAATGTACTCTTCAGTACTTACTAGCAAAGCTATCATCGGTGCAGATACTAACTTTTCTTTTAACTATTGGAAACTACTTCCATAATTATCCTCCCACACATACTTCACTCCCTTTTGAGTCATTCTTATTAAAGGATTTAGAAATCTTGGAAAAATCCTCTACAAATCTCCTGTAATATCTTGTTGTTCCTAAGAACTTCTAATTTCCAACACATTCTTGGGAGTTGATCATTCCCTTTTAACTTTCTCCTTTTCAAGATTTACTGAAATTCCATTTCAGTTCACAATATGCTCTAAGAGAAACGCTAACTCCAAACAAAACTTTGCTTGTTGGTATACCACTTTTCATCATGTAACGTTCTCAAAACTAATCTCAAATGTTCTTCATGTTCTCCTTTAATCTTTGACTACACCAAAACATCGTCAATATATACTATTACAACTGAATCCATTTACTCTTCAAAAATCCTTTTCATAAGATCCATGGGGCATTTGTAAGATCGAAAGGCATAACCACGAATTCATAATGCCTATATCTGGTCCTCATAACTGTCTTAAAAAATATCTTCGGCTTAAATCCATAGCTAGTGAAATCCTGACCTCAAATCGATCTTAGAAAATACTTGCACTACTACAATAGGTACTTATTCTTAATCATTACTCGGTTTAACTCTTTATAATCTATACATAACCTCATGCTCCCATCTTTCTTTTTCACAAACTCATTGGAACTCCTCAAGGTGATACGATTGGTCTAAAGAACTTCTTCTTAAGGAAGTCCTCCTGTTGAACTTTTAATTCCTCCAATTCCATCGGAGCCATACGATACGGTACTTTAGACTTAGATAAGGTATCTGACACTAGATCAATACAAAACCCTATCTCTTTTTCAAGCAGTAGCCCTAATAGATCCTTTGGAATTAAATCAAGATGCTCTCTTACGTTTTGTATCCTTGTAGGATAAGTCTTTAATTCATCTCCTATTGTTAAAACTGCCATTTACTAAAACTGACTTTTCCTACAACTCATATGTAAGCAGCACTGAAGGTCCTTGCACTTCAAGCTTATACACAAAACGATCTCCATCCAATAAACTAAACTCCACAACTAGATCCAAATACAACATTATGTTTTCTCAACCAGTCTACTCCTATCATATCCATTACTATAATATGCGCAGGTAAAATGTCACCTTCCATTTTTATATCCAAATTCCTTACAAATCCAAGTCAACATTGCTCCATATCCTAAAGGTACGTACAAGCACACTCTTAACTGCCTTCTCATAACAAAACAACAAACTTCTCAAATGCTTGAAAACTTGCACCTGTATCATAATCCTAAGAAGCACTTGCCCTTCAGGCTCTTTTCATTTTTTGGCTCAATATCCATATTGTCTACACTTGAAAAAGAAAATACCTAAGGAACAATTTTGTCCAAAACTTGTCACTGCCCAACCTTGACACTTGAAAAGCAGGCATTCTTAAGCCACTTGATATCTTTGATATCAAACGGTCCATAATATCTACTACACTTCCTTTTTATACCTTGAATTGTTGATTTGTCTTGATAAAAGATCGACCTCTTCTCCTTGTCTTAGGTAAGGATGCTAGATATCTTAAGGTATAATCATCCAAAAGAATCTAAACACTATGGGACTACAAGATATGATCTTACTAACACAAACAAACATATCTCCACAAAATAAAAGGGTAATCCAACTTAAGGATCAAAACTCTATAACTATAGGATGAAAACAACGCTAATCTAGATAAGATCAAGAACCCTAATGTATTATACCCCTCTCATCATTGCTCACTGTCCTAAGGAGTCAAAACTTAAATCTAACAGATCATAACCTATTGCTCTGATACCAAATAAGCTGTAACGCCCTAAACTAAGGCATTACAACCCGCCACGTGTCCTTCTCTTAAATGAGACACGCAAAGGCTCTAAATTTCAATACCACAAAATATAAACATATAGAAATCTCCAATATACCCACATTTAAGGGTACTCCCCAAACACCGCGGCCATGCTGCTAATAAACCTATATCTACCAGAATCATCTCCAAGTGCAACTCCACTAGGGACAACGACACACAAGGATCATCAGGATGCTTCACCAGTATCATTGTCTGCCAGGTCTTTACTGGTCAAAGCCAATGACATCCAAAAAACAAATTAAGCCAAATAGAATTAAGTTCATTTATATATTTGTTCCTACAGGCAACAATCAGAAAACTAAACCTGCAAGTAAATACAACAAACAAGGAAAGGTCGTACCTTTTCCAATTCAAGGAACAGTCTCTCCAAATCCACAAATTCTTAAAACAACAAGAAATCTCCCAATCTCCTGAATATAACATATAACAAGAACAATATATGAATCATCACATCAAAACCCTAATTATCCAATTCTCCAAAATCATCCAAAACCCTAACCTCTCAAGAAATCACAACTGCAAAATCTCTTTGATCAATTCACCAGAAAACCCAAATCTCCACAAAACCCTAATTGCATAAATCAACAAATACAAACAAATCCATCATTCTAATTCGATCTTTTAATGAATTTATGATTTAGAGGATAAAAACTTACTTTGATTTGACTCTAAATCTGAAAAATCGCTAAAGACCGTAAAGAAACCGTAACCCTAGAACATCACCAATCATGAACGAACAAAACCCTAAATCAGAAATCATTTCGATGAAATCTACATATGTAATTAAGGGATTTAATTACCTTGAATGGATCTCAAATTCCTAATCTCTCTCCTCAAGATTCAGATATGACCTTCAATCTTCCTTAAACACCCACTCTTCAGATCTCCAAGAAAATTAGAACCGTTTCTCCAATTCTTCTTAAAAACAAAAGAAAATCCTAAGGTAATTCATAGATTGAAAGGCTTTAAAGGAAAGATATGATTTTGATTACCTAAATCCGATCTTCCAAGATCTCCTTTGACCAATAGAATCAAATCTCCAAACCCGATATGTATGTTTTCCAATTCTATCACAAATTCAATAATCAAACCTTAAGAAATCTAATAATCCGTAATATCTTAAAACAAAAAAAGTGATTCAGTTACCTGATTTGGACTTCTGAATCCTTTGGCGGCTATAAACTCTCAAAGGATAAGAATCTAGGTTTAGGGTTTTGTTGGAGAAAAGACAAAAAAAGAATATATAGGGATTTGTGACTTTTCATCTTCCGTCATGTGTCTGTCATGTGACCAAAATTGTATTAAAGTTAGATTTTTGTTGACAAAGAAAGAATATATAAGCCAGCGGTTTTCAACCGTTTTAAACGTACTCCAAATCTCTTAGGGTTTTGACTGAGGAATGGTGTGACAAACTCGTATGTTAAGGGTATATTTATAGAGGTATGTTGTTTAGGAAAAACCTTAGGTTCATGTCCAATTTAGGTTGCCAAAATCCATTCTTAATCAAGTTTTTGCCATGTGAACACAATAAAATTATATTTCAACTTTGACCATAAAACCTTTTTATTTAATATCGTTTGACTCTTTGACCATTCTTAATAATCCTTTTATATACATTAGGATTGACCATAAAACTCTCTTATTTTATATCAAATGACAAACTTGTCCTTCTTTATAATTTATTTATCTTTTTATTACAGGTTGCTTGGCTAGTTAAAGACAATAACTTATGATTGTTGCATATGTTACTATGTTTCATGTGGATTTATATGATATATGTTCATGTGCATAACATTGTGGTTTGGCGTACTGGGCCCTGGCTCAACCCCTTTTAATCTTTTTCAAGAATAGATGAAGAATCTATAGTCCTTGAGTTAATGGCTATGACGTCTACGTTGATTATGGGGAAAAGGTTAGTGGTAATGATTATCCAATAGACTACTAGGTGGTTAGGATCACGTGCTAGATTGAAATTTGTTGAAACTGAAAAATTCAAATTAATTGCTATGGTTTAGATTATGCTGTAAAATGATTTCGTTGGTTTTATTCGGTTAGAAATATATTAGCATATGGTTTTACACCAACTAGTTTTATGGAGTATTTATCTTAGAATTATGATATTTAAATAAAAAATTATTATTTGTGGAATGCTCTAATTATGAAAGCTTGAATTAATAGTGAATTTAATTGTGGATTATTAATAGGTTCCAAGCCTTTTTGTGTCTATATCAAGTATGGACACGTTGTCACGCCCCGAGGAGTACCCTAAAAGTGGCAGTCTGCCGTACACAATACTAAAGCCTAGGAATGACTACCTCAGTCACGCAAGGCTTCCATATCATGTACAAGGCATACATCATAACCAAGGGAACACATCGGAGTAGCACAATTTATACTGATAATAATTGAGTAACAAGGTAAAGAGAATACTTATTATAAAACATAAACATATTAAATTATAATTCCTAGGGACATATCCCTCTATTGTCTTCAAATAAATATACACCTTAAAATTTCCAAAATACTAACATAGAATACATTACATATAAAGAACCTTACAAAATAACTTCATCTTATTGCCTTCATAAAAGCTTAACATCCTTCAATGACTTTCTTAACATCATGATCCTTAATTTAAGCCAGGGTATACCTATTTCATCAAAATCTATAGGGGTATAAGCTATAACTAGCTTAGTGAGATATTCCTTTTCATTCGCACCACGTTTTCAAATAAGTTCATTTAAATTTTCACACATATGCTATGCGTACAATGCAACAATCACGTGATTACACAAATATATATAGTTATCTGGAAACTATATATAGAACGGATTTACCCCTCCGTATTGAAGGTTAGGGAATCGGTGATGAAGATCATCGATCTACTGCTAGTCCCTAGGTCCCCACCAAAAGCATTCGGTTGGCTCGGCTCCGAACCTAGAGTCACATTCCCCGAGCGATTTGGATTTTCTAGGAAGGAACATGGCCCGTGTCACAGCACGATAACAATCAATCTAACTCTATGCGTAGGAGTAGCAGCCTTCTGAAAGAGATGTGACTCGATGGATGCTATGCGTAGGCATTTTATTTTTCTTAAGCCAAACCTTATTAAGGTTTATTAGGGGGGGCGATCAATTATTTTAGCAAATAATAAACAGTCATACAAGTAAGTAAACAAAAACACTTAAACAGGCAGTTTGAAGTTGCGATATTCTTAATTCTCATTTCACGCATAAACAAAGAATCACATATATACATATCCTCAAATTCCCATACATATCCATTTTTATCTTTTCTTAGTATGCTAATGCCACTACTTTATAAGCACAAGCAAGGTAACAAAATTAAGAGAAATAACTCACTCGTCCATTTCATGATCTTCTTAGTCGTAGTAATCCTCAGGAAGGGTAATCTCGTATCTTTCATCACCCAAACAAAAGAAATACCGGGATGAGTATTTTGTAAAAATTCTACTTAAACTTTCTAATTCTATTTCACTATATTTGTCAAATTCGTATAGAATAAAATTCCAATTTAAAATAGCCATAACTTGCTCATTTTAACTCGGAATTTCACATATAATATACTGTTTTCTACCTATTCGAAAAGATCTATTCATTTCTAAGGTTATCTTTGTGATATAAGGTCATTTGGGTTCCGAAAATGTTGGGTACAGATTTAAGATAGATATTTCTAGATTTTTGCAAAACCATTTTCTAACTCTACTTCATTAAAAAATCATTTGATGAAAAAAATATATATATATATATATATATTATTGATAAATTCCTTTGAGTATATAGATAAGCTCACTTTATATGCAAAATTTCTAATGGTAGTGTCTCAACAATTTATTTTATAAAAAAATTCATTTTGAGTTGTTAAAACTTTAACTTTGATAAATTCTTTTCAAGTATTTTGAAGAAACTTTATATTTTCATAGGTTATGAGTATATTCTTATTTTATTTTCTTCATTCTTTTTCCAAAAACAAGTAAATTTTCCTTTAACCTTAGTCTTTCATAAATTTTACTTCTAGTGATAAAAGATCAAAGTTATCAAAAGTATATTAAGTTGTTGAAAACCTTTTTATAAATTTGTATTTAAAATGGTTTTAGAAAATGAGTTTTGTCTTCTTATATTTATTATTTAAAATATAAGTTTTTGTTTTCTAAAACTTGTTCTTTTATTTCCTTTGAAAAGAATCATCTTTATTGATAAAATCCTTTGTTTTTAATCTCATCTTATTTATATTCTTTGAAAATAAGTTTCTTCTTTAAAAGCTTGAAAATCATTATTTTCCTACATAGGTTTATAACTTTATGGGTTGAATTCATCTTAACTTTGAAAACTAGTTTGTTTCTTAGTTGTGTTATGGAGTTAAAAAGAGTTTAATCTTAAGCTTTTTGTGAAAACTTTAAATATTAGCAAATTATTTTACTAAAAGTTAGGTTACCATAATATACAAAGAAAGTATTTATTTCTTATGTTTCTTTGGTAAAGCTATATTTGTTATTTAAGAAAACTTTGAGAAAACTTGTATTACTCTATTTCTATGTTGTTGATAATAACTCCATTATTTTGTAACAAGTCACATAATAGAAAATCTAGTTTGAAGTTCATTTAATAAAGTAAAATTCTACTTTTAAATTAGTTGAGACAATATCATTATGTACATGCAAGTATTATGAGCATGTAAGATAATAAGAACATGAGAAAAATACTAGAAACAAATAACAATAAGCAAAATAATAAAAAAAAAAATCAAGTATTGGGAACCTTAGCTTCATCAAGATATCCCGGTCAAGTATTGGGAGTCTTAGCTTCATCAAGACATCTCGGGACTAAGAATGGACTAGTCCCAAAAGAATAAGGAAAATAAAGAAAAGATTGTTTGACTTGATATAGACAAGTCTAAGACTAGAAAGACTAGTCTTAAAGAAATAGAATGAAATAAATAAATTGCGAAGTATGAAATTAAATAAATAACAAGTGATCTTATATGCTCGAAAGATTATATATAAATACATAAATATATTTAGTTAGATATGAATAATAAAATCAACATAATGTAAATCCTCGAATTTTTGGATCCGAATTAAAAGCTTAAACCCTAATTGGAGGTCAACCGGATTCCTAGAGTCAATAAAACCCTAGTTTACCGTAACCGCTTAAGTCCGGCATTGCCGTTTTCTCAAGCCCTAGAAAAGGAAGTTGGAAAAATTAGCTATAATAGTTCGTAATAACTATAGGTTATATAAGAATATCAGATTGAAGGAATTCGAGTGCCTTTGAACCGATCGGACATAGTTCTTGAAAAACGTGTCCGGAAGCTCGGAATAGGAAAAATATTCCGAATATACGTTAGACTCGTAAAAATATGAGATTTCCAAAAATATCAATTTCGTAATTTTTCGGTAGCTAAAAATATCAGATATCGCTTTTATACGCGTATTTTCTTACTACCGGTATTAAATTGTCATGTCTACTTTTACATTACACTATTTTCTACTATTCTACACTATTCATCTATCTCTACTTTTTCTTACAACCTACTCTTACAAACCATACACCTATTTCTTACACATTTTCATTTCCAATACAATTTCACATCTTTCATTTCTTACTTTTAATTAACAAAATAACAAAAAAAATAATTTTCCTCTCCCCCATGCATGAAATGGTGCCGGCCCTCCCTCTTTTCCATCTATATTGTTTTATTTTTCATTTATTTAATTAACACAAATTATCTCCCACATTTTCCTATAAATACCCCCTCATACCTTCACTTCTTTCACACCACTTCTACACTAAAGTTACTATACCAAAATCTCTCTCTCAAAATCTCTCAAGAAGTTCTTCCTAGATTAGCTTCTTTTAGGTAAAAATTTCTCCAAGCTTTCTTTATGTTCATCTACTTATATGAGCTTAGTGTGTGTTTTCTAAAACCATGAAGGTTAAGAAAGCAACAATAGGTTCATACTTTGTTTTTGTTCATAATAATCAAATTCCTTTATGTTCCTTTATGTTTCCTTTATGTTTATTACTATCTAATATATGTAGCTATATATATATATATATTATTTAGAGCATATAAGCTCATTGTCTTGCAATTTATTTACTTTCATGCAATTTATTTACTTCATTGCAATTTATTTATTTCAAGTTGTTTTTAAGACTAGTCATTCTAGTCTTAGACTTGTCCTTATCAAGTCAAAACTCTTTCTTTTCTTTTCGGGACTAGTCTTTTCTTAGTCCCGGGGTACCTTGATGAAGCTAAGGTCCCAATACTTGATTTACTTTCTTATTTGCTTAATCTTTTAAGTTTTTATATTCCTTTATATTTCTATAGTTTATGATTCATATTCATGCATGAACATAATGTTTTTGTCTCAATAAAAATAAATGGGGAAGTGTTTTCATAAACTAAAGGTTCTTGTTAAATAAAAGTAGGAATAATTTCTTAAAAACTCATGAACATGCTTGAAATGATTTTTCTTAAATAAACAAAAAGTTTTATAAAAACTTATCTTCATCAAGTATTAGAAATTCTTTTGGAATCATTACAAGAAACAAAAATATCATTTTATTACTTTTTGAATCAAGTTTAGAAAATAAAACCACACCTTAGGAATTAAAGTAATTACAAGAGATTAAATTTAGAAAAAGAATATTCATCTCAAATAACTCAAGATCTTTCAAAAGTAAAATGAATATTCCAATAAAATCTCAAGTTCAAAGTCTTTTAAAACCTTACTTTTCATAAGTTGAGACAACTTCATTTACTTTATCCATTTGTTATGAGTCATTACATATATGTATATACCTTTCAAAAAGTTTACAAAATACTTGAAATATTCATCTTGTCAAATGAGCCTTATTTACAAGAAGGAAAACAAGACTTTGCAAATTCGTGGCAAATCTGGTCGCTGTCTTTTCGGAACCCAAATGACCTAGTTTTATGAAAATAATCTTAGAAATGCGTATATCTTTTCGAGTAGGTAGAAAATATATTATACGCGAAATTCCGAGTTAAAATGAGCAAGTTATGGCCATTTTAAGTTGGAATTTCCCCTTATACGATTTTACCGCGATTTTAAGAGAAGTTTAAGATCTTCAAGAATAGAAGTTTTATGAAAGACTCATTTTGGGTATTTCATCTTGTTTAGGTGACGAGGACCCGAGATCGTCTATCCAGAGGACTATTTCGATTAGATCTACCGTTATGGAGTGAGTTAATTCTTTTCCTAAGTTACATTTCCTTGTTTGTGCTTGTAATTAGTGGCACTAGAAATTTAGGAAAAGATAAATGAACAATTGTTATGAAATAATTGTTGAATGAAAATTAAGTATATCGAAAGACGATATGTTAAATAAAAGTGTGACTCTTGTATTGATGATGAAATTATGGTTGATCACCTTTAACATGAATTCAACTTATATGGTTAAATGTTTAATTGAAATTTATTCATGCATATCATACTTGTGAGTCACATTTATTTCACTACTATTCTTCGTGTGGGGAAACGAGAAGTGGTAGTGGTGGCTAGTAGGAGCCGGTAAGTCTACATGGGCCAGTAGGAGCCAGGAAGTCTATAGGGCAAGCAGGAGCCGGCAAATCTAAATATTGATGGTTGTATGGGCCTGTAACCACCCAACCCTTGTCATGGAGGGCGTAAATCCATGCTGCACTTGATTTGTTAATCTTGTGTATTTGGTTGTTCATGTGATTGGTGCATTACATATGCTTGAATTAAATAACTTGGTTGTCATATGGAAATGTTATATAGTTAGAATTATCTCACTAAGCTAGATTTGCTTATACCCTTATAGTTTTCTATTACAGTATGATTATCTATGGTTGGCCCGAGAGCCCAGTGTGCCAGGTATGAGCTTATGCTACTAGGAGTTTTTGGAAGAAGTTTATGTATTTTTAGTTTTGAACATAGACTTCTAGGAAAAATCTCTATAGTAGACTTATGTGGTAGTTATGTTTATTTTGTTATTAGTATAGTTGATCAAAGACTTAAAGATGGGGGAATGCCCCTAAGATGATGTATGAACTTGTTATTAAATGAAAACCTTATGTTTATCTATTTAAGTTCATGCTTGCTTTTGCTATCTATTTAAACGTAATACCCCTGTGAGTCTCCTACTATCTTGGAAGCACGCCTGACATATGATATCGAAGCTCCTGCGTAACTACGGATTGTCATTCATTAGCTTTAATATTATATGCGGCGGACTACCACGTTTAGGATACCCTCTGGGGCATGACACATAACAACATAATAAAATAGGAAGTTCATGTGTAAGAACAAAACATGAATATGTTGTTGCTTTTACTACTCATATGAGTTTCAAAACAACACCATAGTCATGTTAAGCTACATAACATGGGTAAATAAATAGTTGGAAGAAGTTTACCTAAAATGTTTATGTGGTATGAAGATGGTAGATGGAAGGGGGTATTATGTGAGTAGTGATGTGCGGTAGATAATTTGTGTATAAGGAATGATTTTTGTGAAGAATTGGTTTAAGAGAGTTTTGGTAGAGAGAAATCTTGAAGAGAGGATTTGTGGAGAGGTTTTGAGAGAGTTTTGGTAGTGAAATGAATTGTGTGAAAAAAAGAAGGAGGAATGGGATATTTATAGAATTTTGGAGTGAAACTTAGATGTAATTAAATTAATTGAAAAAAAATTAAATGAGGATGAAGAGAGAGGGAGGAGTGGACGACAACATCAAAGGAGAGAGAGAGATGTGATAAAAAAAATAATTTTAGAAGAAAAGTGTAAGAGAAGTTTGATAATATGTGGTGTAGAATTTTTATGAGAAAAGAAAATTGTAAGAAATAGGTATGTAGGTGTAAGAACATGTAGTAAGAAAAAGTAGAGATAGAGGAATAGTAATGAATAGTAGAAAAGTACTATTAATAGTGAACTAGACAATTAAAATACCGGTAGTAACAAAAATACGCGTATAAATGCGATATCTATAATTTTTAGCTACTGAAAAATTTGAAAACTGATATTTTTGAAAACCTTATATTTTTACGAGTCTATTGGTATTAATGGAATATTTTTGCCTTCCTGTGTATCAGGGCACGATTTTTGAAAACTGATCCCGTTCGGATTCGAAGGACATTAGAATTTTGCGAATATGATATTTTTAAGCTTTCCTATATTATTACGAACTATTATCAAAAATTATTTTCATTTCGTTGTTTAGGGTTTAAGAGCGCATGAATGCCAGATCTTAAACATTAGGGTTTGTTGTAAGTTTTGTTGACTTTTAGGGTTTCGGTTTGACTTCCAGTTTTGTTGAGTCATTCGTAAGACATAATTTTGGAGTTTTGACCGTATTATATTTTTAGTTTGCTATCTATGGTTTATCTCATTTTATTTGTGATTATTTAATAGTTTTCCGTTCTTTGGATCGTTTAACTGAGTCTAGGATTATGAGTTGACTTAGTTTGACTTTTGGTGAAATTTAAAATTTTTGTTTTTAAAATTCACAGGGGGTTTTAAGATCTTAGCATTTTGTTGTCAAGCGTTATTTAGATATATCATTTTGATTTGCGTTTTAGGAATTGGGTAGATGTCACGCCCCATAGGGTATCCTAAACGTAACAGTCGCCACATACTATATAAGACTCTTGAAATCCCTATCCGAGCCCTTCGGGAGTGTTATATAGATGTAAAGCATCCCTTTAAGACAATAGAATACTCAATCAATGGAGTTAAGAAGTTTAATGTAGCATTCACTAGCCATAGATATTAAACCAAAACACATATATATACATTACAAAAGTCTAAGGGGCATTCCCCCGCAAAATAATATCAAGCCTATTACAGTCATCCAGAGTCCTTTAGTTTCCAACGGAAGTCTAAACAAAATCGAAGTAAACTTCTAAGGGAAACTCCTATCTCCGGTACCTGAGCTGTGGCTTGCCTCGGCCTAAGCCAAATGAACTCGTGCTGCAACAAGTAAAAACTATGGGGGTGTAAGCTAACTAGCTTAGTGAGTAAGAACTTCCATATCATAATTAAGACATAACATTCAAGCAAGTGATTATTCAATCAAGTGAAATGCATCAGACAAATGAGTTCAACAAACATATGACCAGCCGAAAATCATATGTGGATGGACTTATGCCCTCCATCCCGGGTTAGCAGATTAACGAATCCTGCGGTACAACGCCGTTTAAGCTCACGGTCAACTGAATAAAATTTCGTTTTATGGATCACGATTAACCAATATATTCTTTTTATGGATCACGATTAACCAATATATTCTTTTTATGGATCACGATTAACCAACATATTCGTTTTATGGATCACGATTAACCAACATGTTCGTTTTATGGATCACGAAAAACCAACAAATGCCAATGCTCCATCCCCATCGTGATGTGAATGAGTTCAATTATAATTGAGGTCTAATAATAAATTAATCCGATTCTTTTAGGTGACCAACAATTATTCGCAGATAATCGATATAAATTCTAGCTAAACAAGCAGCAGCTTATCACCTGGTTTCGATATTCCTTAAGTTCAACTTCACATATCAATAGCAGACAAATATATATAATTCCCATATACCCCATCATGCATATCAAGTTTTATCTTTGCCTAAACAACTAATGCCGCTATCAATACAATCACAAGCAACAATTGAGATTGGAAGTAGTACTCACTTGGCCATAGTTCGCCGGTCTTTTAGTAATAGTAGTCGGGTGGTAATGTATCGTCTTGCTCGGGATCACCTACCAAATAAGAACAACCTAATAAGAATCTCATCACTAAACTAATTTAAGCTATACATCTAAACTATACAAAATCGGAATTCTCGCTATTTGCGGAAGCTCTGACTTAAAACGGCCATAACTTGGTCATTTTAACTCGGAATTTCGCAAATTTTATATCAATCTCTATCTACTTTGAAAGATCTATCTATTTCTAGTATTAATTCCAAGTTTTGAAAACATTAAGGTCACGGAAAAATAGGATCAGATCTGTTCTGTAACTCTTCCGATTCCGAAAAATTGTTTCGCATTTGATAAAAATGTTCCTAGTTGATGGTTCATGTATAGATGGTATATGAATGAATTCTTAATATGAATATCATGTAATGAGCTCAATGTATGCATTGTTTTGATGATCTTTTATTATGAACTTCTAATTATTAAGAACTCCATGATGGTCACTCATAAAAAGCTATTCTTTCCAACTTTACATTCCCTAGGGTTTTTATGATTTTATTCTTGGAATTTACTTGTTATCTAAATAAAAATGAGTTCTCAATATCTATATTAGTCATGACCTTCATTTATGCATAGAAATTCACATTTTTCATTGGGCAAATATGTTTTTAAACAAACTTTTCACAAAAATCGGAATTTTGGAAATTTCCTTTTCTTGCATTTTCTTTATGAGAAAACTTGTTTAATGCATCAAAAATTGAAGCTTCATTATCTATTATCTAAGGACTCCATTTGACTCATAAAACATGCCATCTAAGCTTGAGTCTAAGAATAGGCCTTATCGAGCCTAGGCATAAATTAGGCTTATCAAAGTTATACGTTAAATAAAATTACAATTATAGTTCATTTTGAATATGACTTGGTAAAATTATGGATAAAAATAATTAAAAGGTTTAAAACACCAAAAAAAAGTCAGTTTCTTTAATAGCAGATGACCAAGCAAAACAAAATAATTTATAATAAATTTATATAATATAGGAAAAGATTGAGGAGATGAAAAGGAGATTTCAGTTTTGGTAATGGAGGTAACGAAAGATATAAAAAAAAAAACAAAAATGCAAAAGATTAGTGGGCATTTAGTTGGGACATCATGGGAAACGTAAAAAAAGTTATTGAGAATCGTTTAATTTAACAAAAATTGTCATTATAGAAAAAGTTGACTGTCAAAATTAAGCGGTCATGATGTGCTTTTGAAAACTCGTGTCATTTAATATTCCTAAACAAAACAAAGAGATGAGGAAGATGAGATAAGATGATGCCATTTCTTAAATAAATTCAATTTGATGATATAGATTTTAATTTCTTTTTTTTTTTTTTTGAAAATGAGCTTCATTTATGTATTTAGTTTATTATATTTTCATCGGTACAAAGGTTGTTATCAATTCATGTACTTGCTTCGAAAATTCACTATGTAATTCCTATAACCGTTACTGCGATAACGGAGTTGTTGCCCGTTCATGTAATAAATTCCTGAACGACTACCATTAAGTGCATAGTTGATGCCTCAATATATAAATGAGGAAGGTGGAAAACATGATAATTTTATACCTTAGCACATCATGGCTACACTAATTGCTCCAAAGGAATTCTCTCCTGTTGAAGACGCAGAGAACATCAAGAAGGCTTGTTTAGGTAAAATGCTTTTACATCCAATTTTTTCACTGGCATCTTAAAAGGGGCTAGAAATTTTTTTATATACAGTATCCTGTCTAACACTCGGAAAGGAAATCTTATAATCTCGTATTCTCTAATACAACCATATTATTGTATGAGCACTCATGCGACAAAATGGTTGACAGTTGGCCGCCCCAGAGGCTTAAAAATTTTTAACTTTTGCCTCAACCTTTTTTCAATAACATTATCAAGTTTCTTTTAGTTTTTATTGTTAACCTTTTCCCTAAAGTTGTGTTATAGTTTGAAACAGAAATTTCATATTCTTAAAATTGAATGTATTTTTTTATAGAGATAATTCATTTAGTATTTTAACAAATGTTTCAAAGCGCTCTTACCATCTTTTTCCCAGAAAATAAGTCCCCCTTGATGTAAAATCTTGCATCTAAGTTACCCTTTTTATTATTATTATTATATTTTCCTTTTTTTTCCGTTTTTTTTGAAAGGATGGGGAACGGACGAGAGAGCAATAATATTGATATTAGGACATCGAAATTCTTTCCAAAGGAGGCTAATCAGGTTAGCATATGAGGAAATCTATCATGAAGATCTCATCAAGCAACTTAAGTCCGAGCTTTCTGGTCACTTTGAGGTTTGTTTTGCGCACCCTATTATTCAAATTAGAAATTTATGCATATTTTAATTTATTTGATATTTAGAACTTATTATTGTCTCGACTAAATTTTCTTTACATGTTCCTGTATAAATTTATGGAATGTGAATCTAGAGAGCTATATGCCACTGGGTGTTGGATTCTGCTGATAGGGATGCAGTCTCAGCTAATTCCGCTCTAAAGAAGGTAATACCTGATTATCGTGTAATTGTAGAAACCGCATGTATTAGATCTCCTGAAGACCTCTTAGCAATCAAGAGAGCATACAGATTCAGATTTAAACATTCTCTCGAGGAAGATGTTGCTTCACACACAAGTGGTAACATTAGAAAGGTTAGAATTAGAGACAATAATAATACATCACACACTATTCTATCATTTATTCAATAAGCGCCCAGTTTAGCCAACAAAAATGGTTGCTAACTAGAAATTAATTTCATGTGTTTTGATTTGTAGGTTCTAATAGCACTAATTAGTGCATACAGGTATGATGGATATGAAATCGACGAGGAAGTTGCACATTCAGAAGCAAGTATACTACATGATGATATAACTGGAAATGCTTTTAACCATGATGAGATGATTAGAATCTTGAGTACAAGAAGCAAGGCTCAACTGCATGCAACTTTCAATTGCTACAAGGATATCTATGGAAAGTCCGTCACTGTGGTATGACTGACAACAATAAAATACTATAATTTCTTGTATATAAAAATGAATCTCTCTCCTTTCTTTGATGTAGCTTTCACAAACTACAATTTTATAAATTAGGAGAACAAAAAAAAATATATACAAACATCAAATACATCATGCAAAACGATGTTGATTTTGCAGGGATTGAGAGGTGATCATGTCAACGAGTATTTGAACATTTTACGAAAAGCTATTCATTGCATCAAAGACCAAAAAAAATATCTTGCTAAGGTACATAATGTTAAACACTAGAGCAATAATGTAAAATAATTAATAAATATATTTTTAGATTCAATATCCTCTTCTTCTCTCCTCCTCTCACACAGGTGCTCCGCAATGCTATAAACAAGGTTGGAACTGATGAAGATGCACTTAGCAGGGTTATCATCACCCGCGCAGAAAAGGACTTAAAAGAGATCGAAGAACTATTCCTAAAGAGAAACTCTATACCTCTAGAAGCTGCAGTAGCTAAGGAAACCTCAGGAGATTACAAGAACTTCCTCCTTACATTGTTAGGGAGTGAAATTTAGAATAGATTAAACATTGTTGGCATTCCTCATGAACCAGATGCTTTGCATTATCTAAATCATTATTATTTTTTTTAAGGATTAGGTAATCAAGTCCTGATCTAGAAAACATATCAAATTCAGGATCATTGTTATAGTTTCACCTTTTCTCTACTATACAAAAATAAAAGTCTGTCACTATATCATAACCATTTTAAATCTAGCTGAAAGCATGACTAGACAACTATAGAAAGAAATTTTAAATTATTTTTATGTTTTATGACTTGTTGAGAATTTTCAAACACATAACCTATATGATGGTGGGGGAAGATTTTAGTCAATCTTCTTTTACAAAAGCTTTTGTTTTGCAATATCTTTTTGGTTTAGACTTGATTTGCAGTATCTTTTTGGTTTAGACTTGATAGAATAATCCCTTTTTATTCGTTAAAATGATAATTTAACATCTAAATTACCCCAAATAAAAATAAAAGTGAATATAAAAGTAGAAAAGTAAATTTAGGATTTTGAGTTGGGATAAAAATATACATTACTATTAAATAAATTTCAAAAGGTACATTGGATCACCGATGTACAAAAACATCAGACAAGTAACGGCTTCCATTCTCTTTCCATGATCTACGAAAACAAAAATTTATCACCAAACAACTCTCACAATCCTTGAGAATTTCTTGATGGATTTACATAGTGAGAGTGCGTAGACAAGGATCTTCAAATATACCTTTTCTAAGAACCTCACACCTATGCGTGCTTCTCACAGCCTACAACACACCTATCCATGACTTCAACATGGCCAATCCTTCTGACATTTCTTTTGGCAAGGCATATGCCAAAGGCTCCACTAATAGCTAGATATATAGGACCCTAGAGTGATCATCCACCAAGGTTGTAAGCCCCTAGATTTTTCGATGTTATTAGCAAACCCTAAGAACCGGAAGTTGAAACGAAACCCTAAAATTAACCTAGTTTTATGATTAGTCTAGTGAATCTAGATCCGGCAATCCCGTGTTCTTAAACCCTAGAAAACGAAATTGAGATAATTGTGGAAAACGGTTCGTAATAACATAGGGAAGCCTAAAAATATCAGATTTGAATTTTTCTAGTGTCCTTCGGATCCGATCGGGATCAGTTTTCGAAAAACGTGCCCCGAAGCACCGGATAGCAAAAATATTCCGACAACACCAATAGACTCGTAAAAATATAAGGTTTTCAAAAATATCAGTTTTAGAATTTTTCGGTATCTAAAAATAACAGATATAGGCCTTTTACGCGTATTTTCTTTACTACCGGTATTTTAATTGTCTAGTCTACTATTCATAGTACTTTTCTACTATTTATTACTATTCATCTATCTCTACTTTTTCTTACACTCTATTCTTACACTCTACCATACCTATACCTTACAATTTACCTTCCCCATACAACTTTAATCACATCACACCTTACATATTACTTCTTTTAATACAAAACAAACAAAAATAATTAATTCCTCCCCTCTAAACACTCAAAACCGGCGCCCCTTTGTCCCTCTTGCATCCAATTTTATTTTCTTTTCCATTTTATTTAATTACATCTAATTTCCACTCCAAAAATCTATAAATACCCCCTTCCTCTTCCATTCTTTCACACAACAAAAATTCATACTAAAACTCTCCCAAAATCACTCCACAAAATTCCTCTCCCAACATCTCTCTCAAGTCTCTTCTTTTCTTTAGGAAATCCATTCCCACATAATACTACAACCCATTCTTTTCTTCTTCAACCAACACATAAACTTTAGGTAAAACTTCTCTTATATACTCATCATGTTCATATAACTTAACATGAGTTTAGTGTATGTTTCTTAGGCTCATTGAGTTAAAGAAGCAACAATTTATTCATGTTTTGTTTTTTTGTTCATTTCTTATTTTCTTTATGTTACTATTTGTATTATCCATATATATATATATTATATGTTTATTTAGAGCATATAAGCTCACTTGTTATTTATTTATTTTCAAGTCTTGCAATTTATTTAATTTCAAGTTGTTCTTAAGACTAGTCTTTCTAGTCTTAGACTTGTCCATATCAAGTCAAAACAATTTTATTTCCTTGCTTTTCTTTTCTTTTAAGGACTAGTCTATTCTTAGTCCCGGGATTCCTTGATGAAGCTAAGGTTCCCAATACTTGACTTTACCTTTATGCTCTTATTTATTTTATTTATGTTGTTACATATTCTCATTCATACATGAATATGTTGTTATTGTCTCAATCATAATAGAATGAGTTTTCTCCAAAAATAAGAATAAGAACTCTTCATAAAAATAAATTTTGTCACATAAGAAGTTATTTTCCTTAAAGATTTGAAATTCATCTTAAAACAAATATTCTTCTAAAGTTAGATAAGCTAGCTCAAGTTTTAGTAATAATATATGGTTTTCACCAAGAAATACATAAAGTAAAGTTATTAAAATCTCTTTTCAAAGAAATAAGAAAGTTTCTTTAGACTAAACAAAAACTCAATTGTCAAAGTTTTCCAACACTAAAGTCTAAGATAAGTTTTTCCAAAATTTACTTATAAGATGATTTCTTTCAAAAGTGGATATAACCATGAAGTATTTAGAAAAGAGTATGTTTTTCAAAACATTAGAAATAAGGAAATAGAAATTTGAAAGAGATTAAATCCACTTTTATTTAAGAAATGGAGTTAAAAGGAGGAGATATTTACTTTTAGTAAAATAAGAAATTTCATTAACAAAACTAATTTCTTTACAAAAATTAAGCTTATCTCACTTTCAAAGCATATTGTATTACTAGAATATTGTTGAGACAACACTACTAAATTCATGCATATGGTTTGAGTGTATATACGTATTCAAGGGGTTTTTCAACCATACAATATATCTATATTTTTGTACAAAAGCCCTTGAGTGAAGTAATGTTTGAAAACTCTAGTTTTGAAGTTTAGAAAATTCGTATCAAATCTGTACGCTACTATTCCGAGACCCAAATAACTTCTTTTGATAAAAATAACCTTAGAAATAGATAGATCTTTTCGAGTAGGTAGAAATCGGTATATAATATGCGGAATTCCGAGTTAAAATGAGCAAGTTATGGCCATTTTAAGTTGGAATTTCCATTCCATACGATTTTTACAAATTCTTTAAGATAGAAGTATAGATCTTGAATAGATCTTGGATGAAATACTCATGTTGGGTATTTCTTTTGTTTAGGTGTCGAGGATCACGATCTTGTCTTCCCCGAGGATTACTTCGACTCCTAGAGCGCTATGGACGAGTGAGTTTCCTTTACGCTTACGTATTCGCGCATGTGCTTGTAGAATAGAGCACTAGATGTTAGGAAAAAGATAAAAATTGATATGCATGTGGGATATTATGGGAATTATGTATGTGATTCGTTGTGTGCGATCAATGAACGATAAGTATATCGGAACCTGATTTGTGATTGATATAAGTGTTTCCATGTATGTATTGTTATGTGTGCAAATATTGTTTGATCGCTTTAAATGATTTAATGCCATATTGAAATCCCATATAATAAATTACTCATGCATATCACTTAGAATATCATTTCGAAGTTTTGCTACTACTCCTCAGCGTGGGACCGGAAAGGTAAGCTGCCTAGCTACATCTTGAGGGTTAGGACGTACGGGGAATACGGCCTCAAGGTGTAGCCGAGCCGGATCGATCGCTTTGGGCATGGAAGGCCCGGGGACTAGTAGTACGGTTCGTTGGAACCCCAAGACGCGCGCAAACTTTGAGGAGGTTGTTCGGGACCCAGTTCAAAGCATTCCCTAACCACCGATGGAGGGGTAAATCCATCAAACATACGAAACCGGATAGTCGTATGTAATGTTTGATCATATGGTTGTTGCATTCATATGCTTGATTAATAAACTTGTTTGATTGTTCTTATGAGTACTATTGCGTAAGGAATATCTCACTAAGCTAGTCATGCTTATACTCCTATAGACTTTTGATATTGCAGGATTATCTTTTGCACCCGAGACCACCTTGATTTCCCGGGTAGAATCCTTATTTTGAGAAGCTTTTGGAGGCAATCTATTTTGAAGTTATAGAGTAGATTTCTTCTAAAATCTTCTAGCTTAGTTATGATATTTTTAGAACCATGTTATTATGAGTTATCGGGAGAATGCCCCTTAGAAGCTGTAAGACTTTTATTTCAATGAAATATATTGAGTGTTAATTTGCATGATCCGCTGCCAATGTCTTAAAATGCATTACTCCATCGGTCTCCCTTTGTTGTGAATGTACGCCTTGTACCAATATGGAAGCTTTCGAGTGACTGAGGTAGTCATTCTTAAGTTTTAATATTACGTACGGCGGGCTGTCACGTTTAGGGTACCCGCTGGGGCGTGACAAAGGTAGTTTTTGTAATTGTCAAGGCAACGTTTTTGAAATAATTTTTAAAAATTCTTCCTCTTAGATGTTTAATGCTTTGTTTACTTTTCCCTTTTGGTTAAGTTCCGAAAAATATGTAAAGAAATAAAGAGAGAATGAAAGAAAGAGCAAAAGTTTACCTCAAATAGATACTTGTATTGATACCATGAATATTATAAAGAGTAGAGTAGTTACAATATAATGAAAGGATTATAAGGATAGTGATTTGTGAGTACCTATTTTCTCTTTTTCTTTTGAGTTCCCTTTCTAAAGTTTGAAGCCATTTCCTAATATGGTGAATGGTTTATATAAAAATCATAAGGACCAAGCATACTCTTGCTTAGGATTTATTTTTTAGGGCAGAATTGCAAAGAAAAGAGTTCATACAATAAATATATACAACTTTACATGTCACACCCCCTACAAAGTACCTTAGTAGCATTGATGCCCGCTTGTGACAACTTAGCAAATCATAAAAGATAAATAAGCTAACCAAGGCTTTTCAATAAAACTTACGGGCATCATACTATTAGGACACTCTGTGGCATGGATATTTAAAATACGATTGTGAGGTTGTCAAGATGAGAAATTTTACATATATATAGGCTCTTTACAACATGTCTCCTCACATACAACTTAGGGATAAGTTCCCAACAAAGACTGACAAACTAACAAGGAAACATAAGGTATTCTATATAAAAAAAACTATCTCCAGCTCTCACTTGAGCCTTGGATTTCCCCTTGGAGCCTACTACATCCCCTCACTTTAAGCATGTATCTACTCTAGAGTTCCTGAAAACACATAAAGTCTGTAGGAGTGTGAGCATACTATAACTTAGTGAGATAACATGATCATACTACACTTTAAACAAGTACCAACCAAATTTTAATTACAATTGTATGCAATGCCACACTCAACCATCTGTAATGCACAGTTCAAATGATTGAAATCCAAACCAATAGAGATTTATGCTCTCTCTTGGGGGTAGAAGAAACCAACTCAAGTAGTCCATGCCTAGGAGAGATTGAGAACTAAGGAAGGAGAAGCTTTTCTAAAATTACTTAGTATATATATACATACATACTTATATATTTATATCTTCAACATAATCTCAACTTCACCTTAAAACCATCAGAATCTTCTTAAGTGTGAACACCCAAAAAACCGACTCTAACTCGGGTGACGTCCTTCAGTACCTACTTAGTTCCTATAGGGCTGACAACCTTACCCGGACTCTCCTAGAGTGACAAGGTATTTCCCTAGAATCAAAATATCAACAAGTGACATGGGTACGATACGAATGCCAAGTGCCATCGTGAAATGCATGCCTATTTTGAATTAGGGGTCTGATAAGACTTTGGTCATATTATTGATGGCTAAGCAATGTTCAAACAATCATTAATACTCAATACACATCAGCAATAAGAACTTTGTTATCACTTCTTATATTAAAGCTTCTGACACATCCACACACCATATAACATTCATTATCCCCATCTTTAAACATAACCAATTATGTTCATATAGAAACAGGTGCAACTACCTCTCAAGCATAACATCGTCATAAGATTCAAGTCACTCACTTGTGCATCCTTGTAAACCCCCAAAAATTTTCATAATTCTTAGAAAATAATCATAGAAGTCTAAGTATCAAAATTTAAATCCCGAAAATCGACTCAAGATAAAAACCAAATTCTAGACCGAGTCAAAACACCGGAAACGAAGCCCTAAAAATCGAATCAAGTTAAAACTTAATTCCAAATAAGATCAAAAACGAGTTTTCTGAATCTTGAGAAAACGAGAACCCTTGAAACAAAATATAAAGTCCAACTACCGGTATAATCAATGTCTGTACGCCAATTAAATCATCTATCCAATTCCTAAAACGCGAATCAAAACGATAGTCCAAATACCGCTTAACAACGAAATGATAAAATCTTAAATCTTTCGGTAAAATTTTAGAATCACAATTTTCAATTTTTACCAAAAGTCAAACTGAGTCAGCTCATAACCCTAGACTCAGTTAAATGATCCCGAGAACTAAAAACTATTAAATAATCACAAATAAAATAAGATAAAACATAGATATCAAGCTAAAAATATAAAACGATCAAAACTTGAAAATTATACGATCTTACGAATATCTCGACGAAACCGGAAGTCAAACTGGAACCCTAAAGTCAACAAAGCCTATAACGAACCATAGTGTTTAAGATCCGACAATCCCACATTTTCAAACCCTAGAAAACAAAATTAAGCCAATAGCTTAAAATAGTTTGTAATAATATAGGGTAACATAAAAATATCAGATTCGCGAATTTTGAGTGTCCTTTGGACTCAAACGAGATCAGTGCTCGAAAAGCGTGTCTCGGAGCTTGGAATATTAAAAATATTCCGTTTATACCAATAGACTCATAAAAATATAAGGGTTCCAAAAATATCAGTTTTAGAATTTTTCGGTAGCTAAAAATTACAGATATCGCATCATTACGCGTATTTTTATTACTACCGGTACTTTAATTATCTAGTCTACTATTCATAGTACTTTTCTACTATTCATTACTATTTCACTATATCTACTTTTTCTTACACCTATTTCTTATTACCTACATACCTATTTTCTTACTTTTTATATTTCTAATACATCTTATATCAAATCATACCTTACATATTAATTATTTTCTTACAAAATTCACTCAAAAATCAACTCACTCCCCCTCTACACCCCTATGGTCGGCGCCCCCTTCTCTCTACCAAAACTCTCTTAAACCAATTGCTCACAAAAACCATTCCTTATACATAAACTATCTATCACATATCACTACTCCCATAATACCCATTTCATCTACCATCTTCATACCACTTACACACTTTAGATAAATATTTCTTCCAACTATTATTTACTCATGTCATATAACTTAATATGACTATGGTGTTGTTTTGAAACTTATATGAGTAGTAAAAGTAACAGCATGTTCATGTTTTGTTCTTGTATATAAGCTTCTTATTTTATTATATTGTTATTATTATTGTTATTATTTGCTTCTAATGTAACTTATATATAGTATTATGTATATTATGTATATTATATTTAGAGCATAAGCTCATTTGTTATTTATTTATTTACTTTCAAGTTATGCAATTTATTTATTTCATATTATTATTAAGACTAGTCTTTCCAGTCTTAGACTTGTCCATATCAAGTCGAAACAATCTTTTGTTTATTTTCTTTAAATCTTGCGGGACTAGTTCATTCTTAGTCCCGGGATGCCTTGATGAAGCTAAGGCTCCAATACTTGACCAGGATACCTTGATGAAGCTAAGGTTCCTAATACTTGATATTTTATTTTCTTGCTTATTATTTGTTTCTAGTATTTTCTTATGTTTTTATTATTTTATATGCTCATGATACTTGCATCTACATAATGTTAATGTCTCAACTAATCTAAAAGTAGAATTTCATTTTATTAAAGGAACTTAAAACTAGATTTTTGATTATACAATTTATCATAAAATCATGGAGTTATTATCAACAACATAAACGTAGAGTTTTCTCAACGTTTTCATAAATAATAAAGATAGATTACCAAGGAAACATAAGAAATAAATATTTTCTTGTATATTATGGTAACCTAAGTTTTAGTAAAATAGTTTGTTATTATTAAAAGCTTTACAAAAGCTTAAGATTTAAACTCTTTTAACTTCATAGCAAAACTAAGGAAACAAACTAGTTTTCAAAGTTAAGATAAAAATCAACCCATAAAGTTAAAATCCGCTTAGGAAAACAATGATTTTCAAGTTCCTAAAAGAGAAACTATTTTCAAAGAATATAAATAAAAATTAGAAACAAACGATTTTATCAAATAAAGATGACCCTTTTCAAAAGAAATAAAAGAACAAGTTTTAGAAAGCAAAAACTTATATACGAAGACAAGATTCATTTTCTAAAACCATCCTAAATACAAAATTATGAAAAAGTTTTCATCAACTTAATATACTTTTGATAAGTTTGATCTTTAATCACTAGGAGTAAAATTTGTGCAAGACTAAAGGTTAAAGGAAAATTTAACTTGTTTTGGAAAAAGGAATAAAGAAAATAAATAAGAATATACTCAAATTATAACAATCTATGAAAATATAAAGTTTCTTCAAAAGACTTGAAACAAAATTGTCGAAGCTAAAGTTTTAATAAATCAAAATGAATTTTTTTATGAAATAAATTGTTGAGACACTACCATTAGAAATCTTGCATATAAAGTGAGCTTATCTATATACTCAAAGGATTTATCAAATTATATATACATATATATATCTATATGTTTACTAAAGGATTTTTTTAATGAAGTTGAGTTAGAAAATGGATTCACAAAAGTTTAGAAAAAAATTCGTTTTAAATCTATGCCCAATGTTTTCGGAACCCAAATGACCTTATATGATAAAGATAACCTTAGAAATGGATAAAACTTTTCAAATAGGTAGAAAACGGTATATTATATGCGAAATTTCTAGTTAAAATGAGCAAGTTATGGCCATTTTAAGTTGGAATTTCCATTTATACGATTTTACCGAGATTTTAAGAAAAGTTTAGAATCTTCAAGAATAGAAATTTCATGAAAGACTTATCCCGGGTATTCTTTTGTCTAGGCGACGAAAGATACGAGATTACCCTACCTGAGGATTACTACGACTAAGAAGATCGCAAAATGGACGAGTGGGTTATCCCTCCTAATTTCGTTCCCTTGCTTGGGCTTGTAAAGTAGTAGCATTAGTATACTAAGAAAAGATAAAAATAGATATATATTTGGGAAATTCGGGATTATGTGTATATACGTGATTCTATGTTTATGCGTGAAATGAGAATTAAGAATATCGCAACTTCGAACTGTGTGTTTAAATAATTTTGTTTACTTACTTATATGCCTGTTTATTATTTGCTAAATTGATTGATCACCCCTAATAAACCTTAATAAGTTTTGGCTTAAGAAAAATAAAACGCTCACGCATAGCATCCATCGAGTCATATCTATTTTCAGAAGGCTGTACTCCTATGCGTAGAGTTGGATTGGCTGTGATCGTGCAGTGCCACAGACCATGTTCCTTCCTGGAGAATCCAAATCGCTCAAGGAAAGCGACTCTAGGTTCGAAGCCGAGCCAACTGAACGCTGTGGGTGAGGATCTGGGGACTAGCAGTAGAAGGTTGAGGACCTTCAACCCCGATTCCCTAACCTTTGATATGGAGGGGTAAATCCATTCTATATATGGTTTCCGGATAACTATATATATTTGTGTAATCATGTAATTGTTGCATTGTATACATAGCATATGTGTGAAAATATAAATAAACTTGTTTGAATATACTGTGCGAATGAAAAGGAATATCTCACTAAGCTAGTTGTAGCTTATACCCCTATAGATTTTGTTGAAACAGGTATACCTGTGGCTTGAATTGAGGATCATGACATTAAGGAAGTCATGGAAGGATGATTAAGCTTCTATGAAGGAAATGGAATCATAAGATGAAGTAATTTTGTAAGGTTCTTTATATGTAATGACCTATATGATTAGTGATGTATATTTATTTGAAGATAATAGAGGGATATACCCCTAAGAATTGAAATGTAATATGTATGTTTTATGATAAGTATTCTTTTTACCTTGTTACTTATTTATTATCAATATAAATTGCGCTACTCCGATGTGTTCCCTTGGTTGTGATGTATGCCTTGTACATGATATGGAAACCTTTGCGTGACTAAGGTAGTCATTCCTAGGCTTTAGTATTGTGTACAACGGACTGCCACGTTTATGGTACCCCTCGGGCATGACAATCCTACTTAGAGATCATAGTAATCTACTAGAAATTATGGGTCTTGATTGAAAGGTCTTATAGAACAGTAAGCATATATCACTAAACACATAATAGAGAGGATATAACTCTTTTCAAAACTTAAGTGTCTTAGATTTCTGATAAAAACACCTTAACTTATGTTCTTCTCTATCGCGTACTACTTAGGTTGGGTTGAGTGTCACATCGCTACACAAAACTAGGCTCGTGCCCAAGCAAACTGAGGGTCAAGGGTAGCTTATGAAGGGTCGGAGGGTACATTGATATAAGAAAAACTAAGTCGCATCTTAACAAATTGGGGTCACGTGCTACTAAAAAGCGCACGGCTTATATCGTGGTACATAAGGGCTTGACATTAGGCCGCGATAGAAGCTATGCACCTTGTACTTTATTTTACTTTTGGCTACGACAATCTTCCGTATCTGTCATGGGATACGTCAAAGGCTTGGCCATAGGCCTCAATGAGCATTGTACTCCAACACCTAAACTTATTTTTAGGTGCGATATTCTTCAGTGTATGTCGCAAGCATGTTAAGAGCTCAACTTTAGGCTACGACAGATGCTATACATGAAAACTTACCCCTTGTGTCACGCCCTAAAGGGTACCCTAAACGTGACAATCCGCCACAATATTAAGCTTAAGTATGACAACTTTAGCCATTCCCAAAAGCTTTTATATTAAGTGTAAGGCGTACTTTCACAACTTTAGAGGACCATATATGGAATTATGAAGTTTAAGAAGATATAAATAACACATTTAAGAAAAGATGACTCATAATAATCATTCATTCATATCAATGACTTTACAAACTTAGGGACATATCACCTTGATCACTAATCTATTACATGAGTATTTACACATTAATACTAATGCTACACTTTATCTATATTTCTAGTATCCAATAGAAATTACCTGCCCGTAGGCTCCTCGTGGCCTTAACCATAAGTAGGGAAACTGCAAAAGATATCTATTGGGGTATAAGCTAAAGGCTTAGTGAGAACTATTTCCATAAATAACTTCTTGTAACAAGATTTCAAACAAGTTGATTAAACAAACAAATGTAATGCAACAAGCACGTGGGCAGACAAGCATATAGTTTTCCGGGAACTATATGTTGAATGGATTTGCGCCCTCCATTCGGGATTTGGTGATACATAACCTCAATTCAAGTAGTTTTAGTTAAAAAGTTTTCATGCTCGCGAGCATTCATCGCCAAGCATTCCGAATCTACTTGATTGGCCTTGCTTTCGGATCTTCCACCAAGCATTTTCCATTAAGCCGCCAAGCAATCGCTTTCGGATCTCCCGCCAAGTATTGCTTTCGATATGAGCTTACTATCCTTCTCACCTAAGGATAATAACCCAAAATGCAATGTGACTCACTTCGTGGTATGCATGAATTCATTAATTTATAAAGTCATAGCATAATTATTTTTAAATTTAAGGCAATCAAGGAATTTCACACAAATCAATATTATACTAAAAGAATCATTTAAAACAATTTCGGCTTCGATATTTTTAAAAATTCCATCAAAGAATTATTTTACATACATATCGGTTTATCTTTTCCTAATTCTAATGCAACTAATTTACAAGCACAACAAGTATAGCATTTAATAGAAATAAACTCACGATGCCATGATGACTATTCCTCTAGGTGGATGAGTCGTTCACACACTCCACTTAGTCGTAATAATCCTCGGGGTAAAGGAATCCTTCCTCGGGGTCACCTAGCCAAAGAAAATACCCACAATGAGTATTCCCTGATGATTTTCTTGAAATTTGACAAAAACAATGTCAAAATAACGTTAAAGTTCGTATAAAAGAATGTTCCAACTTAAAATGGCCATAACTTGGTCATTTTAACTCGGAATTGCGCATATAATATACCGATTTCTACTTACTCGAAAAGATTTACCCATTTCCAAAATTATTTTCAACAAACAAAGCCATATAGGCTCCGAAACAGTGGCAACAAAATTCACCACGGATTTTCCAAGTAAAAACAACTTGGGTTCAAGAAATCAAAACTTGTTTGATAAATACTTAGTTATCTATATAGTTGAAAAATTCTCTTTTTATAACTATATAACTCATATTTAAGCATGCTCAAGTGTGTTGTTGTCCAATTATTTTTCTTAAATAAAACAATGTTGGAAGAATATAGTTTTCAAAAATTGTTTTTACAATTTCCTTGAAATGAAATACCTTGTCCCCTTTTGTTTTCTAAAATGCTTTAAGTTGATTTTATTATTTTTCTAAGTATAAAATTTTCTATTTTCTAAGTTTTCTACACTAATAATATGCTATTCTTCATATTTATTTTTCTTGTACAAATTTCTTTGTCTATTTGTTTACAAAAATCTTCATTTGAAAATTTCTCATTCGTTTCTCATGCCTTATGTTTTTCATCGAAATCATCCATTCATAAAAGTTTATTTTCTTGATGAAACAAAGTGGAGCAATATGTGACTTAAGAACTTTTTATAGTAAAGTAGTTTCTAAAATTTTAGTGGTTTCTTCTTGTAACTTGAAAAGAAATATCTTTAATTTTTGTTTTCAAACCATAGATTTTTCTTTGCCTATTTGTTTGCAAAGGTTTTTATTTGAAAATTCCTTAGCCGTTCCTCTTGTCTATCTTTTTCATAAAAAGAACCATTTTTGTATCAACAATATTTTCTTTTGAAAAACAAAATGGAATAATAAAGGTTTAAGTAGCTTTTTAAGATAAAAGTAGTTTCTAAATATAGTGAGTTCTTTTTGTAACTTTGAAAGGAAATGAGTTTATCTTTTGTTATCTTATAGATTTCATATTTTACATAAACTTATCTCTAAGTGACAAAATTCTTCTTTTGTTTAATTATTTTTAGAAATTAAAATTTTTGGACAACAATCTAAATGAACATGATTATGAGAATAATAGTAAACAAAATAACATAAAACATAAATAATAAAGTCAAGTATTGGAGTCTTAGCTTTTTCAAGGCTCCTGGGACTAAGAAGTAGATTAGTCCCAAAACAAAATAAAATGTAAGAAAGAAAAACTTGTTTTGACTTGATGAGGATAAGTCCAAGACTAGAGACTAGTCTTAATTCAACAAGGAATAAATAAATAAATAAATTGTAATGGAATAAATAAATAAATTGCTTTGCATGAAATAAATAAATTGTAAGTGAGCTTATATGCTCTAAAGAATATGTGTATATATATATATTAGATAATAATATTTTAATAATAATAAAACAACATAAACGTAAATGGATTGGCATGAACAAGAACAATACATTAACATAATGTAGTTTTCCATAACGTGTAGTCTTTGAAACTCACACTATGGTCATGTAAAGTTACATGACATGAAGAAGAAGAAAGAAATATGAAGTGGTTACCTAAAGGAAGCTTTGGTATGGTTATGTGATTATGGGTTTTGGTTTGTTGGTAGAGGTTGTTGTAGAATTATTTGAGAGAGTTTTGGGATGGTATTTTGAGAGAGTTTTTGAGAGAAAATTTGAGAGAGTTTTTGTATGAATTTGTGGTAATGAATGTGTGAAAGAAGTGAAGGTATGAGGGGGTATTTATAGGAAAATATGGAGTGAATTTTGTGTGATTAAAATAATGAAAAATTGAAACAAATTGAGGCATATGGGGGGGAGGGGGGTAGCGCCGCCATGCTGTTTAGAAGAGGGGAGTGATTTATTTTTTTGACTTTTTGATAAATGAAAGATGTAATGTAAGTAAGTGAAATAAATTATGGGAAAAGTAAAAAGTTAAGTTTATAGGTTATTAGTGTAAAATAGGTGTAGAAAAAGTAGAGATAAAAGAATAGTGTAGAATAGTTATTAGTGTAAGATAATAGATCATAAAGTACTATAAGAAAATACGCGTATAATAGCTATATCTGTTATTTTTAGCTATTGAAAAATTTTGAAATTGATATTTTTGGAAAAATTATATTTTTACGAGTCTAACGGTATTCGGAATATTTTTATTATTCCGGGCTTCCTGACATGTTTTTCGAGAACTATGTCCGATCGGGTTCGAAGGACACCTGAATTTCGCGAAACTGAGATTTTTATAAACCTATGGTTTTACGAACTATTCTAGCTATTATCCCAACTTCGTTTCCAGGGCCAAAGAAAACGCAATGCCGGATTTAATTTGATACGTAAACTAGGGTTTTGTTGACCTTTAGGGTTCCGTTTGACTTTCGATTTAGGGTTTTATGCTAAACCGATTCCGAAAATTTGGGGGTTTACACCTTGACACTTACATTAAGTCTACCACTGATCCACCACGACAGCATAACTAGGCGGCAACATGAACATCATGCAAAATAACCTCTAAACACAACTTCATCTCACTACAAACTCTTCCAAAACCGACCCTAGCATCAACATGCGCATAAAGGCATCCCAACACAACATCTCCTTGCACTTATTGATCCTGTCATCCCCATGTTTTGCCATAGATGAGTTAAATTTAAAAAGAATTAAAAATATAAAATATAATTTAATATCCTGAACTAATAAATGCTTTAATAGTATAATAATCATTATTCTTTTGGAGATATAAATGTGTTGTTTTTCCAACACATTAAAAGGGTTGAGGTTTTCTTTAATTAGTGGCTTCTAGGGGTTTTAAAGGATAGTTTTTTTATGTGCATTATGAATTTTAAAGTTTCGTTTTATATATTAAACCTTTCCTAAAAGTACTAGAAAATTTCATGCATGCCTACTATAATAAATTTGAAAGTATGGACATACTATCCTTTTCTCTTAATTAGAGCTGCACTCATTAAATATTGAAATGACAACTCCCAATAAACATTCATTATTTTCTTTTATGTTAAAAGAAAGCTAAATAGTGATTTGAAAATTCACACCAATTGAGCGATGCTGTTTTCATAAAACAACCAAGATATTTTCAAAATATCTACTTTTCTAAAAAGCACACTCTACCTGCTCAAAATCTGTTCTTCGTAAGCCTTTACCTTTTATCTTGAAATGCCTCAGGATCGTGCTTACACGCTTTACAACTAGTGTTTTGAAAAGAAAAAGTGAAGTGATCTTCAAAAGCAGGACATGTAACTTCATTTTACTTTATTTTCAGGAAGTTACTAGAAATATCTTTATCTTATGTTGTTTTTGAAAGTTGTAAGAAATATCTTCGTTATGATACACGTATGCATGTGCACATTTCCTCATTATTAATAAAAATAAAATGATGTTCTTAATACATAACATGTTTTAGAAAGCTGAAAAATGTATCTGATTTACTAAGAATGTCAAAAATGGATAAAAACCTGTTTTGTAAAATTGCTTAAGCTTAAAAATGAACAATGTCTATCATGTGCATTTAGACACGGGTTATTAGGGCCTTGTTTTTCTAAAAAGTGTCAAAACGTGTTTTTTGAGCTTATCGAGGCCTAGAGTTTTGATAAATCTGTCACATGCATTGTGTGAATCCCTAAAGTTTTACGATCGGTTAAGCTTAAACCACAATCGAAAGATCAACCGAAAACCCTAAAATCAACAAAACCCTAGTTAGACGTAACAGTTTAGGTCCGACAATTCTGTGTTTGCAACCCTAAGTGAGTAAATAAGAGATTAGTATGTGAAATAGTTCATATAACATAAGAAAGCTTAAAAATATAAGATTAGCAAAACCGCAATTCATTTTGGACCCGAATAGATACATTCTTAAAAAACGTGTCCCAAGGCCCATAATAGTAAAAATATTCTTGATATACCGTTAGATTCGTAAAAATATAAGGTTTTCAAAAATATCAGTTTTATAATTTTTCAATAAGTAAAAATATCAGATATTGCATTTATACGCGTATTTTTCCACTACCAGTACTTTATTAGTCATATCTACTTTACATTACACTATTCATTACTGTTCTACACTATTCATTTATATCTACTTTTTCTAATACCTACTTTTACACTCTATACACCTATTATCTTTACTTTTTACCTTTCTCATAATTTTATATCACATCTACTTTACATATTATTACATTTAATTAACAAAAAATACAAAAAATAAAACTCTCTCTCCCCTTGTCTCTCTCTCAATTTTTTTTTATTTAAATCATACAAAATTCACTTCTCATTTTCCTATAAATATGCCCCTCCTCTTTCACTTCATTCACACATTTACTACCCACAAATTCATTACCAAAACTCTCTAAAATTATCATCTCAAAACTCTCTCCACATACACTCTCAAAACTCTCCTGAAATACTCTCAAACCCCTTCACATACACAAACCCCTGCACACATATTACTCCAAAATTCTCTTTATTTAAAATCTTCTCTATATGTTTCTTCTTACCATGTCATGTAACTTTACATGACTATGGTGTGAGTTTCCTCAAACTTAATGTTATGGAACATACATTATGTTTGTCACACCCCGAAAGGTATTCAAAACGTGGCAATCCGCCGTACACAATATTAAAGCCTAGAATGACCGCCTCAGTCATGCGAAGGCTTCCATACTATGTACAAGGCGTTCTAACACATAGAGGAGACACATTGGAGAGATACATTTTATATTGATACACTTGAGTAACAATGTAAAGGAAATACAATTCACTAAACTACAGATACAAATCACTATACTTCATAATACAAATCATTAAACTTCAATACATTCATCCAAAGACTTCCCTACATAAACTATTACAAAGAAAAATCATAAAACCTAGCTGATAACTTCAAACATTCTTATTCTTTATCGAAATCCCGAAGTCATTCTCGACTCCAACCATTTCGGTCCCTACTTTACATTCTTGAGATAACCTGTTCATTTAAACAACTATTGGGGTATAAGCTACACTAGCTTAGTGAGAATTCCCTTAATTTCGTACCATAACAAACAAGTTGTAATCAACCATATGCTATGCATGAACAAACACATGAGCAAACAATTTGATGGGTATCCGAACCCATACACAGAACGGATTACGCCCTTCGTATCTTAGGTTAGGAATGGTATTGAAGTCTACACGATCGCTGCTAGTCCCCAACCCTCAGCTCATAGCACTCGACTCGGCTAGGCTCATTCATGAAATGCGCCCACATGCGCCTTAGTACCCATGAATGAGCTCTGGCACCGGTCTTGTTATCCAAACGAGTCATCAACAGACTATACCGATCGACCTGCATAGGAGTAGCACGCTACCAAATGCAATATGTCCGATGCGAAGCATGACCAATTTAATTTTTGCTTAGTCAAAATATTCATACATTCTTTAGATGACCAACCAATATCACACACATAACAGAAATAATATGAACAGTGCAATTATCCAATCGAATCGTGGTTTCGATATGCTCTAGTATTCTTTGGCATACATTCATCACAGTCTCATCATATATCCTATCTCCATTCATATCGATTTTTATCTTTTCCTATAATTCTAATGCAACTCTACAAGTACAAATAAGGTAACAAAATAAGGAAAAACTCACTCAGCCATTGGATCACCGGTCTTTTAGTAAAAGTAATATGGTGGTAAGGAATCGTCGATTTCGGGATCACCTAAAAGGAAGAAATACCTAAAAGTATTTCAACTCAAACTAATCCAAACGATCTTATATGAACTATCAAATTCGTAATTCTCGTCCTAAGTGGGAATTCCAACTTAAAACGGCCATAACTTGGTCATTTTAACTCGGAATTTCGCAAATTATATATCGATTTGTATGTACTTCGAAGGATCTATCTATTTCTAATATATATTTAAGTTTTGAAAACATTTAGGTCTTGGAACAGACGGATCAGATCTGATCAGTAACTGTTTCCGATTCCGAAAAATAATTTTGTAAATGTTTGTAATGTTCCTACTATATAAGTTAGCTATACATGCAATATGAGTGATTTCCTAACATGAATGGCATGAGATGAGTTTGATGTATGCATGATCTTGATAATCTTGCTAAAAGAAAATTTTATAACTTTTTATTTTGCAAGATCATAATAAAAACTACTCATGAAAAATCTAGTTTTTCTAACTTTGATCATTTCCATTTGCTTTGGATTTATTACTTAAGAAAATATAATTATTTTATTAAAATTGAGTCTTCATTATATCTATTACTTATGACTTTCATTTCTACATAAAAATTTTCATTTTGCACTTTGTAATCATGTTTTCAAGTGGGGTTGATTCCCAAAATCCGAATTTGTAAAAATTAGTTTTTGAGTGATTTCTTTAAGTAAAAATCATTTGATATTTAGGAAATTAAGGCTCAACCATACATAACCACTAAGGACTTCATTTTACATAAAGATTTGCATCTTACACTTTGCAAATATGTTTTCAAATAGGATTTACTCAAAATCCAAATTTTAGAAAATCCACTTTTTGAATGATTCCTTTGGGAAAAACTTGTTTAATGCATTAAAAATTAAGGCTTTACTATATCAATTACCTAAGGACTTCATTTAACACATAAAACATTCATTTTGAGCTTGAATACTAAGTGTTTACATAGGCATCATCCAAAGTTACGAATTTTACAAGTTGAACACTAACTTAAAATTTTCCATTTTGATTCCACTTCTTGTTTTACACATTACTCTCATTTAAACTCCTTTCAACTTACAAAAATCACTACTTAAGGATACCTATTGCCTATACCCTTCATTCTTCACATAAAACATGAGTTTTGGAGTTGACAAATGGGTTTTAAAAATTGGTCTTGGTTGAGATCCGAATTTACAAAATTTATTTTTGGTCATTCCTTTTGATAAAATCTATCTAAACTTATGAAAATCCATTCCTTACATATCATATCTTAAGAGCCCTTCATATCTTGAATAAAAACTTCATTTTTGAGTTGGAAAACATGTTTTTAAAATACGTCTTGACCAAAATCCGAAAACGAGATTTTTATTTTGAAAATAACTTTCGAAAATCACTTTTGATTCTTGTAAAAAGAAGTCTTGATGATATACATATATTAAGCCTTTATTATCTCAAGTAAAAATTTCATTTTGACACTTGGAAAGTGGTTTTCAAATAGGGTCTTGCCAAATATGAATTTCACAATTTTTGTTCAAGTTCAAATCTAAGATCTACACATAATATGAACATACATCTAATGAACCCATGGTAGTGCACAATAAACTCATAGATCTAAACTTTACTCATCAAATCTTTCATTTATGTTATATATGCCCTAAGCCCTTCATTTTAAATGAAAAATACACATTTTGAAGTTGAAAAAAAACTTTTCCAAATATGGTTCCATTTTCATCCAAATCTTCAAAGACGATTTTTGTTGAAAATAAAATAGATCTTGAGTTTTCTAAAACATTCCTACTATCTCCATGCCACTACAAGTTGTTCATGAACATAAAACAAAGTTTAATGCATTTTATGAACTCAAAACACTAGATCTAGTTTACCACACTAGTTTTGAGTGCATGAACACATATGAATGAGGAATATATGCATAAATCATAAGCAATAACAAAAATAATAACTCAAACAACAAGATTTATGACATAAACGAAAATCAAAGCTACAAAAAGTTAGATCTATAAAATATAACTACTTTAAATAAGAAAATAATAGTGATACAAGAGATTAACTTTAGAGAAAAGGAGTGTTTCATTTTTTTTGGCATCATCATCCTAAGTTTTTAAGCTTATGGAAGGTCATTTGATGCATGAAACTTTCATCACACTTTACCTATATCACCTATGGAAGCTTTGAGAGGAAGATTTACTTAAAAATCTTCAAAAATATGTGTGGGAGGTCATGGAAGAAGAAGGGGGCAGCTTGTGTTCTTGAAGAAATAAGAACAATATGAAGAAGAAAAGAGAGAAAAAGAGAGAAAAAGCTAAGGAATGAAAACGGAAAAAAGGAGTAAATGAAGGAGAGAGAGAAAAATGTGTATTAAATGTGTTTTAATTAATTGAAGGGAGAAAAAAAATAAAACATGGCAGAAAATCTGGGCGGGGGTTGGGTGTTGTGCTGGTGTGAATTTGAGGAGAGGGAGAGGGAAATTTGTTTGAATTTGACTTGAAATTAAATTGTATAATTAATGTGTAATGTAACTTTTTGAAGAAGGATTGAATTATATTTATTTTTAGTCAAAATAGGAGTAAATAAAGGACAATGGCAGCCATAAAAGAGTCAAAATATGCCATGAATAGATATAATGAAGTGTAAAAAGATTGAAGTGAAAAGGAAGTGATATGTGTAAGATGTATTTGAAAGTATGGGTTACAAGAGTACTTTCTTAATAAAATAAAATAAAATTAGAAAATTTATTCCAAATATTTGTAGCAGATTTTTCATAATTAAAATTAAATAATTATTTGAATTATTTTAGTATTTTAACAAATATGTTACCGGTATGATCAAAATACGCGAATATGGGCTATAAATGATATTTTTATAACCCAAAAAAATTCTAGAAAATTATTTTATGAAAATAAAAATATTTTTGAAATATTTTTCAATTATTAAATTAATTTATTTTATTTTTAGTATCGGGTCTTAAACAAAATCTGATCCCGTAAAAACCCGAAATAACTATATTTTAGAAAACAAAATTTTCTATAATATATAAAATATTTATCTAAAAATATAAGGCTTTAAAGATAATAAAATTGTAATGAAATAAAAGTGAATAGTGCAAAAGACTAATTAATTACCGTAATAATGAAAATACGATAAAAAGGTTATAACTGTAACCTTTATAACTCGAATAATTATATAACTGATATATTTGAAAATCTTATGAAATTACGAGTCTAACAGTACTAATGGTATATTTTTGATATCTCGAGCCCCGGGACACGCTTTTCGAAGTTTATATCCTAACGGGTTCGAAATAGATAAAAAATTTACCAATCTAATATTTTTAAACAAACTTATATTACTACGAGCTATTCTACATATTTAAACTACACCTCGGCCCCTAGAGTTAAGGGCGCTAGATTGCCGGACCTAAGCTATTGTATTTCGGTTAGGGTTTCCGGGTGATTTTTCCAGTTTAGATCATTGCCAATTTGAAAACTGATATTTTATGTTTATACAACATTTTTAATTTGAGAAATTTATTTTACATTTCATTTTTGTAAGTATTTAATATCTTTTAACATTTTCGGAATTTTTGAATTGGGTTTCATTTCCGAAAGTTAATCGTTATTTACTTTTTAATAATTTGATTTTGGGTCCTATATTACCCGATTTTATAATTCGGAGTTACGTATGGAATTTGTCGTACGTAATGGTTTTGGAATTGAAGTATGATGAGTTCCTATTTTGTTTTTAAGGATTCTAATTTTTCTCAGATTCGGAAATTTCTAGATTCGCTCATGTTTTTGGACTAGTTGAAATTCGATTTTAATTTGGAGTGATTTTTTTAGGCTTATTTTCAAAGTTCGTCTGAAATTATTCACTGAAATTTTCCGGGGCTTACACACTCCATTTAATACATAAAACTTTTATTTTGAACTTGGATAATGGGTGTTTACATAGGCATCATCCAAAGTTACGAATTTTATAAGTTGAACACTAACTTAAAATTTTCCATCTTGATTCTACTTTTTGTTTTACACATTAATCTCATCAAAACTCATTTTAACTTGTAAAAATCACTACTTAATGATACCTATTACCTATACCCTTCATTTTTCACATAAATCATGAGTTTTGGAGTTGATAAATGGGTTTTCAAAATTGGTCTTGGTTGAGATCCGAATTTACACAATTTATTCTTGGACATTCCTTTTGATAAAATTTATCTAAACTTATGAAAATCTATTCCTTACATATCATATCTTAAGTGCATTCCATACCTTGAATAAAAACTTCATTTTTGAGTTGGAAAACATGTTTTTAAAATATGCCTTGGCCAAAATCCGAAAATGAGATTTTTATTTTGAAAATAACTTTTGAAAATCACCTTTGATTCTTGTAAAAAGAAGTCTTGAGGATATACATACATTAAGCCTTCATTATCTTAAGTAAAAACTTCATTTTGACACTTGGAAAGTGGTTTTTAAATAGGGGTCTTGCCAAAATACGAATTTCACAATTTTGTTTAAGTTCAAAACCAAGATCTACACTTAATATGAACATAAATCTAAAAGAAACCCATGGTAGTAAACTATAAACTCATAGATCTAAACTTTACTCATCAAAATCACTCATTTAATTATCTATACCCTAAGCCCTTCATTTTCAATGAAAAATACACATTTTGAAGTTGAAAAACAACTTTTCTAAATATGGTTCCATTTTCATCCGATTTTCAAAGGTGATTTTTGCTGAAAATAAAATAGATCTTGAGTTTTCTAAAACATTCCTACTATCTTCATGCCACTATAAGTTGTTCATGAACATAAAAACAAAGTCTAATGCAATTTATGAACTCAAAACACTAGATCTAGTTTACTACTAGTTTTGAGTGAATGAACACATGTGAATGAGGAATATATGCATAAATCATAAGCAATAACAAAAATAATAACTCAAATAACAAGATCTAACGCATGAACAAAAATCAAAGCTACAAAAAGTTAGATCTACAAGATATAACTACTTTAAACAAAAAAATAATAAATAATAATACAAGTGAATAATCATGGAGAAGAGGAGTGCTTCATTTTGGCATCATCATCCTTAGCTTTTAAGCTCATGAAATGTCATTTGATGCATGAAACTCTCATTATACTTTACCTATATCACCTATGGAAGCTTTGGACAAGAGTTTTACTTAAAAATCTTGAAGAAATATCTGTAGGAGCTCAAAGAAGAAGAAGGGAGCAGCTTGTGTTCTTGAAGAAACAAGAACAAAATGAAAAAAAAAAAAAAAAAAGAGAGAAAAAGAGAGAGAAAAAGTTAAGGAATGAAAAAGGGAAAGAGGAGTAAATGAAAGAAGAGAGAAAATGAGTGTATTAATGAATGAAAGAAGGAAAAAAAATAAAACAAGGCAAAACTTTGGGGGGGTGGGTGGGGAAGGGGGAGTTCATGTGAATGAGGGAAGAGAGAGGGAGGAATTTGTTGAAATTTGACTTGAAATTAAATTGTGTAATTAATGTGTATGTGTTGCTTCTTTAAGAAGGAGTGGAATATAATTATTTTAGTCAAAATGGAGTAAATTAAAGACAATGGCAGCCAAAAGAAGTCAAAAAATCTGCTAAGAATTGATAATGTAGTGTAGAAAGATTGAAGTGAAAAAGAAGTGAAGTGTGAAAGGTGTACTTGAAAGTATGGGTTGTAAGAGTACTTTCTTAATAAAATAAAATAAAATAAAAATATAAAATTTATTCCAAATATTTGTATCAGATTTTCATAATTAAAATAACATAATTAATTTATTTATTTAGTAAATTATCAAATAAGTTATCGATATGATCAAAATACGCGAATATGGGCTATAAATGATATTTTTATAACCCGAAAAATTCTAAAAATTTATTTTATGAAAATAAGAAAATATTTTAAAAATATTTTCCAATTATTAAATTAATTTATTTTATTTTAGTATCGGGTCTTAAACAAAATCTGATCCCGTAAAAACCCGAAACGAACTAAATTAGAAAAAAATAAAATTTTCTATATTATAAAATATATTTATCTAGAAATATAAGGCTTTAAAGAATAATAAAATTGTGTAATGAAATAAAAGTGAATAGTACAAAAGACTAATTAATTACCGATAGTAATAAAAATACGATAAAAAGGTTATAACTGTAACTTTTATAACCGAAAAATTATATAACTGATATATTTGGAAATCTATGAAATTACGAGTCCAATGGTACTAATGGTAAATTTTTGATATCTCGAGCCTTGGGACAAACGCTTCTCGAAGTCTGTATCCGAACGGGTTCGAAATAGATAAAAAATTACCAATCTAATCTTTTTAAGCAAGCTTATATTACTATGAGCTATTCTACATATTTAGACTACATCTCGACCTCTAGGGTTAAAGGCGCTAGATTTCCGGACTCAAGCTATTGTATTCCACTTAGGGTTTTCGGATGATTTTCTGGTTTAATCTTTGCCAATTTAGAAACTGATATTTTATGTTTATACAACATATTTGATTTAAGAAATTTTTCTTAAATTTTATTTTTGTAAGTATTTAATATCTTTTAACGTTTTCGGGTTTCCTGAATTGAGTTTTATTTCCGAAGGTTAATTCATTATTAATTTTTAATAATTTATTTTGGGTTTTATATTACCCGATTTTAAAAGCCGAAGTTAAATATGAAATTTATCATACGTAGTGGTTTTGAAAATGAAGTATGTTGAGTTCTTATTTTGTTTTTAAGAATTCTTATTTTTCTCAAGATTTGGAAATCTCTGGATTCGCTCGTGTTTTTGGACTAGTTGAAGTTCGGTTTTAATTTGGAGTGATTTTTAAAGGTTTATTTTCGAAGTTCATCTTAGAATTATTTACTGAAATTTTTCGGGGCTTACAATGTTCATGTATTGTTCTTGTTCATGAATATCTATTTACATATTTATGTTGTTATTTTACTTTTCCTCATATTATTGTTGTTATTATATCTAACTAAATATAATTATGTATCTACATATACATATTCTTAGAGCATATAAGCTCAATTGCAATTTATTTACTTTCATGCAAAGCAATTTATTTATTTTCTTTCTTTGCAATTTATTTATTTCATATTGTTTTAAGACTAGTCTCTAGTCTTACATTTGTCATCATCAAGTCAAAACAATTTTCTCTCTTTTATTTTCTTTTCTATTTGGGACTAGTCTATTTTTTAGTCCCAAGAGCCTTGAAGAAAGCTAAGACTCTCAATACTTGACTTTATTTATTATTCATTATATTACATTTGCTTGCTAGTATTCTCATGATCATGCACATAAAGATTGTTGTCTAAACTTTAAAAAGCTTCAATTATACTTTTTGCAAAAAGGAGATTTTATCACCTAAAGATGGTTCTATATGAAATTTAGAATTTATGATTTAAAAAAAGTAAATCTATTCTTTTCAAAACCTAAGGAAGAACTCACTATAATTTTAAAGCTACATTTGTTTTGAAAAGCTTTTTAATCATTTCTATATTACATTATTTTCCAAAAGAAGATGACTTTTGATACTAAAATGTTTTTCCATAAAAAATAAAGGAAACCCCATGAAAAGAGAATGAGAGGTTATAAACCAAGATGTTCCAAGTAATGGTCAAAGAAAAATTGTATAGAAAACTAATAGGAAAAGTGACACTAATATTGAAAATTTCTAAAAAGAAAATAGAGAAATTTATTTTATTAAAAAGGTCATTAAGGAAAATAGTAAGATAATTCTTTGAAAACAACGGAATCAAAATGTTCATTTTAAAGGATTTACAAAATGGATTTCTTGTAAAGTACGGTTTTCTAAACTTCTAAACATTTTTTTACTAAAGAATTTTGGTTGGACTACAAACACTTGAGCATGGATGAAATATAGGCTATATATCTACAAAAGGAATTTCTTAACTATATAGATAACTAAGTATTGATCAATGTAATTTTTTTTTATGATTTAATGTTTGAAACAAATGCTTTTGGGATGAGAAAATCCGTGGTGAATCTGATCACCACTGTTTCCAAGCCTAAATGATCTAGTTTGATAAAACTAGTTTTAGAAATGGATAGATATTTTGAATAGGTAGAAATCGGTATATTATATGCACAATTCCGAGTTAAGATGAACAAGTTATGGCCATTTAAATTGGAATTATCTTTTATGTGAACTTTGACATTCTTATGACATAATTTTTTCAAATTTCAAGAAGATTATCAAGAAATACTCATTTTGGGTATTTTTCTTGACTAGGTGATCCCAAGGAGGAATACCCATATCTCGAGGATTATTTTGACTAAGTGGATTGTTTAACTGACTCATCCATTTAGAAGGAGTATCGCCATGGCAACGTAAGTTTATTTCCTTAATACGATACTTGATTGTGATTATAGTTTAGTCTCACTAGAATTAAGGAAAGATAAATTGATATGTTTGTAAAAATTGTTCAAAGAATTCTAAGAATATTGAGGCAGAAATTGATTGTAAGTAATTGTTTGTTTTAGTATAGAACTTGATATGTATGAAATTCTATGATCACCTTAAAGTTGATAATAATGATGCTATGATATCTTAAATAAATTGATTCATGCATACCACGAAGTGAGTCACATTGAATGGGTTATTATCCTTGGGTGAAAAGGATAGTAATATGGTTGAAAGCAATACTTGGTGGTTATGATCGAAAGTGATTGCTTGGCAACATGAAATCAAACCAATGCTTGGTGGTAATCTGAAGGCATGCCTCAACCCGAGTAGACTTAATATGCTTAGCAGTAAAGATCGTAAGCATAACTTAACTAAAACTTCTCGTTTTGAGATTACTTATCACCAAACCCCAAATTGAGGGCGTAAATCAATTCAACATATTGTTCCTGGAAAACTATATGCCTTGCTTGCTCATGTGTACGTTGCATTTCACTTGAATGCTTAAATAACTTGTTTGAATGTTTACTACACAAGAATTTGCTTATGAAATAATTGTCACTAAGCCTATTAGCTTATACCCCTATAGATATCTTTTGCAGTTTAACTATTTGTGGTTGAGGCCACGTGGACCCTACAGTCAGGTATTTTTCCCTTTTTTGGTTAAGGAATTTTTAAATGAAGTTTAGCATTAGTTTAGATGTAGACTTCATAGAAAATTTCTTGTAATAGATTATAGTATTTTGGCAGGGTAATGCCCATAAGACTTGTAAGACAATTATTATGAATGAATGAATATTATGAATCCCTTTTCTTAATTTGTTATTGTATCTTCTTAAACTTCATATTTCAAAGTATGGTCCTCTAAATTTGTGAGAGCACACCTTACACTTAATATCGAAGCTTTTGGGAATGACTAAGATTGCCATGCTTAAACTTTAATATTAAGTGTGTCAGTATGTTACATTTATGATACCTTTGGGCGTGCCACATTGAAACAAATGTTTTATGAGTTTTATGTAATCTAAAGAATAAAAAAACATGCAATATAATAGTAGGATTGCCCTATGAGCCCTTGTGTTGTATTTGAGGTACAGTTTAGAAGAAAGAGTTCCTATTAGATTAGTGTGTTGCTATTGATGTTATGTTTTAGGTTGTTCATATGCGTGTTTTGATGCTTAGATTCGTTTTAGAGGAGTTAAGAGGTGTTCTTGAGTTGTTCTGTATGTTTTATGTTGTCCCGCCCTAGTTTTCCCTCGAGGTGGATCAAAGGTAGGCTTAATGTAAGTGTCAATGGGTAAATTTTTTATGAGAAGCATTGGTCGAGGCTTAGAGTCGAGCCCTGGACTTACCCTCAAAAGACACTAAGTAAGTGTTGAACCTAAAAATATCTTAAGTAATGAAACACAAATGCTGTTACAGCTTACCATCAAGCCTTCGACGTACCTCCTGACACTCACTAAGTGTTGTCAAGGCTAAAATTTAGCTAAGTGCTTTGAGCACAATCTTTGTCGAGGTCTAGAATTGAGCCCTCAATGTGCCCTTAATAGTCACTATGAATGTTTTTAATAGCACTCGAGCCTCATTTGGTTGAGGCGTGACATGCTTTCTTATGCATATATATGCCCCTCGACTCTTCCTAAGTGACCCTCCACCTAAGTTTACTTAGGCTCGAGCTTAGATTTATGTAGCACAGTGATCCTCGACCTAACCATAGTGGTATGCGATGACAAAGAACATTAGTTAAGAATTTATAACAGGAATCTAGAATACTTCAAAATCTAATAAGAGTTTTATCTTCTTTGTTATGTACTAGTAATCTATGTTTTGTTGTTCTATAGGAGCTTTCTATCAAGATTTTGAAATCCTAGAAGACTATTATGATTTATAAGATGAATGCACAAGTGAGTGGCTTGAATCATATCATGCTGTCGTGCTTGCTATTGCTTGTTGTGGTGTTGACTGTATGCTTTGTCTGATTAAATGACTTGTTGAAGTGAGTGCAATCATCTGTGTAACACACTAACCTGATGGCACTACAACCCGCCACATGTGCTTAACATAGATGGACATGCTAAGGCTAGGAAACACTAATCCACAAATAATCCAAAAACATATATCTCCAATACTTACATATAAAGGGTACTTATTTAAAGCATCTCATAGAAATAAAACTTCCGAATAATCTTATTGACATAACCAAAGCCAACTTTAAAAAAACTTAAAACATAAAGGGAAGTCTCATAAATTATTCTAAAAAATTCATAAAACATAAAAACTTCTTATAGTCTTCAACCCATTCTATTTACAATCATCAAATCTAAACATCAGTAGGGAAGCCTAGTCCACTATCGTCCTCCCCGTAGTCTACAAAAACATCAAATCCAAATAAATCATAATATACTTGATCTTTACCTGTCCCTGAAAAAAGATAAAAGAATGAGCAAATATTGGCCAGTATGTTAAACCACAATCACAAGCGCATGAGCACACATCATACATAATCACATATAACTTATTCTAATGCAACAAAAACAGGTTATTATCTTTTTAAATAGCCTACAAACAACACAGTCTAGAACCATCTGCAGTCTAGTTCTAAACCTGGAGTTATTCATAGCTCCATAAAAACAAACAGTATAGAAAATAGGTAATATATATACATATATGGATGTTAGATATTCCCCACACACCTGGTGCCATCATTGCACAATCCTAAACTACCGAAATCATTTCTATGCACAAGTCCACTCGGGACACCCTCACATATAGATCATTAGGGTGCCAGCATTAGTATCACCGTCTGCCTGGTCCTTCTTAATAGCAGCCAATCACAAACAAAAAGCAAAATATATAATTACAAGCGAAATATAATTAGATCAATTTATCAATTTTAATCCATAAGAACATACAACAAGCAAGGAATGGTTGTACCTGTATCAATTTCAAGGAATGGAATTCTAAATCTCCAAAACCCTAATCACATAAGTAGAACATATTTCAATACACATCTTTCATAACATAAAGGTAACCCAAATTTCAACTAAAATAATTTCTATGTAATCATGAAGATCAATAACATTCATACTTACCTAAAATTGGTTCTCAATCCCTCTTGATCAACAAGAATCAAAATCTCTAAGTAAACTAGGGTTTTCTTCAATTTCTCGTTTAAAACCAATCAAAAAACCCTAAGGAAAATTGATAGATCTAATAAATCCTAAAGAAAAGATAGATATGTGATTACCTTAATCTAATCTTCCGAATCTCCTTGGATGTTATGATCAGTCGTAGAGAGAATTTTCTAGGTTTAGGAGTGTCTTTGGAAAGGAAACCATAGGATAGCTTATAAAGAAAATCATGACAACCTTTCAATTCCCACACACAAACGCTGGTATTTTTTCAATGTACGCTTGTGGTGTAAACTGAAGGCCAGTAGCGTAACCACCAAGGTTGGCAGCCATTTCGTCTCGGTCATCATTTTTTTTATGTGTATGTCGGCATGTAACCGGTGGTGTAAATACTTAAGCTGGCGGCGTACACATCTTGCACCCAGTTTCCATTTTCAACTTTGGCTTCAATGCTGCCGAAGCCACAAGACATACGCCGACAGTGTTGAATTCTACACTGATGGTGTACCTTGCCGGCTTATAGTTGTAAAATTCTATCTTCCGTCATGTGTCCACCAAGTGATCAAAACATAATTATACTTTAGAATTTTAACATATAACCTTCTTATTTTATATCAATTGACACTTTTGTCCTCCTTTAAAACGTATTTATTTGTATATTACATCTCTCCCCTCCTTAAAGAAGCTTTTGTCCTTGAAAGAGACCTAGATTATAGAAAAGCTCGAGGCCCTCATTTCCTCCTCTAACTCCCATGTAGCTTCCCGCTCTAATTGATTTGTCTACTGTACGTTCACATATTTGATTACCCACATTCTCAAAATCTTCACTTTAGCATCAATAATCTTCAATGGCTTTTCAATTGTAGATAGATTTGGTTGTACTTCCAATGGTTCCAAGGCTATTTTCTATTCAGGATCTTCTACATACTTTCTTAACATAGACACATGGAACACATTGTGTACTCCTTCCAAACTAGGCAGTAAAGCTAACTTGTATGCCACATTTGTCATGCCCCAAGGTATCCTAGTATTAGCATACAATCCACATACGTATACTATTACTAGTACACATTTAGAGATAATATATTTTCAAACAAACAAGATCTTTTAGTTGCATCAATAAAAAATGACAAACACATGTAAGCCATAAATTAGTAAAATAACAAACATCATAAGTCTTGAATAATATAATAATACAGACCATATTCCTATCTCATAAGTCTCTAAATACATAAATGCATATTTCAAATACTAAATAATTTATAACTATAAAATAAAAACAACTTATCCTAATAACCTATATTCTTCACCTTCTAAATTCTTACCTGAGTCATGCTCATGGAATAAACAAGCCAAGGTCGTAGTATCAACCTAAAAGGTCTTTAGGAGTGTGAGCAAAACCATGGATTAGTGAATAACTAGACATATTACACATCAAACAAGTTCATTAGTAATCATATGTAATGCAACAATCAATCATATGCTCAGATACAAGCTGGGATGATCTAGAACCCGAATAGGTAAGAGATTTATGCCCTCTCATTAGGGTTGAAGGACAATTACTTAACGACCCACATGTTTGGGAGAAACTAATTATGCAGTAAATCAATAATTTCTCATTTTAGATTATCACTTTAACTTAAATGTATTTTAATTGACCATTTCCTACATCAATCCTTAGAAACTCCCTTAAGTATTAGTAATTTCAAAGCGATACCATGAGCGATGCCTTTCATTGCCACTTAAATCTCATGAAACTAATGGAACAAAGATAATTCTTGGAAGAAATAGCAATTTTAGAAAAACCAAGCATTAACAAAGAACCGAAATACTAATATGTAGCATACTATCACACTGTTAAAATATGCAATAATGCAGTTTGTGCAATGCATAATCATTCTAACTATATAGCCAATATTTCTTAATCAGGTTTATGATGATCATATATTACACACAAACATATATCATGCATTTCTCAAGTCACCAGCCAATTTGTGTTATCACCTTTATTATCTTAGTTTGTCAATACATGCAAACAACTCACATCACATACTCAATAGATTTCCACCACAACATTTTATTAACTTTGCATTACAATTGCCAATGTAATAGATCTAAGTTACTCACCTGCTCATATTGATTAGTCATAATAGTCTTTAGGAAAATCCACTAACTGATCAATATCACCTATTGAATGAATAAATCATTACTAATCATATATATATCTGTATAAATAAATCCTATTGGTTATCTAAGTGTCCTAAAACCAGTTTTTATCTTTTCTAGATTGATATTATCTTTTTTAAGTTATTATTTACCAATAAATAACAATTTTAAAATATTTTATTTTTATCGGGTAATTATAGAGTTTGTATTCAATAATTCAGTATGTTATTATTACCATTATTATTATTTTTATATCGTTCTTTTTGTTTGATTACCTTATGGTAACTAATAATCATTTAGTTTCATTGTGTTTCTCTTGATCTCATTTCATATCATTATCTGTTAGTTATGGGAATCTTATTATTCTTTATTATGACTTATTTACGTTTTCCATTCTTATATATTTTCCTATATAAAATCCTTATCATAATCTAATCTTTTGTTTAATCTAACTAAAGTGTTTCTTATTTGTAATAGTTACTAAAGTTTGACATTTAACATTTATTTAAACATACTAATCTTAAAATATTTATTTTTATTTATTAAATTTTATCTTATGTTCTTCTCTTTTCTTACATATATATATACGTATATTATATGTTACGAACGAAACAGATTTGTCTAGGAAAATTTTGCACGTGCGCTAGCACCAACACTATCGGCGTTGAACTCTAGACTACCGCGTTCGTGAGATTTTTACGTAATATTGTTCCAGTACATACTGGCTCAAAGGCTACTAGCTTTTCTATGTATGCTGCCGGTATAGAAAATATACGCCACTAGCGTTCGTTTATTTTTACATGAAACAAAATTTTACGAAGCATTGATTCAGTGTAACCTGGCATGAAGGCCGCTAGCTTAACCATTTACATCACAAGCCTACCTATATACATTGTTGGTGTAGTCCCGTTTAGGCACTGTTCATCATCTTCTTCATTTTTCTTCGGTTTATGACTCATTTTCTTTGTACCATACATGTGTTATATGAGTGTTTAAGCTACTTCTAAGTGTTTTCCATGATTCCTTATCTATTATTCGTGATATATCAACACATATAACATCTTTTAATCCTCATGTTATATGATTTTCTAGCTTCTGTTCATATGATATTACATAAATGAAGTTTTAAGGTTAGAGATTACCTTGTTTGGGCTGTAATGGAGATGTTAAACCCTTCCCCCAAGCTTGATACAAACCTAAGTTGATAAAAACATTATTCAAGCTAGTGTTTAACATATAAACTTGTAAACCCTAGTTTTCTTAGTAACCGAGTAAACTCCGTAAATAGAAATCAAAACCCTAAATAGGATTAGTACAAGCAATCTAGGAAACCTAATTCCGGCTTTTCTTCGATTTCTATATAAAAAAATCTCTATAAGATAAATTAATGTGGATTATTATTTTATAGTATATTTCAAACCATACAAAATTTTGATTTCGAAGAATTTTTTATTCCGGGCTTTCCCGAGCTCCATTAGGGAAAAGCAAGCCCCGGAACTGGAAACTCAGAAAAATATTTCGGAATACTCGTTATAACCGAAATTTTATAAGGATTCTAAAAATATATGTTTTATAATTTTTCGGGTTATAAAAATTACAGTTATAGCTTTTTCCCGTATTTTTCTTACTACCGGTAAAGTAGATGTCTTATCTACTATTTATTACTATTCACAAGTACAACCTACCACACATACACTCATACCCTAGGCTCACATCCTTACAAACACTCAATTATATTTTCTTTTCCAAGAATTTTTGTCTCTTAACAAATTATTACATTTAATACATTTTATTACATAAATTACAATTTAAAAAAAAAAAATCAAAACTCTCTCTCTCACACACACCTAGTGGCCGGCGCAATCCCCCTCAATTTTCCCCTCAATTTTTTTTATTTTATTTGATTTTATAATACAAACAAACCCTAATTTCATTTAATATAAATAGCATTTTATTTTCTCTCTCCTTCATTTTATTTCATTTTGTTTCAAAGCTCTCAAAACCTCCCTCTTCCTCTTCTCATTACCGTGAACTCTCCTTCACCACACACACACACACACAAGCTTCAATCTTCTTCATTTCTTCACTAAATCCAACCTTAGGTGATGATTCCTAAGCCTTACTACCATTTAATCTTGTAATGGCAAGATTATTCATGAGTGTTTTCACTCAAAGTCCCCATGAGCACTTGCTAAGGATAAGAAAATACTACTACATGAATATCAAGCCATCACAAGAGTAGATCTTGTGTTTATTAAGTTTTTGTTGAGATATCTTCATGATCATGAATGTAGAAGTGGAGTAAAGTTGAGATCTAGCATAAAAATCTCATGTTCATGCTTTTAAACTTCATTTCATACATCATAAGTAGTAGATCTAGCTTTCAGATGCTTATGCCATGCTTGACATTTATGATCTTATGGATGATTTATGTTTTCATGCATTCATACTCATGAAGGCTTTGTTTGAAGTATATAGATGTGGTAGTTGGTAGATCCTTAGGGAAATAAAGCAACGAACTTGAAAAAGGAAACTTTTTGTTTGAAATACTCAAAGTCAAATTCGTATGATTTCAAGACCCTATTTTAAAAACCCTTTTATCAATTTTAAAACTTTTGTTTTATGTGAAAAATGAAAGGTATAGGTAATAGGTATCATTAAGTAGTGATTTTCATGAGTTGAAATGAGTTTCAATGAGATTAATGTATAAAACAAGAAGTGGAATGTAGATGGAAAATTTTGAGTTAGTACTCAACATGTGAAATTCGTAATTTTGAATATAGGTCATAAGAACACCTATCATCCAAGTTCAAAATAGAAGTTTTATGTGTTAAATGGATTCCTTAGGTAATAGGTATCTTAAAGTCTTAAGTTTTAATGCATTAAACAAGTTTTTCCCAAAGAATCATTCAAAAATTTAATTTCAAGAAATTCGGATTTTTGGATAAATCCTACTTGAAAACATATTTGCAAAGTGTAAAATGCAAATTTTTATGTAGAAATGAAGGCTTGGGTACTAGGTATAATGAAGACTCAATTTAGATAAGCATAAATTGATTTTCTTAAGGAAATAACTTCAAAACAAATAAGATAGTCAAAGTTAGGAAACTAGTTTTCATGGAAGTGTAAAGTTATGGAGTTTCACAAATAAGAAGTTTCTTAATTTTTCTTTTTGTAAATAATGTTAAAAGCATGCATGCATCAAGTTCATATCATATCATTCATGATGGGAAATCATCGATATTGCATGTGTAGTTAAGCTATATGCTAGAAACATCACAAGCATCCACAAAACTATTTTTCGGAATTGAAGTTTTCGAACGACCAGAACTGATCCCTCTATTTCATGATCTGAATATTTTCAAAACTTGAAAATAATATTAGGAATAGATAGATCTTTCGAAGTAAATAGAAATCGATATATTATATGCTTAATTCCGAGTTAAAATGAGTTAGATATGATCATTTAAAGTTAGGACTTTATCTTATGCGGAAATTGACGAACTTAGTAGCTAGAATTGTTAAGTTATTAGAACCTTATAAGAAATACTGATTTCGGGTATTCCTTGTACTTAGGTGAATTGGAGGACAGATTTCCACTCCCCGAGGACTACTACGATTAGTGGATTTCTCTCCATAGCTGAGTGAGTTCATTTCTTAAATAGTTGTGCTCATGTATGTGCTTGTAATTGTAGTGGCATTAGAATTAGGAAAAGATAAAATTACGATGATTGTGACATAATCTTGGTTGAATGAATGATAAGTATATCGAGACAAGACTTGTTGATAAATCATTGTATGAGCTAGTATTAGACTTGGATTGTCTGAAATTCTTTATGATCGCACTTAATCTACCTAATTAATATGCCACGATTATATGAATAAACTGTACATGCATATCACGTAGTGAGTCACATGGCATGAGTTATTATACCTTTGTGGGAAGAAGGCATAGTAATTCGGGCAACAAGGGGCTGGTAAACTCGGTTGTTGGCGGATGGGCCGAAATTTAAAAGTGCATGGGTAGGCACCTGTATAAACCACAGTAAAAATTTAAACGTGGTGGATGGGCACCTGTATCAACCACAATAAGAAGTGAGAAGTAATTGAATGATGGTCGTATATGCCTGAAACATCTAACCCTGAATGGAGGGTGTAAATCCATTCAACATAAGATTTCCGGATGGTCTTATGTATTGTATGCTCATATGCTTGTACATTCATATGATTGCTAATGACTTGTCTGATATATACTATTGTTGAGTATTGAATATTTGGAATTGAATCTCACTAAGCCTGTAGCTTACACCCCGATAGTTTTGTTGTGGTGTTCCTATTTTTGGTTGTTCCGAGAGAACACATTTCACAAGGTTATCTTTTGGATGAAGGAGCTTTTGAAGAAGTCGGGACCTAGCTAGAGGCGTGCACTTCTAGAAAAAAAAAATCTCTTTAACATAAACCCTACTGATTGTAATATGGTTTAGACCGGATAGACTTCCATTATTATTTTGATGGGGGTATGCCCCTTGACTTTTGTATAGACTTAATTTATTTATCTCATTATGATTTCTATTCTTAATGCTAATGTATGCTTTCTTTAGACTATTCGATTCAAAGTGTGATCCTAAAAGTTGTGCAAGTACACCTTTCACCCGATATGCAAACTTATGGGATGACTAAGGTTGTCATACTTAAGTTTAAATATCGAGTATGGTGGACTGTTGCGTTTTGGGTACCCTTTGGGGCGTGACAGTTTAAGTTGGTATCAGAGCATGGTTAAGAGTTTATAATCATAACTACAACTAAATAGCCTTAAAGAAGGATAAAAAGAAAAGATAGAATAGAATTAAAAAGAAAGACTTAGATAGGATGATGACCAGGGTACGAGTTATAGAATCCTATTTCCTATCTCTTGTGGATAGTAACCACTAGGAAGCAATCGGCTTAGCATTGCGAAACATCCATATGCGACCCAATAAGACTCTAATAGAATATTGCTTAGGTGGTCTTGATTGTTTTCAGAATCGTGTTTTATTATTAAATGTTTGTTGTTTTGTTGTTGCATAAAACACAAGATTATACTTGAATGTTGCATGTGGGGATTTTTGCATGTGCTGTTTAAATTTCTATAAAGTTATGATTATGTTTTGTGATCTCAAGATTTTATTACTTAAATTCCTGATTTCCTTTTTGTACTTTTATTTTCCGTTTTTACTACAATTTCTGTTATTTCCGCTTTCTCATTTAAAAACATTAATAAAATATTGAGAAGATTACTTATCTAGACATAATAAAATTTGAAATAGCCATGGTAGGAGAAGGAGAAGTTAGGAGGAAAGTGCCTCCAACCAACCCAATATGGAAGAAGGGCAACAAGCTGCCCTGCCTCCAAACCCTCTCGCCGATGCTACTCAAGTAGCCTTGCAAGCCATGCTTGGACAGATGGCACAAATGACTCAAGTGCTTGAAGCACTTCGGCAGACTTTACCGGCACAGGCACCAGCTCCAGCTCCGCCTCCACTGGCACCGCAAGCTTCTGTAGGGATGCCTGCACAAGAAAACGCGCATTCTCATACCGCGCCCTTGCCTCCTCCACCCCTAATGAGACCATATAAGAGCTTCCCACTGAGTTCATCAAGAGTAACAGGTACTTTGAAGGAGTTTTTAGAAAATCGAATGAGGTTGAAGATTAGGTAGCTTAGATAGAGCGATCTTTCAATGCATTTAAGGTGCCGCACCACCTGAGAATTGACTACGACACTTACATGCTCTGGCTCAACGCACGAGTTTGGTGGGACTCCAAGCAAAGAGAACTCATGCCACCAATTACTTAGGAAAGGTTCCGCCATGAGTTTGGAAAACTACTTCCCCGGTAGTCTCCAGGTGCAGTTTAGTGCGGATTTTCTGCACATTACTCAAATAGGCCGAACGGTGGAGCAATATGAAACTGAATTTAGCAGGTTACTACAATACGCTCTGGATTCTTACAAGTATAGTGAGGAGCTAAAAAGACAAGTTTTCTTGAATGGTTTGGATGAGGAGTTGAGGATGAGGCTGGAGGAATTCGATATTAGATCATTCAGAGAACTAGTAGAAAGAGCTCGGATAGTGGAAGGTGCTAAGAAGAGAAAGGGCAAGAGTGCGGAAAGGACCCCTTCGGTATTTGGAAGGAAATTTTATGGGGATCGGGATCTGGATTCTCTTAAGGGAAGTTCAAGTCGTCTTTTGTCTTTAAGAGTAATACTAGTGGGGGACAGCTTACCTGTAAAGGTGTTAGTTGTTGGAAATGTAAGGGGGAGCACTACCCCAAGAGATGCCCACAGTTGAGGGATAAGTGTTATTTTTGTGGCGAACCATCTCACAAGATTACTGATTGCCCAAGGAAGGCTACCACTATATGTTTTGTTTGCAAGCAAAAGGGTTACTTTGCCAATGAGTGCCCACAGAGGAAGGATGCCTCAGCTAGATCTTTTGGAGGATCGGCAGTGGCAAGACCCGAGAATGGGATCGGTGGAAATAATGGTAGCCGCTCTGCATCAGCGATGCATGGGATGAGGATCTATAACCTCGAGGGACGATGGGTATGTGAGGAGATAGGAGATGAAGATTGCGGATTGGATGCTCTCGAAGAGGATAGTGGTTCGGACTTTGGCCTTGTTACAGGTACATCTCTTACTTTTGCTCTTGTTTGTCACGCCCCAAGGGTATCCTAAACGTAGCAGCCCGCCACATACTATATAAGACTCTCAAAATCCCTATCAGAGCCTTTCGGGAGTCTTGTATAGATGTAAAGCGTCCCTTTACGACAATAGAATACTCAATCAATGGAGTTAAGAAGTTTAATGTGGCATCCACTAGCCATAGATAATAAACCAAAACACATATATGTACTTTACAAAGGTCTAAGGGGTATTCCCCCGCAAAATAATATCAGGTCCATTACAGTCATCCAGAGTCCTTTAGTTTCCAACGAAAGTCTAAACAAATTGAAGTAAACTTCTAAGGGAAACTCCTATCTCCGGTACCTTAGCTGTGGCTTGCCTCGGCCTAAGTTAAATGAACTCGTGCTGCAACAAGTAAAAACTATGGGGGCGTAAGCTAACTAGCTTAGTGAGTAAAAACTTCCATATCACAATTAAGACAAATAATTCAAACAAGTGATTATTCAAGCAAATGGTATGCATTAGACAAATGAGTTCACACAAATATATGACCGCCGAAAATCATATGTGGATGGACTTATGCCCTCCATCCCGGGTTAGCAGATTAACGAATCCTGCTGTATAACGCCGTTTAAGCTTACGGTCAACTAAATAATATTCATTTTATGGATTATGATTAACCAACAATTTCGTTTTATGGATCACGATTAACCAACATATTCGTTTTATGGGTCACAAGAAAAACTAACATATTCGTTTTATGGGTCACGAAAAACCAACCAATGCTAATGCTCCATCCCATCGTGATATGAATGAGTCCATTTGTAATTGAGGTCCAATAATGGATTATTCCAATTCTTTTAGGTGGCCAACAATTATTCACAGACAATCAATATAAATTCTAGCTAAACAAGCAGCAGCTTAAACACCCGGTTTCGATATTCATTAAGTTCAACTTCACATATCAATAGCAATCAAGTATATAATCCCATGTACCCCATCATGCATATCAAGTTTTATCTTTGCCTAAAAACTAATGCCACTATAATACAATCACAAGCAACAATTGAGAGTGGAGTAGTTACTCATTCGGTCATGGTACGACGGTTTTTAGTAATAGTAGTCGGTGTGGTTAGGGTATCGTCTTGATCGGGATCACCTACCAAATAAACAACCTAATAAGAATCTCATCACTAAACTAATTCAAGTAGCATCTAAACTATACAAAATCAGAATTCTCGCTATTTGCAGAAGTTCCAAACTTAAAACGGCCATAACTTGGTCATTTTAACTCAGAATTTCGCAAATTTTTATATCGATTTCTACCTACTTCAAAAGATCTATCCAATTATAGTATTATTTTCAAGTTTTGAAAACATTAAGTTCATGAACAGTGATGATCAGATCTGTTCCATAACTTTTCCGATTCCGAAAAATTGTTTCGCATTTGATAAAAATGTTCCTAGTCGATGATTCATGTATAGATGGTATATGAATGAATTCCTAATATGAACATCATGTAATGAGCTCAATATATATGCATGGTTTTGATGATCTTTGATTATGAGCTCTTATGAACTCCTAGTTATCAAGAATTCCATAATGGTCATTTATAAAAAGCTATTCTTTCCAACATTACATTCCCTAGGGTTTTTATGATTTTATTCTTGGAATTTACTTGTTATCTAAATAAAAATGAGTTCTCAATATCTATACTAATCGTGACCTTCATTTATGCATAGAAATTCACATTTTTCATTTGGCAAATATGTTTTTAAACAAGCTTTTCACAAAAATCCGAATTTTGGAAATTTCCTTTTCTTGCATTTTCTTTATGAGAAAACTTGTTCTATGCATCAAAAATTGAAGCTTCATTATATCTATTGTCTAAGGACTCCATTTGACTCATAAAACATGCCATCTAAGCTTGGATACTAAGTGTTTATGTAGGCATCATCCTAAAATATGAATTTGACTACTAATCACTATCTCAATATTTTTCCTTCGAACTCCACTACTTGTTTTGCATTTTTCTCATGCCTAAACTCATCTAAACTTATGAAAATCATTACTTAAGGGTATCTATTACATATACCTTCCATTTTTTTATGAAAAATATGAGTTTTAAAGTGGTTTTGGTGGTTTTTAGAGTAGGGTTCCAAAATCATCCGAATTTCCAACTAAGCATTTCTAACAAAATCTTTTTCTTTTTCAAATTTCTTGTCTTCTATACATGAAGATCTACCATCTAACAATCTATACATAGGTAAGGCTACATTTTTATGATCATCAATGCATGAAAATCAAAATAACCATATGAACATAAATGTAGATGAAGATATGAATGTCTAAACACTAGATCTACCAAATATAATGCATGAATCATGAGTTTCATGTCATGAACATAAACTTCTATGCAAGATCTCTACTTTACATGCATGAACAAGATGATATTTCAACCAAAACTCTTTTAAACACTAGATCCACTTCTTGTGATGGCTTGATATTCTTGTATAAGTGTTTTCATGTCCTTAGCATTTGATCATTGGGATTAAATGTGGAAAACACACAAGAATAGCTTTGCCATTACAAGATTTAGGAAGAACAAAGCTTGAAATCATCACTTTAATGGAGATTTAGAGATGAAAAGAAGATGAAACAAGCTTGTGGAGGAGTGCATGTGTGTGTGTGTGTCACGGCAAGGCTAGAGGAGAGAAGAGAGGGTTTCAACCTTTGTGAATTTTTGTAAGAGTGAAAATGAGGAGAGAGACAGAAAAAGGAGCTTATATAATGGATAGATTAGGGTTTTAATTGAATAAAAATAGCAAAAATAAAACAAAATGAGAGGGGAAAAGGGGGAGGGGGCGCTGGCCAAGAGAGATGTGAGAGAGGGAGGATTTGAATTTTTGATAAATTTGTAATTTATGTAATTAAAATGTAATAAATGTAATAATTATTTAGGAAACAAAATTTCTTGGAAAAGAAAGTTGTAATGAGTAGTTGTAAGGATGTAAGAATAAGGTATGGGTAGTGTGTAGTGTAGGTTATACTTATGAATAGTAGACAAGACATCTACTTTACCGGTTATAACTGTAATTTTTATAACCCGGAAAATTATAAAATTGATATTTTTGAAATCCTTATAAAATTATGGTTCTAATGAATATTCCAGAACATTTTTTCAAGTTCGTAGTCCCGGGGCACGCTTTTCAATAAATTGAGCTCGGGAAGGCCCGGAATTGAAAAATTCCTAAATTTGAAACTTTCAAAGGTTTAAAATATACTTTAGAATAATAATTCATGTTCATTTACTTTATAAAACTTCCTTTATTATGAAACCGAAGGAAAGCCGGATTTAAGGTTCCTAAGCTTCTCTCACTAGACTTAAACTGGACCAGATTAGGGTTTCGCCTTTCAACTCCTGGGGTTTTCTTAACTCCTGAGAATACCGGGGTTTACATTGTTAATCTGCTATTTTTAAGTTGTTAAGACTCAAGTTTAATGAAAGAAAAACGAGCTCAGTTAAATTAAGGAAGTTAGGAAAGTAAGTTGGAATGCTATGAAGTTAGTGATTAGTAAGTATTGGACGCAGGACACATATGGGTAGCTAAAACGACTGCTTATGCCTTGTTTGACACAGGAGTCAACACTCGTTTATCACCACCAGATTGGCTAGACAAGTTGGTTTACCAATAGTCACCGTTGCCTCTAGCTTTCATGTTAAAATCCTTACCGGGAGCATTGTGACAACAAATGAGATGTTAAAGGATTGTCCGATGGAGATTCATGGGCATGGTACGAGGTGTGATTTAATAGTGTTGGAACTGAGTAGATATGAGGTGATTTTGGGAATGAGTTGGCTAGCCGTTGTGGACTGTCGAAAGAAGAAAGTGAATTTTAAGGATGTTAATGGATTGGATGTTGAGTTCACAAGTGAGACCGTATCTTCAAAAGGAACAGACCTAGGCTCATTCGAATTGATCGTGGATGGAGAGGTTGAGATTGAAAGTAAGAGTTTCTTTAATGCAATGGAAAAAGAGGAAGGATTACCTAAGATTGAGGATATAATAGTTGTCAGAGGAATTTTCCGATGTCTTTTCTGGACGAGTTACCAGGTTTGCCTCCTAAGAGAGAAATTGATTTTGAGATTGACTTGGTGCTGAACATCGAGCCGATATCAAAAGCGCCTTACCGTATGGCCCCTGTTGAGTTAAAAGAATTACAAAAGCAATTGCAAGAACTCTTGGACCAAGGATTCATAAGACCAAGTGTGTCACCATAGGGTGCACATGTGCTATTTGTTAAGAAAAAGGATGGGTTAATGAGGTTATGTGTTGATTATTGAGAATTGAATGAAGTTACCATCAAGAATAAGTATCCACTTCCTAGGATTGACGACCTTTTTGATCAGTTACAAGGAGCAAGTGTGTTTTCACAAATTGACCTACGATCAGGGTATCACCAGTTAAGAGTCAGACCTGAAGATGTACCAAAAACTGCTTTTCGGACTCTTTATGGACATTATGAGTTCCTAGTGATGTTTTTCGGATTAACAAATGCTCCTGCTGCTTTTATGGACTTAATGAATCGGGTATATAAATCCTTGTTAGATAAGTGTGTGATTGTGTTTATTGATGATATTTTGATTTACTCGAAGACGAGGGAGCAACACGAAGAGCACCTTCGCATGGCATTACAAACCTTAAGAGAACATAAATTGTATGCCAAGTTTTCCAAGTGTGATTTCTGGCTAGACAGAATCTCGTTTTTGGGCCATGTTGTGTCAGGTAAAGGCATATTTGTAGACCCCGAAAAGATTAAATCTATGGTGGAATGGAAGCCATCTAAGACCGTGACTGAAGTAAGAAGCTTTTTGGGTTTAGCGGGATATTACAGGAAATTTGTTCAAGACTTTTCTAAGATAGCCAAGCCGTTAACCCAGTTGACTCAAAAGGATGAAAAGTTTGTTTTGACAGAAAAGCGGGATCAAAGCTTTCAAGAATTGAAACAACGACTTGTTTCTGCTCCGATCTTGGTTTTGCCAAACCCCAAGAAACCCTACATGATACACAGTGATGCTTCGAGAAATGGTCTCGGATGCATTCTCATGCAAGAAGGGAAGGTGATTGCATATGCATCAAGGCAGTTAAGGCCACATGAGCAAAATTATCCAATGCATGACTTGGAGTTAGCCGCATTTGTCTTTGCTTTGAAAATATGGAGACATTATCTTTATGGATAAAGGTGTGAGATCTACATCGATCATAAAATTCTTAAGTATTTGTTCACTCAAAAAGAATTGAACATGAGGCAACGAAGATGGCTGGAGTTAATTAAGGATTATGATTTGGGAATTAATTATTGTCCGGGAAAAGTAAACGTGGTTGCCGATGCACTAAGTCGTAAGAATCATGGTGAAGTTGCAACTCTTTTGACAGACCAGAAAGAATTGATAAAAAAAATTTGAGAAGTTAAGCATTGAATTTGTTGGGCAAGACTTGGAAATGGAGATAGCAAGTTTGGTGTTGGAGCCAACTTTAGTAGAAAGGATTAAAGAGGCCCAACGTTATGATGAAGTAATTCAAAGGATAAAGAAGGAAGTTCAGGAGGGGAAGTATACTAATTTTACCATAGATGAAACTAACTGGAACCAGTATGCCTCCTGTGTCATGTCCGCCGGCCAACTGTTGGGCAGATTCCTATTGTCTACTTCATTATCATACAGTCCCAGTATGTGGCCCATCTGCTTCAATTTCATCTCCCTAATTTGCCCAAAGGCCTGGAACTGAAAAGTAGATTCCTCTCTATCTGGAATGTTCTTCAGTGTAGACAAGAACTCTATCGTCAAGTTCTTGTATGCCAGCTCCCTAAAATCAAACAGCCGGATCCATGCTGGATCTTGAACAATCTCCCTGATCTGGTCAATGATCCCAAATTCATCCAGCAGGCATCAGTCTAAATATGGGTATTTAAGAAATCCATCTTGACGAGCCTCTTCTTTCTATCTTTGCGTACTGCTGACTAGACAGCAGATTTTGGTTCTGTGAACCCGATGTAGAGGCGTCAGTGGTCTTTTGTCGCTTTTCTCTTGGAGCCATTCTTGCAAATAATTTCAATTCAATTAGAAATAAGGAATGCACAACATCAATGAAATTCTAATTTTATGCCTAAAACATGATTTTTAACAATTTTGATATCAAGGCATATAATTAGTGGAGCTATTGATCATGAACTTGAATGGAGCATTTACACTAGCAAATTAATATGAAAGCTGGCAGCTTAGGCTTGCCAGCTCAGAATTGAACGTTGGAATTTCAAATTTTTCAAACAAAAATGATTTTCAAAAATTTTTCCTTTTGTCCCAAAATCACTTTTATACTGATATTTTCATAAAATTCGAGCACAATTTCAAATTCCAATTTCAATTCGAGCAAATTCGAGAACAATGCAAGAATTGGAGCCACTAACTAATATGAAAACTTTCAAATCCAGCAGCTGTAACATCAATTTCAACAAACCCCAATTTCGAATTTCAAACACCCTCAATATCTCAAGAACCCTAATTTTTCAATCTGAGCAGCAATCGTAAATCAACACATCATAGCTTGCAATAACAATATATGGAACGAAATAGTTTCAACAGCATATGAAAGTCATTCAAGCAATCAATTTCATCAAGAACAAACATTAATATCAAAGTCAGTCATTCAATCCCAAATCAACAGATTATACAATGTAAAATAATGTAATTGAATCTAAGAACTAAGAGTAAAAGATCATTGAAAACTTACTTGGAAGACGGATTTAATGCAATGGATGATGGGAATAGGAATGGAATCTTCGATTGAGAGTGAGAGAGGGAGAGTGAGTATGAGAGAATGAGAAAGAGAGAGAGGATTCGTACCTGTTAAAAGCATCTGCAGAACCTACGCCGGCATTTCTGCAATGTACGCCAGCGGCTTACAGCCAGTGTAACTAGAAAAATTACATTCCGAGAGCATAAAGCTGGCCACTTATCCATTTACATAGCCAGCATAAGTGGATACGCCGGCTCAAAGCTGGCGGCTTTTAATCCCAGGTGCCGGCTTTGATCGGGAATTTTCAAAAACCAAGAAATCTTGCACATACGTCGGCACTAAGCCGGCGGCCTTCACCTTCCCCTGTCGGTGTAAATGTTGTACTCAAACGCCGGCATATAAGCCGGCGGCCTTGACCTTTCCCTTGCCGGCCTCTTTTGCGGTGCTCACCTACTCCTGTACTGACCTTTACGCCGGCCTAAAGCTGGCGGCAGAACCGGCTTTCCTTGTTTTTTTCAGAGCTTGCTCAAGGCTAGCAGCCTTGATCTGGCCTTCAGTGTTTTCCCTTTTTTATTTTTTTTAATAGATATTACCTGCCGCACTAATAACTAAGTTAGTAAAAACAAAAAAAATAAAACTATTCTAAAATTAGACATGGGTTGCCTCCCAAGAAGCGCTTAGTTTAAAGTCGCTTAGCCCGACTTTCCTGATTTGATTATGGTTCTTTGAGATTCATGACAGTAGTAGTACTGTCAAGATTTTCCCCCTCAAAATAATGTTTGAGCAGTTGCCCATTCACTTTAAAAGTCCGATCATCCTCAGTTTTTAATTCCACCGTTCCATATGGAAAAACTTTTGCAATCTCAAACGGTCCTGACCATCTTGATCGTAATTTTCCAGGAAACAACTTTAAACGAGAATTGTGAAGTAAAACTTTTTGTCCAGGAAAAAATTCTCGTTTGATGATGTTTCTATCATGCCATTTCTTTGCTCGTTCCTTATAGATACGAGCACTTTCAAATGCCTCATTCCTCCATTCTTCCAACTGATTCAATTGAAGCAATCTGTTTTTACCTGCAGCTTTTTCATCAAAGTTAAGAAATTTTATGGCCCAATATGCCTTGTGCTCAAGTTCTACAAGAAGATAACATGATTTACCAAAAACAATCATATATGGGGACATTCCAATAGGGGTTTTAAAAGCAGTCCTGTAAGCCCATAATGCATCATCTAATTTTGAAGACCAATCTTTTCTTGATGCATTAACAGTTTTTTCCAAAATCCTTTTTATCTCTCTATTGGAAACTTCAACTTGCCCACTAGTTTGTGGATGATAGGGGGTAGCCACTTTATGCGTAACACCATATTTTGCCAAAAGTTTTTCAAATTGCTTGTTACAAAAATGAGACCCCCCATCACTAATTATAGCTCTGGGTACCCCAAATCTGGTAAAAATATTCTTTTTCAAAAATTTTAAAACTATTCGGGCATCGTTTGTTTGTAAAGCAACAGCTTCCACCCATTTTGAAACGTAATCAACTGCCACAAGTATATATTTATTTGAAAAAGATGAGGGAAAAGGACCCATAAAGTCAATCCCCCAAACATCAAAGCGCTCAATTACCAGAATATTGTTTTGTGGTAATTCATGCCGTTTAGAAATGTTACCTGTCTTTTGACATTGAGCACATGACATAATGAAGTTTCTGCAGTCACGAAACAAGTTAGGACAATAAAACCTAGATGATAACACTTTAGCTGCAGTCCTTTAAACACCAAAGTGTCCCCCTGCTTCTTTTGAATGACAGTGTTCTAAAATGCTCAGCTGATCAGATTCAGGTACACATCTTCTAATTATTTGGTTAGCACATTTTCTAAACAGATATGGTTCATCCCAAAAATATGTTTTACATCATGCAAAAACTTTTTCTTTGAGGATAGACAAACCATATGGGATAATCTTACTCACCAAATAATTCAAATATCAGCATACCATGGCAAATCTAGGATTTCTACTGCATGCAATTATTCATCAGGGAACTTTTCATTAATGGGAATGTCTAAACTATCATATTCAAGTCTAGACAAATGATCAGCAATTACATTATCAGTTCTCTTTTTATCTTTAATTTCAAGATCAAATTCTTGCAGTAGTAATACCCATCTAATCAACCTAGGTTTTGCATCAGCTTTAGCAAACAAGTACTTGAGAGCTACATGGTTAGTGTATACTACCACTTTAGAACCTATCAGATAAGGCCTAAATTTATCACATGCAAAGATAATAGCTAAAAGCTCTTTCTCAGTAGTGGCATAATTTCTTTGGGCCTCATTTAGTGTTCTACTTGCATAGTATATAACATGAAAGATCTTACCTCGACTCTGACCAAGTACCGCTCCGACTGCAAAGTTACTGGCATCACACATAAGTTCAAAAGGAAGCTCTCAGTTTGGCGCAATGATTACTGGTGTAGAGATGAGCTTTTCCTTTAATAAATTGAATGCCTGCAAACATTTTTCATCGAAATTGAACACCGCATCTTTTTCCAGAAGGTTGCAAAGAGGTTTGGAAATCTTGGAGAAGTCCTTGATAAATCGTCTATAGAAGCCAGCATGTCCAAGAAAACTTCTGACTCCTTTAACAGTCGTGGGTGGTGGTAACTTCTCAATGATCTCCACTTTGGCTTTATCCACTTCAATTCCTCTCACAGAAATTTTGTGACCCAACACTATCCCTTCTCTTACCATGAAGTGGCATTTTTCCCAATTCTAGATCAGTTGTTATCTTTGCATCTTTGTAAAACCGAGGCTAAATTCTCCAGACAAAGATCAAATGACTTTCCAAAGACTGAAAATCATCCATAAAGATTTCAATGAATTCTCAAGCATATCAGAGAATATAGCCATCATACACCTCTGAAAATGTAGCAGGTGCATTGCAAAGTCCGAAGGGCATCCTCCTAAAGGCAAAAGTGCCATAGGGACAAGTAAATGTTGTTTTCTCTTGATCATCGGGTGCAATAGAAATTTGATTGTATCCAGAATATCCATCAAGAAAACAATAATAGTCATGCCCTGCAAGTTTCTCCAACATTTGATCAATGAAGGGAAGTGGAAAGTGATCCTTTCGGGTGGCATCATTCAATTCCTGTAATCAATTACAAACTCTCCACCCAGTCACAGTACGTGTAGGAATCATTCATTTAGTGTATTTTTATACAGTCATACCACCTTTCTTTGGTACTACTTGAACTGACTAACCCATTACTATCGGAGATAGGTTAGATAATACCTACGTCAAGTAGTTAGAATTCTTTCTTGACAACATCTTTAAGTGTTGGGTTAAGTCTCCTTTGTGGTTGAACTGTAGGTTTACCACTCAGCTTCCATAAGAATTTTGTGAGTGTAAATCATAGGGCTAATACCCTTAATGTCTGCAAATGGTCCATCCGATTGCTTCTTTGTGCTTTTTCAACACTTCAATCAACCATTGTCTTGTTCATTTGTCAATGCAGATGAAATGATGATTGGCAAAAGTATCGCCAATTCCGAGAAAGCATACTTCAGATGATCAGGAGTGGTGTTAAGTTCCAAGGTCGGTGGTTGCATCAAAGATGAAACTTGCTTCTGCTCATTTGTACCCAGGATTCATAATACCTGGTTGATCATTGGTACATCTTCCAGTATTTCTTCATCCTCTTCATCACTCTAATTATCCAAGTCTCTCAAGACGGATTCCATAGTCTCCATACCGGTTTTGTTCCTCAAGTGACTCAAAACCAGCTCATCAATGGTATTGATGGTGTAACAGGCATCAGTATCATCAAATTTCTTCATTGCCTCATAGACATTGAAAGTAACCTGTTCATCCATCACCCGTAATGTAAGCTGCCCTTGTTCCACATCAATTAGTGCTTTACCTGTTGCAAGGAACGGTCTGCCCAAGATCATGGGAACTTCCCTATCTTCATCCATGTCTAAGACTACAAAATCCACAGGGAAAAAGAATTTGTCAACTTTAACTAGGACATTTTCCACAATACCCCTAGGGTATTTTACACTTCTATCAGCAAGTTGCAAGTTACATGTGTATCCTTGCAATCTCCAAGTCCTAGTTTTTTAAATACCGATAAAGGCATTAAGTTGATACTTGCACCAGAATCAATTAAAACTTTATCAAAATGACAATCACCAATGGTGCAAGGAACAGTAAAACTTCCCTGATCTCGAAGTTTAGTGGGCAGACTGGGTGTTTGTTTCTGTAGGATCATGGAACATTCTCCAGTGAGTATCACATTTCCATCAATCTTCCTCTTGTTGGATAGCAATTCTTTGATGAATTTGGCATAGGAAGGCATTCCTTGAATCACTTCTAAGAATGGAATGTTGATGTGCAGCTTCTTGAAAACATCCAGGAATTTTGAAAATTGCTCATCAAGTCTTTGTTGCTTTAATCTTCCTGGAAAAGGGACGGGAGGAACATATGATTTCACCTCAGGTGGTTTTTGAATAGTGTCCTCCACCTTTCGTTTCCTTTGTTGTTTTGTGGTGGAATTTCCTCTTGATCCTTGATAGTTTCCTCAACTGGAGCAATCTCCTTACCACTTCTCAGGTGATTGCATTTACAGACTTGGGATTCTCCTCCGTGTTGCTTGGTAAAGACCCAGATGGTCTATTACTCACTTTTGTGCAAGTTGATGGAGCTTCCCTTGCAAATCTTGAATGATTGCATTCTGATTGTTGAGTGAGTTTGTTGTAGTGACAATGAAATCCCTCAGTAATGCATCAGTGGATGATTGAATTTGCTGTTGAGGTGGGGCATTTCTTACATATCCTTGTCCTTGGAAACCAGGTGGTGGCTTTAGAACATTGGCATCATTCCGATATGAGATTGGGATGATTTCGCATATTCGATGATATGTGTTTCCAAAATTACCCTTTTGGAAATTTCCCACATAATTGAGCTGCTCATCATTTGAAGAATATCCATGCGGACACTGTCACGCCCCGAAGGGTACCCTAAACGTGGCAGTCCGCCGTACACAATATTAAAGCCTAAGAATGACCACCTCAGTCACGCGAAGGCTTCCATACTATGTACAAGGCGTCTAACACATAAAGGAGACAAATCGGAATGATACATTTATGTTGATACAATTGAGTAACAATGTAAAGGAAATACAATCCACTATACTCCAAATAAAAACACTATACTTCAAAATACAGTTCATCAAACGTCAATTACATTCATCCCAAGACTTCACTACATAAAACTATTACAAAGCAAATCGTAAAGCTTAGCCAAAAACTTCAAGCATTCTTATATCTTGCCGGAATCCCGAAGTCATTCTCGACTTCAACCATCTCGGTCCCCACTTAGCATTCTTGGAATAACCTGCTCATTTAAACAACTATTGGGGTATAAGCTACACTAGCTTAGTGAGAATTCCCTTAATTCTGTACCATAACAAACAGTTATTAATCAATCAATGCTATGCATGAACAAACACGTGAGCAAGCAATTATGCATGGGTAACCGGAACCCACACACAGAACGGATTTACGCCCTCCGTATCTTGGGTTAGGAATGGTATTGAGTCTACACGACCGCTGCTAGTCCCCAAGCCCTGGCTCTTAGCACTCGACTCGGCTAGGCTCATACAAGGATGCATCCACATGCGCCTTAGTACCTGAGAATGAGCTCTGATACCGGGTCTCCGTACTTAAACGAGTCCTCGGACCATACCGATCGACCTGCGTAGGAGTAGCACGCTACCAAATGCAATATGTCTGATGCGATGCATGATCAATCTACTTTTTGCTTAGGCCAAGATATTTATACATTCTTTAGAGTGACCAGGCAATATCATACACATAAATAATATGAACCGTGCAGTTATCCAATCAAATCGTGGTTTCGATATGCTTTAGTATTCCTTGGCATACATTCATCACAGTCTCATCATATATCCCATCCCCATTCACATCGATTTTTATCTTGTTCCTAAAATTCTAATGCGACTAATTACAAGCACAATCAAGGTAACAAAACAAGGAGAAAACTCACTCAGCCATTGGATCACCGGTCTTCTAGTAATAATAATCCGGTGGTAGGGAATCGTCGAACTCGGGATAACCTAAAAAGGAAGAAATACTCTAATCAGTATTGCAACTCAAACTAATCCAACGACTTCATACGAATTTATCAAATTCGTAATTCGCGTCCTAAGCGGGAATTCCAACTTAAAACGGCCATAACTTGGTCATTTTAACTCGGAATCTCGCAAATTTTATATCGATTTCTATCTACTTCGGAAGAGCTTTCTAAATACGAAGCTTAAATCAAGTTTTGAAAATATCTAAGCCTCGGAAACGAGGGATCAGATCTGTACAGCGGGTATATAGATTCCGAAAATGCGGTTTTCATGAATGCACTTGGGATTCCTAAGTATAAAATGATACTAAATGCAATGGTAATGATTTTCCCTATCATGAATGTCATGATATGAACTCTAATGAGCCTAAGTTCTTATAGCTCTTTAGGTTTAAAGAATTTACATAGACTTTTCTTAGAAAACCATTTCATATTAAAGTTTAACAAGTGAGTTTACTACACTTAGTCACACCTACATATTACAAGGATTTTCTTTAGAAAAACTCTACTTTATTTAAAGAAATTTTGATCCTTATATTAGTTATATCCTAAGGCCTTTATTTCTTTAATAAAATCTACATTTACAAACTTTTGAGTGGGTCTTTTACTATGGGGTTTCCAAAAATCCGAATTTACAAAAGTTCATTTTCAAGTTGATTCCTTTAGGAAAAATATATTTTATACTTGAAACTTTAAGTATCTATTATACCTATATCCTAAGGACTTCATTTATTTAAGAAAATATCATTTTTGAAGTTGGAAAAATAGTGTTTTCTAACCCTACATCCATTATTACGAATTTTGTCTACATGACTTTTAACTCAAAACTTCTATGGACTTCATTTCTTGTTTCCAACATTTTCTTTAGTAAAAACTCATTTAGACTCAAAAGAAATACTACTAAACATTATCTATTACCCATAGGCTTCATTTCTCTTGTAAAATACATGTTTAGAAGTTGATAAAAGTGTTTTTAACCTAGGTTTCTAAAGTCATCCGAATTTACACAAGTTCATATTTGAAAAGTGTTTTCCCTTTTGACTTTATTAACTTATCTAACCATAGATCTACATATTAGGAAGGTTATTTACTAAAGACAAAAGCATTAAAGACTATTAATGCACATAAACACAAAAGTAATGAAACCTTAAATGCCTACATGATCATGAGTAGCAAAAAGATAGATCTATTATTCCATAGGCTCAAATGAGTTTTGAAAACATAAAAACTATATTTTTCCAAAAGATCTTTTGTTTAAAACACTTTTTGTTGGAGGAACATAAAGCTTTTGGCATGAAAGCTTCTTTAAAGGTTAGATCTATTTTGTAATGGTTCGGTATTCTTGTTTTGATATTTCATTGTCCCTACTAAGAGATCATGGGGACACTTGGTTGAAATATCCAAGAATTTCTTAGCCATAACAAAGATCTAAAGATGGAAAGGGTACTTGAAGGTAGATGGAAGATGAAGAAAGAATGGAAGTTGTGTGTGTATGTGGGGGAGCCTTAAAGTTTCGGCCAAGGAGGAAAAGAGGGAGTGGAGAGGAGAGAAAAGAGAGTGTTTTGAGAGTTTTTTCCCTTTGTGAAAATGGAAAAGTGAAAGAATGAGGAAGGAGAGAGAAAAAGTAGTATATATATGGAATGGGATTAGGTCAAATGAATAAGGAAAAATTCAAAAGGAGCATGGGAGGGGGGCAATTTCGTCGGTCACTATTCATGAGGGGGAAGAAAAAGTTTGATTTTATTTTGTTTTGATTGATTTGTCTTTGATGTGTAAGTTGTCATAACTTGTATGGGAAGTTTAAGGGACAAAAAGTAAAGAGAAAAGAGGTTGATTTGAGTGATGGTAAGGGTTTGAATTTATAGAGTAGGCTAATAGGTAGACTAGGTAGTATAGGTGGTACTTTTTGAATAGTGAGGAATAGTTGACAAGACAATTTGATTTTCCGGTAGTAAGGAAATACGAATAAAAAGGCTATAACTGTATTTTTCATAAGCCGGAAAATTATGAAAAATATATTTTTGAAATCCTTATTTTATTTCTATTCAAATGAGTACTCATAATGAAAGTTTTGAAATTCTAGTTCCGGGGCACGCTTTTCTATAATGGGTCTCGGGATGACCGGAATTGAAAATTTCCAAAAATATGATATTTTCTTAGTTTGAAATATAATCAAGAACTATATTCAAGATTAAATTTTCTTATAAAAGTTTCTTATTTGGAAACCGTGGAAAAGCCGGAATTAGGGTTTCTAAGTTTGTTTTCACAAAGCTTGAGCTAAACTGATTTAGGGTTTCATTTTCGGTTTCCGAAGTTTACTTGATTACTAGGAAACCCAGGGTATAAAAATAATAATAATAATAAAATTGTGTAATGAAATAAAATGAATAGTGCAAAAGAATAATCAATTACCGTAGAATGAAAATACGATAAAAAGGTTATAACTGCAACTTTTATAACCCGAAAAATTATATAACTGATATATTTAGAAATCTCGTGGAATTACGAGTCTAACGGTACTAATGGTATATTTTTGATATCTCGAGTCCCGGGACACGCTTTTGAAAGTCTGTATCCGAACGGGTCGAGATAGTCAAAAATTTACCAATCTGATATTTGTGAACAAACTTATATTACTACGAGCTATTCTACTTATTTAAACTACCTTTGGCCTCTAGAGTTAGGGCGCTAGATTGCCGGACTTATACTATTGTATTCCGGTTAGGGTTTTCGGATGATTTTCCGGTTTAGACATTGCCAATTGGAAACTGAGATTTTCTGTTTATACAACGTATTTAGTTTGAGAAATTTATTTTAAATTTTATTTTTATAAGTATTTAATATCTCTCACTGCTTTCGGAAATCTTGAATTGAATTATTATATCCGGAGTATATCGGTAATGGTTACCAGATATGATTTTCTTGGTTTGAGTCAATTATCGATTTTGGAATGATTTTGGGGAAATCTTGATTCTTATAATTTGCTTTGAAAAAGGATCTTCATAGTGTTTTGTTTTCGAATTTATTTTTGCTTCGATTTAAGGTTTTATGAACAATTGGTTAACTTAAGGATTTTTAATTTGTTATTTTGTTTCTTGAATTCTTCCTTCTTAAGATACGAGATTCAATTTCTAACTGTTCTATGATTCTTGGTAGTTTGATTTGATCGTTAGGGCTTTATTGTGATTTCCGTCTCTTAGGATTATTAGTCTGGTCGTTTGGGGAATTTCCAAAGTCTATATTTTATTATTGGCAGATAAAGTTTTCTTAATCGTGCCAAAGCCTAATTATGGAATTGGCCTTTGGTGATTTCCTGATCCTTCAAATTGTCATGTTACAGATTAACTTGCTTTTTAGCAAATTATCACTGTGTTTTATTTTATCCCGATTTTTATGAATTATAGATTAGGTAAGCAGTTTATCTTACGTAATGGTTTTTGGACTTAAGGACTTTTATAGTCCTTATTTTATTTTTAGATTTTCTCAAGTCTAATGAATTCTTACTTTCGTTTATATTTCAGGACTCATTCAAAGTTCGGTTTTAATTTGGAGTGATTTTTAGGGTTTATTTTCGAAGTTCATTTTGGAATTATTTACTGAAATTTTCCGGGGCTTACATCCTCCCCACCTTAAAGAAAGTTTTGTCCGCAAAACTTGTTACGTGTACATCGTTTATCGAAAGAAGATTGTGAATCTCGAGTTACATTTCCATCACCGGTTTATGCTTTGATTTGTATCATTTCTAAATTTTGCATGTAGATATTTTACAAAATATAGCACATACAAATTAATAAGATTTGGCTTAGCGATTCCAACCTTCACTTACACGACTCGTTTGGAAAACGACACGGACTTGACTCGAGACCACAGACGACTCGACTTGACCGACACTAGACGACTCATGACAACACGACCTTTCATGACACGATTACTCTGACCAACGAAGGTTGTGGATTCGCTTCTCCATTCTTATGTAGCTTATATACAATATTGTGCTCTATGATCAATATTCTTTTAAATAATTAAAGTCATCGTTATTTTAAACTCTTATCATCGTGATCATCTTGATGGGGTTGAAATCAAGAATCTCATTGCTTTATTGTATACTTATTACTTGTGAAGATCTTACGGAGTTTGGTAATTGAGATTTGATTTTTGAAATTTTAACTTTTATGTAACGATCGTCGTAGATTTCGATCTTTCAAAGTTCTTTGTTTACAAGAAGTTGTATGTGGAGTGTGTTGGAATTCATTAAATTAATCGAGTTTTTGTTTTAGTTTCCATTATTGGCTTATTCTAACTTTTAATGGTCTCGGGCTTTCCTATTTTTAGTCTAGCCATGTAATCCGAAGGTATTTCTAACAACCTATCTTTTTATTCTATTGGCAGGAAGGAATATGCGGTATTCTAAGGGTATAGCGCTAACCTGGTATCGAGTTGCATCTTTGATCCTCGCTTCCTTCCATGGTAAAGGACTCCAGCTCTTCATCACTATCTTCTTCGTATACTCCATATGTGTGAGGATTGTGGACTGGATTTCGGATGTAGATGTCCTTGAAGAACCTCGATTCCTTTTTCCTTTGTTGCTTTTATTCCTGTTATATCTCTTCCTCTTCTTCCTAGGTAGATCCAGCGAAGCAACATGCAGATTATCCCATTCAGGGCATGTTTTAGCTAAATGTCCCGCTTTTGTGCAAAGAGAGCATGCGTTGGTCGTCCTTTTGGGACACTTCTCAACCTTGTGACTGGGGTCCCCACAGAGGTAGCACTTGAATTGAAGTTGTGGACACTGAATAGGGTAATGCTCTCTCTTACATCTCCAACATTGTATCTTATCCAATATTATATCTTCTTCCTTGTTTGGGTCATCATCCAAGGGAAGTGTTATGACATTTTGACTCGGTCATTGAAGCATAGAACTCCATTTCCTTATTACTTCTTTCTTGCCTCTCCTCTGAGCATTTTCTATTATCCGTGCTCTTTCTAGCAATCCTTGATAACTCCTGATATCCAATTCTTCCAATCGAGTCCGAAGGTCTTCTTTTAAACCATTCAGAAACACTTCTCTTTTGAGTTCCTCACTTTGCTTATATGATTCTGGAGCATATTGCAGTAATCTACTAAACTCGGTTTCGTACTGTTCCACACTACGATCTCCTTGTGAGATATTGAGAAAATCTGAACTGTACTGGACTCTTAAGCTCATGGGAAATATTTTTCAAAAACTCATATTTAAACATCTCCCATGTAACTGGAGGCGTCACCTCTTTCCTTAGAGTCCCACCATACTCGGGCATGTAAGCGGAGCATAAAGGTTCCATAATTGACTCTCAGATGGTGTGGTACTTCAAAAGCATTAAGGGACCTCTCAATGTGTGCCAACCAATCCTCTGCCTCATCTGGTTTTCCAAAAACTCCGTCGAAATACTCGTTACACTTTATGAAGCATGGTAAGAGGCTTTGGTGGTATTGAGGTGATGGGGGTTCATCTTGCGTCGTTTCTGCTCATATCTCACAGGTGTAGACGTTGAACTGACTTGAGTCTGTTGCATGTAGCCTCCTGTCTGACTAGTAAGCCGTTCAATCTCTATTGAGGCATTTCTCCCTTGGTTAGGTGGTTCGGGTATCGCTTGGTTCTCGGGTCCTAAAGGAGTCATGACGGGTTCTTGTTGTGGTTGGGTATATCTCCTACAATTTTATTAAGCTCAGGTGAAAATTCTAAATCTTTTATTACGTCTTAAGGCGGTAAAAGAAGCTTAAAGAAGCTTATCGGAAATACAGAACACGGAAAGGCGGAAATAAAAACATATGTAAGAAATATTGAAATTCTACTGAAATCAAAATCGATAACAAAATTTCATAATATTCAAAATGAAATGCATGAAATCAAGAGAAGATGCAAATCTTTCATTACAAAAGTTCAAAGAAAGGATGCAAAAACATGCATTGCAACTAATTCATGAACTAGATGATAAATCACAACATCGGTTTTCATTTTCAAAACATCTTTGTTCTTTTTCAAAAAGTTATTTGCTCCTAACGCTCAACACGAGAGATCTATTGATATTTCTAGGAGACTGACTTCTTCCAAGCAAGGGCAGCTGTCCAGCTATTAACTCTTGTGGGGGCATCTACTCGCCTGGTGTCCTGGCTGTTTGCAGATGAAGCACTTTAGGGTTTTCTTTCCTGGACAGTCCACAACCTTATGCTCGGGATCTCCACAGAAGTAACACTTATGCTTCAGTTGTGGACACTGTCTCGGATAATGACTTTCCTTGCACTTCCAACAATTGATCTTACGCCTCTTAAAAGGTTCATTCTTAACTGTTAAGCTAGTTGTCTTATACCTTTGACTTTGGAGCTTGGACTAGCCATAACGGAAGGAGTCTCAATTCCTTGCATTGTCACTTGGTGGGGTCCTTCCACCTGAACTGGCACATTCCTAATAAGCGCTTGTTGTAAGAGGAGCTTTTGTGTATCCACCAAACACCCTAGAAGGTCTATGACTTGTTGCATTGGATCTTGTGGTGGTGGAGTGTCTCTCACTTGTTGTTCATCAGGAAGGTTAGTCGACGGTTGCACGTTCTCCTTAGGTAGTCTCCTAGAAACAGGACGAGACGGTCGCGTTAGTCTAATTATACTTCTCACAAGCTGCTTATGTTTTAGAAAAAGAGTTATAACTTTTTATTTTCTTTAGACTTGTTTATTTAGAAAAACGGTGAAATCGCGCAATTAATCCTACCCACCTAGCGGTCTCCTAGGTCAAAGGGGTAATCTAGCATCTCTATCATTGGCTTGAACTAAAAGTCGTAATTGTTAGTATAGATTCGATCGTCCCATCAAATATTTTCATTCTTCCTTCTTCCTATGTTTGTTTCTATGTTCTTCAAAAGTCTTCACGATGGAATTCAAATCCTTAATGATTGAAAATCATACCTTAAAGGTCATTGAGCTAAATCTAGTTCCTCTTTACCTAAGGGTCATCTAACACATATCTATTCATTTCTATGATCATATCCTAATATTCTATCCTCTTAAAGTCTTCTCACCTAATTCCCAAAACCTTGTTGCTCTGATACCAACTAAACTGTCACGCCCCGAAGGGTACCCTAAACGTGGCAGTCCGCCGTACACAATATTAAAGCCTAAGAATGACCACCTCAGTCACGCGAAGGCTTCCATACTATGTACAAGGCGTCTAACACATAAAGGAGACAAATCGGAATGATACATTTTATGTTGATACAATTGAGTAACAATGTAAAGGAAATACAATCCACTATACTCCAAATACAAAACACTATACTTCAAAATACAGTTCATCAAACGTCAATTACATTCATCCCAAGACTTCACTACATAAAACTATTACAAAGCAAATCGTAAAGCTTAGCCAAAAACTTCAAGCATTCTTATATCTTGCCGGAATCCCGAAGTCATTCTCGACTTCAACCATCTCGGTCCCCACTTAGCATTCTTGGAATAACCTGCTCATTTAAACAACTATTGGGGTATAAGCTACACTAGCTTAGTGAGAATTCCCTTAATTCTGTACCATAACAAACAAGTTATTAATCAATCATATGCTATGCATGAACAAACACGTGAGCAAGCAATTATGCATGGGTAACCGGAACCCACACACAGAACGGATTTACGCCCTCCGTATCTTGGGTTAGGAATGGTATTGAGTCTACACGACCGCTGCTAGTCCCCAAGCCCTGGCTCTTAGCACTCGACTCGGCTAGGCTCATACAAGGATGCATCCACATGCGCCTTAGTACCCGAGAATGAGCTCTGATACCGGGTCTCCGTACTTAAACGAGTCCTCGGACCATACCGATCGACCTGCGTAGGAGTAGCACGCTACCAAATGCAATATGTCTGATGCGATGCATGATCAATCTACTTTTTGCTTAGGCCAAGATATTTATACATTCTTTAGAGTGACCAGGCAATATCATACACATAAATAATATGAACCGTGCAGTTATCCAATCAAATCGTGGTTTCGATATGCTTTAGTATTCCTTGGCATACATTCATCACAGTCTCATCATATATCCCATCCCCATTCACATCGATTTTTATCTTGTTCCTAAAATTCTAATGCGACTAATTACAAGCACAATCAAGGTAACAAAACAAGGAGAAAACTCACTCAGCCATTGGATCACCGGTCTTCTAGTAATAATAATCCGGTGGTAGGGAATCGTCGAACTCGGGATAACCTAAAAAGGAAGAAATACTCTAATCAGTATTGCAACTCAAACTAATCCAACGACTTCATACGAATTTATCAAATTCGTAATTCGCGTCCTAAGCGGGAATTCCAACTTAAAACGGCCATAACTTGGTCATTTTAACTCGGAATCTCGCAAATTTTATATCGATTTCTATCTACTTCGGAAGAGCTTTCTAAATACCAAGCTTAAATCAAGTTTTGAAAATATCTAAGCCTCGGAAACGAGGGATCAGATCTGTACAGCGGGTATATGATTCCGAAAATGCGGTTTTCATGAATGCACTTGGATTCCTAAGTATAAAATGATACTAAATGCAATGGTAATGATTTTCCCTATCATGAATGTCATGATATGAACTCTAATGAGCCTAAGTTCTTATAGCTCTTTAGGTTTAAAGAATTTACATAGACTTTCTTAGAAAACCATTTCATATTAAAGTTTAACAAGTGAGTTTACTACACTTAGTCACACCTACATATTACAAGGATTTTTTTAGAAAAACTCTACTTTATAAAGAAATTTTGATCCTTATATTAGTTATATCCTAAGGCCTTTATTTCTTTAATAAAATCTACATTTACAAACTTTTGAGTGGGTCTTTTACTATGGGGTTTCCAAAAATCCGAATTTACAAAAGTTCATTTTCAAGTTGATTCCTTTAGGAAAAATATATTTTATACTTGAAACTTTAAGTATCTATTATACCTATATCCTAAGGACTTCATTTATTTAAGAAAATATCATTTTTGAAGTTGGAAAAATAGTGTTTTCTAACCCTACATCCATTATTACGAATTTTGTCTACATGACTTTTAACTCAAAACTTCTATGGACTTCATTTCTTGTTTCCAACATTTTCTTTAGTAAAAACTCATTTAGACTCAAAAGAAATACTACTAAACATTATCTATTACCCATAGGCTTCATTTCTCTTGTAAAATACATGTTTAGAAGTTGATAAAAGTGTTTTTAACCTAGGTTTCTAAAGTCATCCGAATTTACACAAGTTCATATTTTGAAAAGTGTTTTCCCTTTTGACTTTATTAACTTATCTAACCATAGATCTACATATTAGGAAGGTTATTTACTAAAGACAAAAGCATTAAAGACTATTAATGCACATAAACACAAAATAGTAATGAAACCTTAAATGCCTACATGATCATGAGTAGCAAAAAGATAGATCTATTATTCCATAGGCTCAAATGAGTTTTGAAAACATAAAAACTATATTTTTCCAAAAGATCTTTTGTTTAAAACACTTTTTGTTGGAGGAACATAAAGCTTTTGGCATGAAAGCTTCTTTAAAGGTTAGATCTATTTTGTAATGGTTCGGTATTCTTGTTTTGATATTTCATTGTCCCTACTAAGAGATCATGGGGACACTTGGTTGAAATATCCAAGAATTTCTTAGCCATAACAAAGATCTAAAGATGGAAAGGGTACTTGAAGGTAGATGGAAGATGAAGAGAAGAATGAAAGTTGTGTGTGTATGTGGGGGAGCCTTAAAGTTTCGGCCAAGGAGGAAAAGAGGAGTGGAGAGGAGAGAAAAGAGAGTGTTTTGAGAGCTTTTTCCCTTTGTGAAAATGGAAAAGTGAAAGAATGAGGAAGGAGAGAGAAAAAGTAGTATATATATGGAATGGGATTAGGTTAAATGAATAAGGAAAAATTCAAAAGGAGCATGGGAGGGGGGCAATTTCGTCGGTCACTATTCATGAGAGGGGGAAGAAAAAGTTTGATTTTATTTTGTTTTGATTGATTTGTCTTTGATGTGTAAGTTGTCATAACTTGTATGGGAAGTTTAAGGGACAAAAAGTAAAGAGAAAAGAGGTTGATTTGAGTGATGGTAAGGGTTTGAATTTATAGAGTAGGCTAATAGGTAGACTAGGTAGTATAGGTGGTACTTTTTGAATAGTGAGGAATAGTTGACAAGACAATTTGATTTTCCGGTAGTAAGGAAATACGAATAAAAAGGCTATAACTGTATTTTTCATAAGCCGGAAAATTATGAAAAATATATTTTTGAAATCCTTATTTTATTTCTATTCAAATGAGTACTCATAATGAAAGTTTTGAAATTCTAGTTCCGGGGCACGCTTTTCTATAATGGGTCTCGGGATGACCCGGAATTGAAAATTTCCAAAAATATGATATTTTCTTAGTTTGAAATATAATCAAGAACTATATTCAAGATTAAATTTTCTTATAAAAGTTTCTTATTTGGAAACCGTGGAAAAGCCGGAATTAGGGTTTCTAAGTTTGTTTTCACAAAGCTTGAGCTAAACTTTAGGGTTTCATTTTCCGGTTTCCGAAGTTTACTTGATTACTAGGAAACCCAGGGTATAAAAATAATAATAATAATAAAATTGTGTAATGAAATAAAATGAATAGTGCAAAAGAATAATCAATTACCGATAGACATGAAAATACGATAAAAAGGTTATAACTGTAACTTTTATAACCCGAAAAATTATATAACTGATATATTTAGAAATCTCGTGGAATTATGAGTCTAACGGTACTAATGGTATATTTTTGATATCTCGAGTCCCGGGACACGCTTTTGAAAGTCTGTATCCGAACGGGTCCGAGATAGGTCAAAAATTTACCAATCTGATATTTGTGAACAAACTTATATTACTACGAGCTATTCTACTTATTTACTACCTCTTGGCCTCTAGAGTTAGGGGCGCTAGATTGCCGGACTTATACTATTGTATTCCGGTTAGGGTTTTTCGGGTGATTTTTCCGGTTTAGACATTGCCAAATTGGAAACTGAGATTTTCTGTTTATACAACGTATTTAGTTTGAGAAATTTATTTTAAATTTTTATTTTTATAAGTATTTAATATCTCTCACTGCTTTCGGAAATCTTGAATTGAATTATTATATCCGGAGTAATATCGGTAATGGTTACCGGATATGATTTTCTTGGGTTTGAGTCAATTATCGATTTTCGGAATGATTTTGGGGAAATCTTGATTCTTATAATTTGCTTTGAAAAAGGATCTTCATAGTGTTTTGTTTTCGAATTTATTTTTGCTTCGATTTAAGGTTTTATGAACAATTGGTTAACTTAAGGATTATTTAATTTGTTATTTTGTTTCTTGAATTCTTCCTTCTTAGGATCACGAGATTCAATTTCTAACTTGTTCTATGATTCTTGGTAGTTTGATTTGATCGTTAGGACTTTATTGTGATTTCCGTCTCTTAGGATTATTAGTCTGGTCGTTTGGGGAATTTCCAATGTCTATATTTTATTATTGGCAGATAAAGTTTTCTTAATCGTGCCAAAGCCTAATTATGGAATTGGCCTTTGGTGATTTCCTGATCCTTCAAATTGTCATGTTACAGATTAACTTGCTTTTTAGCAAATTATCACTGTGTTTTATTTTCATCCCGATTTTATAAATTATAGATTAGGTAAGCAGTTTATCTTACGTAATGGTTTTTGGACTTAAGGACTTTTATAGTCCTTATTTTATTTTTAGATTTTCTCAAGTCTAATGAATTCTTACTTTCGTTTATATTTCAGGACTCATTCAAAGTTCGGTTTTAATTTGGAGTGATTTTTAGGGTTTATTTTCGAAGTTTATTTTGGAATTATTTACTGAAATTTTCCGGGGCTTACAGACACTCGAAAGAAGAGTGTAGACCTGAGCAAATCTCACAACAAACACTTGTTGTTTTTGATTGGAAGAATTTGTAGTTGTGAGTTTACTTACTTGAGTGATGAAGGTTGCCATTTGAGCCTTGAGTTGTGATATATCTTCTTTGTCTTCCAAAGATGCTACTTTAGATCTTGTTCTTTCACAACTCCAATTATGAGCCGCGGAAGCTAATTCTTCAATAATCTCACTAGCTTTCTCATATGTTTTTCCCATAAGTGATCCTCCCGATGTAGCATCTATTAAGGACCTCAAAGCTTCATCAAGACTGAGGTAGAAATTTTCGATTAGTAGATTATCGGGTAAACCGTGGTGTGGACATTTTCTGACCGCCTCTTTGAATCTTTTCCATGCATCATATAATGATTCACCAGGGAATTTGGTGAAGTTGGAAATCTCATTTCTTAATCTAGCGGTCCTTGCTGGAGGGAAAAATCTCTTCAGAAACTTCTTTGTCAGATCATCCCATGTAGTGATTGAATCTGGAGGTTGGGAATTGTACCATGCCAAGGCTTTATCCCTAAGAGAAAAAGGGAAAACCTGTAGTTGAATGACTTCATTTCTTACACAATTAAGTTTAACAGTGTTGGAGTACTGGAGAAATTTGGCAAGGTGTTCATCTGGCGTCTCATTCGGATATCCTCCAAATTGATGTGACTCAACCATTTGAATCAGGGACGGTTTAAGCTCAAAGTTGTTTGCCTCCACAGTGGGCATTCTCATTGCGAGATCCTGAACGGTAAGTACTGTATAGTCTCGAATTGCCCTTGGAGCGGGAGCAACTAGTTGCAACTGGCTGTTGTCATTGTTTCCATGTGCTTGATTTTCTGCCATTGCTCCTCTTCTTTGGTTCCTTCTTCTCTGTTGATGCAAGGTTCTTTCAATTTCAGGGTCTAAAGGTAGAATTTCAGAACTTCTACTACTTCGCATGAAACCTGCAAAGAGAAAAGGAAAAATTTCAAACTAAACCTAAACTACTAGCAAAGCTGAAGGTAGTCTAATATTAATAAGATCCCCGGCAACGGCGTCGGAAAACTTGATGTGTTATAATTAGTATTAAATTTTTATAGCATCTTATCTAGCAAGCGTACTGGGCCTTATCTTGTAATATAGCATGAGTCAAGTGTCGATCCCACGGAGATCTATTAACTACTAGACAGTTATCAACTAATACTAATATCTAGGCAATTGATCTTTTCAAATGATTAGATTAAGATTAAACTAAATTATCTAATTAAGTATCTATATGAATGTAATGAGCTTTTGAAGAGAGTGATATATTAGAAAAATGTGGGAAGGAGCAGAATTCACTTTAAACTATTGCCAATCAACCTGAATTCATGTTATAATGATAATTAGATTCATGGATATTCATAAGAAATTGTCAAGATTTAAAAACAGAGTTTAAAAACCTTTTAAACCACAAAAACAATTCAATAGCTTCCGCTAAATAAATTATTAGTGGAATCAAAATTACAATTATAAACCTTCCGATTCTATAATTGACTAATACTTTATATTAACATCCCCTAATTCCTTAGTGAGAAATCAATGTAAAACATTGCATTAATATTCATGGACAATTTCTAAATTAGATTAAACTCCGCCGCTTCCGCGATTGCGATTTAATCTCAATTTCTGAATCCATATGAACCCTAATTTCCCTTCCGAGTTATCAGAATTCTTATACACCAAAGATATGATGAATAATGAGAACTCAATATGAATATTTCATGATTCTAACTATCTTATAACATAGATTCAAAGATTATTTTAGCATGTTTAAAGCTTCATCAACTTCCCACAAAAAGAATTTAGCTACTCATGGATGATGATTAAAAAATCAGATAAGAAATTACAAATGATTTCATTTTGATCAGAATATTCAGATATATGAATTGCATAAAAGGAAAAAGATCAGATATCACTAATTCAAAATATCAAAGCTTCACTTGCAAATTCTTGAACAACTTCAATTTCTCTTCAAAAATCTCTATGGGATGCTAGTTCTAATCTATATATTGTAGTATGATTTAGAGATACTTGGGATGATTCTGAAAGTGAGGAGAAGACCCCCTATTTATAGGAAAAATTTCGTGCAAGACATTAAATGAAATTTGCTGTTTCACTTCGTACGCCGGCAGTTATGGATCCTACGCTGGTGGCTTACAGGCAACGTATCTTCAATTTCTCCCTTACACAGGCAGTGCACTGGCAGCCTTCAATATCGGTTACACATGTAGGCCGCTTTTACGCTGGCGGCTAAGATGTAGATCTAGTCGGTGTATGTGATCAGAAATGAAGCATTGGGCTGATTTATAACGAACGCCGTCCCAAAGCTGGCGGCTTTCATACCGGCGTAGGCATTCCAACAGATTTGTCTCTTCAATTTCCTTCAAGCGTTTGATATCTTTATGTCGCTTTAGATCTATGATGTACACTGCCTTAACATCAGCGGCTTTGGAGCCGACGTATGTTGTAACTGCTTGTGCGCTGGTGACTTTCCAATTCTTAGCTGCCGGCCTTCAAGTACGCTGGCTTCTTCATCTTTTACGCTGGCAGCTTTGAGGTAGCTTATAGTATGGTTGGAACTTATGCTTGGCAAAGTTGGCTGTGCTGATAACGGCCTTGGATGTAAGCCGTCTAAAAGCCGACGGCTTTGAATGTTAAAATGCCGGCCTTGACTTCAATTTTTCCTATTTTCGATTCAAAGTCTCTTGTTTTGATTTATTTGTCTAATTTACTCTTGAAACATGAATTTTAATCAAAACAAATATCCATTCTAGCTCTTTTAAACATCAACAAATTGTTTTTGGTTTATCTTTTTTCTCGACTTTAGTCGAGTGGCGACTCCAAAATATTTTCAAAAATAAAAATTTTCTTTAATTCTTAGTCAAGCATTTGTATTGAATGGGTTAGAGTTTAGTACAAATCGGATTAAAGGAAATCGAACCGGAAATCAAAACCCAAGCTCGACAGCTTGGCAACTCCACTAAGGACAATTTTTTAGAAGGCTGGCCACTTTATGCTTTTCATATTTAAATTGCTTTTTTTTGTAAATATCTTGTATATTTGTAAATAGTTGTACTAATCTTTTTGTTTAAGTGATGCAAATAAAAAAAGAAGAAGAAAAAAATAAATAAAGGAAAATTCTGCAAATATCCTTAACTAGGGGCAAGGTTGAATTTAAGAAAAATGTGTGCTAGATGTGGTCAAACCCGGACCACCTTAGGTAACTTAGGACGGGAGGCACTAGTAGGTCTCGGGTGTTATGGTTACCCACCATTCGGGACACGAATTAGTCTCCCACTCCAGTTAATATGGCCCATGGCCCATTAATTAGGGGACCTTTAAAACCCACCCTTCTTGCATTCACTACATGAAGAAGATGATGATCAAGCATTGTGGCCCATCAAAGTGTTTTTCAAAAACTTTTTACAAAAAAAAAAAAAAAAGCTAAATTTATAGGAGTTAACTTTCCTTTGTAATCCGTTATGTAAATGTGTCTTGTAAATCCTCGTAACCTCATCTTTGTCCTTTGTAAATGTATATACCGTGTTGTAAAATATCTCTTTTGTAATATATAGATTAGGAAGTATGGCAAGCAGTATGTTTAGTGGCAACATGTGGGCCCATCTTATTCCCGAGATCTATGTTCATGAGCCTACTTGTCCGATGCCCATTTTGAACAAGTGGTTACTAACTTTCAAGCCAAGACAAAGAGGATTCATTGAAGACCATTTAGACCCTATTCTTTCTCTACCAAAGGTCCAGGTCCCCATTCATCTTGTTAGGGCCTTGGTTTACTTATGGAATATTGATGATGCTGCCTTTTGCCTTGGTGACCACACTTTGAGTCCTATTATTGAGGAATACATAAGGCTTCTTCAAGCTCCACCAACTCATGCAGGAATATATGCCCCTCAACTTAGTAAAGGACCGATCAATTTGTTCAACTCCTTTTTAGGGATTAAGAGGACCAATGTATCTAAAGCTCTCAAGAATTGCTATTTGGTCTCCATTCGGCTTTCTGACTTGTTCAAATGGTTTGGATCTCCAAATGGTTACAACGACAATAAGTCCATCTTTTGTGGAAGTGTAGAAGCATGGGAACAAAATCGCATCAATGCCTATATAGCCGCAGTATTTGGTACTATCCTCTTCCTGAATGGGGATCTATTCATCCACTATCGTATGGTGGAATTAGTGAACCAGTTTTTGGCAGGAAAGTCTTATATCCCAGCTTTGCTCGCTGAACAAAATAGATCTCTCAACCACTTGAAGAATAGAGGCCATAGGAAGTTCAAGTCTACTATGGCACTTTTGATAGTTTGGTTTGCTAACCACACTAATGATTATGGGATCAATTTGAATCCGGCTTGCCACATTAGTGACGGTTATGATCTTATTTTGAGCTTTAGTGAAAGATTTCGCATTCATGATCTTCCAAGAATGGATGAGTGCGTACATTTACTCCAAGACCTAGGAGCTCACACATTCCTTTGGATTGCTAAGTGATTTTGTTCTCACGCGGCAATAATTGGATGCATGGAGTATACGGCAGTTCCTTTGATTGGTTTGACCGAGTCTACGGGATATTATCCGACTTGTGTGATAAGACAATATGGAGCACTTCAAGATATAACTAGCAAGCCATCATTAGAAGAGGTTAATATGGATTATGATGACCCCGACGTTCCTTTAGCACAAAGAGAGGGAAAGTTAAGGATGATACAAGCCAAATGGGAGACAAGAGAAATCAAGCCAATCTACGTGATAGAACCCATCAATACTAAGACAAAGAAATATCAGGCCACTAAAGAATACATCCTCAGCCAAAAGGGCAAAGGTAGAAGTGTTGGAATTTCAAGCTCCTGACGTGTTGAGTCGACCACCTACCACTCCCGACCCGGAGACACAAGCTTATATGGAATTGACAAAAGCCTGGGTGGAGTTCGCTTCCTAGAAATGAAGAAGATGGAGCAAGAGATAGAAGAGGAAGTGCAAAGTTCTCAAGCTAAGGTTCAAGCACTTGAAGCTCAACTACGGATGGCGAAGAGGACTATTGAGGAGCTGAACGACCGTTTAGTGTGTCCTAGCAAGATTAGGCATTTGGTTTAAGTTTGAAGTCTCTTGGTTTAGCTTTTCGGTTTTGTCATGATTAGGTCATGTATTGACTCCTTGAATAAATTCAGCTTTAATGAAATGAAATGGTTTTTGCCATAAAGCTTCTTCATCATTTCAATTTGCATGTGCATGTGCATGCGCTTTTCTTTTCTTGTCTCTATATGTTCTTGTATAACTCTTTTGTATATGTTTTGTTCACTAACTGTTTGCTTGTTTTTGTGTATATTTTTTTTACCACTAACCGTTTGCTCGTTTTGTTGAGAATTGTAAATAAATTATAAGATTTTCACTCAAAAAAATAATTATATATATAAATATACATATTTTTTTTCTAAACTTGGAATTTTTGTTTTTGATTTTCATCCGGCTTCTAAAAGTTAGCTCCTAAACGGTTTGACCCGATTCGAAGTCCAATTATCACTAGGTCCAAATCCAGAATGGCTAGCAACAATGACAATAATTCTAGCATTTCCAATCTAATATCTGAGCAAAGGTTCACTGCTTTAGAATAAATGGTGTTTCGAATGACGGAGCAAATGAATCTTCTTGCACAAAACTTAAAAGCCCCTCAAGATACTACCGAGGGACATTTCGGGGTAAAGAGAAATGGTAAAGCCATTGAGGAACAAGTAATTAATCATGAGCCACAAACCACTGTCGAGATCGAATCTTCCATTCTTAAGCAGGAAATTGAGGCTCAAAACAAAGAGATGGAGAAAAGGCTTTTCTCTCAATTTAACGAAAAACTCAAAGCTTTTGAGAAAATGGAAGGATTTGATCAAGCTGGAATCACAAACTTTCCTACAATCAAAGCTGAGGCTTTCCTTGAGAAGTTCAAGATTCTCGACTTTGAAAAGTATGATGGTACTGGTTGCCTAAAGTTGCATACTAGGCTTTATGTCAGGAAGATGAGTCGGTACACTCAGTATGAGCAATTTATGATCCAGACTTTCTAGGATAGCCTTACCGGTCTAGCTTTGACATGGTATGCTCAATTGGATCTTGATGAGATTAATACTTGGGACAAATTGGCTAGGGCTTTCTACAATCAATACAAGTTCAATATTGAAGTGGCCCTATCTATGTGGGATTTAGGCAATATGAGGAAGAAGAAAGATGAGTCCTTTAAGGAATATGCTCAAAGGTAGAGATCAATGGCATCTATGGTATCTACCCCTATCCTAGAGAAGGGTTTGACTTTTACTTTCATCAATGCTTTGGAAGAACCAATCTTTACCCATCTCATTGGACATACTACTGCTAATTTCTCCGAGATGATATTGGTCGGATGCAGAATTGAAAATGCAATTACTACCGGGTAGATCCATGTTGAGTAAAAGACTACAAACTCCAAGTACTTCAACAACAACAAAGGAAAGGATACTACTGTCAGTGTAGTCATCTTAACCCCATACACTAAACCTACTCAATCCTATGCTTACCAATCATCCCTAAACACTAATCAACCCTTCACCTAGTCACAACAACCACAAGCCTAAAACCAACCATTCAATGACCCAAAAGACAGTTTACCAGAATTCACGTACCCCTTAGCCAAGTTCTAGCTCGGCTTAGAGCCTACAATCTCATCACCTTTGAAACCCCCCGAGAAGACTACAAGCCCAAATGCTTTAACCTCGAACAGAAATGTGATTATCATTTGGGGCAAGTGGGTCATTTTACTGACAATTGTTAGAGGCTTCAGAATAAGATTCAAGACCTCATTGATTCTAAATTGGTCCAACTGGATTTCATTGAAACTCCAACCCCTAATATTAACACCAATCCTCTCCCGAATCATGGGCCCACGATCAACATGATCATGATTGAAGAATCTAATCCTTTTATTGGAATGATCCAGTTCGATCCGAAAAAGGTAGTTATCCAATGTCAAGAGGAGCAGAAAGAGGCCCCATATAAGGTGAAATCGATGAGCTATCAATTCCATGTACCCATTGCACCAAAAGATTATAAAGATGCCCCATTGAACTGTCAAGCTGTTAATCAACTTCCCAGGCCCATGGTCGGCAAACTTGGAAAAGCCCTAGAGCCCGAAAGAGAGAAAACATTGGCAGAGGAATTCTTCCCACAGAAAAAAGATAAGGAAAAGGAGGAGAAATTTGATGAGAAAACGGCCTTAACCAAGATTATGAAGATGAGTGATTATAAGGTTACCGATCAACTTGCTAAGGTCCTAGCTCAAATATCCTTGATGGGTTTATTATTGACTTTTCAAAAACACCGGGAAGCTCTCTTTAAGATACTTCAAAAAATCAAAGTTCCCGAAGGTGTTGCAACTAAAATGATGGAACATGTGATGAATTCGGTATTTGCTTTGGACCAAATCTCTTTCTCACATGTTGAATTGGGAGCTGAAGGCACGCAACACATGAATCCCCTATTTATAATGGTTAAGTGTAATGGATTAATTGTAGCCCGAGTCCTCATTGACAATAGGTCATCTCTGAATGTTTGTCCATTGGCCACTTTGAACCTACTCAGATCGATGCATCTGATCTTCGATTCAGTGCCACAATTGTTAGAGCTTTTGATGGATCCAAGAGAGGAATATCAGGAGAAATAGACTTGGAAGTTACTATTGGGCCACAAGACTTTACTAATCCATTTCAAGTTCTAGACATACCAAGATCATTCAATTTGTTGCTTAGAAAACCTTGGATCCATTCAGCTGGGGCAATACCGTCTAGTATGCATCAAATGGTCAAGTTTATAACAAATAGCCAAATGATAAGATCATATTTTGTACAAATCTTGATAATCAATTGAGCTAGAATGGATATTTGTTTTGATTAAATTTTATGTTTCAGGACTAATTTGGATAAAGAAATCAAAACAAGTGAATTTGAATTGAAAAGAGGAAAAATTGAAGTCAAGGCCGGCAATTCATCATTGAAAGCCGCCGGCTTTTAGACGGCGTAAAATCCAAGGCCGTTGCAGCACAGCCAGCTTTGCCCACAAGTTAAACAACATTCAAAGCCGCCTCAAAGCTGCCGGCGTAGAAGATGAAGAAGCCAGCGTAAATGAAGGCCGGCAGCCCAGAACTGAAACATCACCAGCTTTGAAGGAGTTCATTTAAGCCGGCATGAAAGCCGCCGGCCTTGAGGCAGTGTACATGGAAGAATTGAAGAGACATGAAGATGTCCAACACTTGAAGGAAAATGAAGCAACACATCTGTTGGAATGCCTACGCCGGTGTCAAAGCCGCCGGCCTTGGGACGGCGTTCGTTATAAATCTGCCCAACGCTTCATTTCTGACTACATACGCCGGCTAGATCTACGTTCAAAGCCGCCGGCGTTGAAGCGGCCTACATTGTAACAGATATTGAAGGCTGCCAGTGCACTGCCTGCGCAAGGACAATTTGAAGATACGCCGCCTGTAAGCCGCCGGCGTAGGATCCATAACGGCCGGCGTACATTGAGAAACAGCAAAGCTCATTAAATGTTTTTTACGAAATTTTTCCTATAAATAGGGGGTCTTCCCCTCATTCTCAGAATCATCCAAGCAACAAATATCTAGTACTACAAGTAGCTTTAGAATATTTAGAATAGGCATTTCATAAGAGATTTTGAAGAGATTTGAAGTTATACAAGATTTGCAAGTGAAGCTTTAGTATTTTGAATTGGTGATTTCTAATCTTATTCTTTTTATGCAATTCATATACTTGAATATTCTGATCATAATGAAATCATTTGCAATTTCTTATTTGATTGTTGAATCATCATCCATGAGTAGCTAAATTCTTTTTGTGGGAAGTTGATGAAGCTTTAAACATGCTAAGATGATTTTTGAATCCATGTTATAAGATATTAGAATCATGAAATATTCATATTGAATTCTGATTATTCATGTTTTGGTGTATAAGAATTCTAATAACTCGGAAGGGAAATTAGTGTTCACATGAATTCATAAATTGAGATTAAATTGCAATTGCGGAAGCGGCGTAGTTTAATCTAGTTTAGAAATTGTCCATGAATATTAATGCAATGTTTTATGTTGATTTCTCACTAAGGAATTAGGAGATTTTAATATAAAGTATTAGTCAATTATAGAATCGGGAGATTTATAATTGTAATTTTGATTCCACTAATGATTTATTTAACGGAAGTTATTGAATTGTTTTGTGGTTTAAAAGGTTTTCAAACTTTGTTTTTAAATCTTGATAATTTCTTATGAATGTTCATGAATCTAATTATCATTATAACATGAGTTCAAGTTGATTAGCAATAGTTTAAAGTGGATTCTACTCCTTCCCACACTTTTCATCATATCCCTCTCTTTAAAAGCTCATTGCATTTCATATAGATAATTAGTTAGATAAGTTAGTTTAACTTAATCATTTAAAAGATCAATTGCCTAGATATTAGTATTAGTTGATAATTGTCTAGTAGTTAGTAAATCCTTGTGGGATCGACACTTTATTCATGCTATATTACAATAGAAGACCTAGTGCGCTTGCTAGAAATATGCTTTAAAATTCAATACTTATCAGCACATCAAGTTTTCTGGCGCCGTTGCCGGGGATTTATTAATATTAGACTAACTTCAGCTTTGCTAGTAGTTTAGGTTTAAATTTAGTTTGAAATTTTTCCTTTTCTCTTTGCAGGTTATATGCGAAGAAGTAGAAGTGCTGAAATTCTACCTTTAGATCCAGAAATCGAAAAAACCCTGCGACAACAGAGAAGAAGGAACCAAAGAAGAGGAGCAATGGCCGAAAATCAAGATAACAACAACCAGCTGCTCCAAGGGCAATTCGAGATATACGGTGCCTACAATTCAAGATCCCGCCATACGAATGCCCACTGTGGAGGCAAACAATTTTGAGCTTAAACCGTCCCTAATTCAAATGGTTGAATCACATCAATTTGGAGGATATCCAAATGAGACGCCAGATGAACACATTGCTAAATTTCTTCAATACACCAACACTGTCAAACTCAATGGTGTAAGAAACGAAGTCATTCGACTTCAGCTTTTCCCTTTCTCTCTTAGGGATAAAGCTTTGGCATGGTACAACTCCCAACCTCCAGATTCAATCACCACATGGGCTGATCTGACAAAGAAGTTTCTAAAGAGATTTTTCCCTCCAGCAAGAACCGCCAGATTAAGAAATGAAATTTCCAACTTCACCAAATTCCCTGGAGAATCATTATATGATGCTTGGGAAAGATTCAAAGAGGCGGTCAGAAAGTGTCCACACCATGGTTTACCCGATAATCTACTAATTGAGAATTTCTACCTCAGTCTTGATGAAGCTTTAAGGTCATTAGTAGATGCTACATCGGGCGGATCACTGATGGGGAAGACATATGAGGAAGCTAGTGAGATTATTGAAGAATTAGCTTCTGCTGCTCATAATTGGAGTTGTGAAAGAACAAGGTCTAAAGTAGCATCATTGGAAGATAAAGAAGATATCTCACAACTCAAGCTCAAATGGCTACTCTCATCACTCAAGTAAGTAAACTCACAACTACAAATACTTCCAATAAAAAACAACAAGTGTTTTGTTGTGAGATTTGCTCAGGACCACACTCCTCTTTTGAGTGTCCACATGGATCATCTTCAAATGACGAGCAGCTCAATTATGTGGGAAATTTCCAAAAAGGCAATTTTGGAAACACATATCATCCGAATATGCGAAATCATCCAAATCTTTCATATCGGAATGATGCCAATGTTCTAAAGCCACCACCTGGTTTTCAAGGACAAGGATATGTGAGAAATGCTCCACCTCAACAGCAAATTCAAACATCCACTGATGCATTACTGAGGGATTTCATTGTTACCACAACAAATTCACTCAACAATCAGAATGCAATCATTCAAGATTTGCAAGGGAAACTCCATCAACTTGCACAGCAAGTGAGTAATAGACCATCGGGTCTTTACCAAGCAACACGGAGGAGAATCCCAAGACTGTAAATGCAATCACATTGAGAAGTGGAAAGGAGATTGCTCCAGTTGAGGAAACTACTAAAGATGAAGAGGAAATTCCACAAAACAACAAAGGGAAACGAAAGATGGAGGAAACTATTCAAAAACCACCTGAGGTGAAATCATATGTTCCTCCCGTTCCTTTTCCAGGAAGATTAAAGCAACAAAAGCTTGATGAGCAATTTTCAAAATTCCTGGATGTTTTCAAAAAGCTGCACATCAACATTCCATTCTTAGAAGTAATTCAAGGAATGCCTTCCTATGCCAAATTCATCAAGAATTGCTGTCTAACAAGAGGAAGATTGATGGAATGTGATACTCACTGGAGAATGTTCCATGATCCTTCAGAAACAAACAACCAGTCTGCCCACTAAGCTCCGAGATCAGGGAAGTTTTACTGTTCCTTGCACCATTGGTGATTGCTATTTTGATAAAGTTTTAATTGATTCTGGTGCAAGTATTAACTTAATGCCTTCATCTATATTTCAAAAACTAGGATTAGGAGATTGCAAAGATACACATGTAACTTTACAACTTGCTGATAGAAGTGTAAAATACCCTAGGGGTATTGTAGAAATGTCCTAGTAAAGTTGACAAATTCTTTTTTCCTGTGGATTTTGTAGTGCTTGACATGGATGAAGATAGGGAAGTTCCCATGATCTTGGGCAGACCGTTCCTTGCAACAGGAAAAGCACTGATTGATGTGGAACAAGGGCAACTTACATTACGGGTGATGGATGAACAGGTTACTTTCAATGTCTATGAGGCAATGAAGAAATTTGATGATGCCAATGCCTGTTACACTATCAATACCAGATGAGCTGGTTTCTGAGTCACTTGAGGAACAAACTGGTGTGGAGACTATGGAGTCTGTCTTAAGAGACGTGGACAATTGGAGTGATGATGAAGAGGAAGATGAGACAATGGAAGAGTACCAATGATCAAAACCAGATATTATGAATCTTTGGGTACAAATGAGCAGAAGCAAGTTCCATCTTTAATGCAGCCACCAACCTTGGAACTAAACCACTTCCTGACCATCTGAAGTATGCTTTTCTTGGAATTGGCGATACTTTGCCAATTATCATTTCATCTGCATTGACAGATACACAAGAACAACAGTTGATTGATGTGTTGAAAAAGCACAAGGAAGCAATCGGATGGACCATTGCTGATATCAAGGGTATTAGCCCTACCATTTGCACTCACAAAATTCTTATGGAAGCGAGTGTAAACCTACAGTTCAACCACAAAGGAGACTCAACCCGACACTTAAAGAAGTTGTCAAGAAAGAAGTTTTGAAGCTGCTTGACGCAGGTATCATCTATCCTATCTCTGATAGTAAATGGGTTAGTCCGGTTCAAGTAGTGCCAAAGAAAGGTGGTATGACTGTAGTAAAGAATGAGCAAAATGAATTGATTCCTACTCGTACTGTGACTGGGTGGAGAGTTTGTATTGATTACAGGAAGTTGAACGATGCCACTCGAAAGGATCACTTTCCACTTCCCTTCATTGATCAGATGTTGGAGAAACTTGCAGGGCATGATTATTACTGTTTTCTTGATGGATATTCTGGATACAATCAGATTCTATTGCACCCGATGATCAAGAGAAAACAACATTCACTTGTCCTTATGGCACATTTGCCTTTAGGAGAATGCCTTTTGGACTTTGCAATGCACCTGCTACATTTCAGAGGTGTATGATGGCTATATTCTCAGATATGCTTGAGAATTTTATCGAGATCTTCATGGATGATTTTTCAGTCTTTGGAAAGTCATTCGATCTATGTCTTGAGAATTTAGCCTCGGTTCTACAAAGATGCAAAGATACCAATCTGATCCTGAATTGGGAAAAATGCCACTTCATGGTTAGAGAAGGGATAGTGTTGGGTCACAAAATTTCTGCGAGAGGAATTGAAGTGGATAAAGCCAAAGTGGAGATTATTGAGAAGTTACCACCACCCACGACTGTTAAAGGAGTCAGAAGTTTTCTTGGACATGCTGGCTTCTACAGACGATTCATCAAGGACTTCTCCAAAATTTCGAGACCTCTTTGCAATCTTCTGGAAAAAGATGCGGTGTTCAATTTTGATGAGAAATGTATGCAGGCATTCAATTTATTAAAGGAAAAGCTCATTTCCACACCAGTGATCATTGCGCCAGACTGGGAGCTTCCTTTCGAACTCATGTGTGATGCCAGCGACTTTGCAGTTGGAGCGGTACTTGGTCAGAGACGAGGTAAGATCTTTCATGTTATATACTATGCAAGTAGAACACTGAATGAGGCCCAGAGAAATTATGCTACTACTGAGAAAGAACTTTTAGCTGTTATCTTTGCATGTGATAAATTTAGGCCTTATCTGATAGGTTCTAAAGTTGTAGTATACACTGACCATGCAGCTCTCAAGTATTTGTTTGCTAAAGCTGATGCAAAACCTAGGTTGATTAGATGGGTTTTACTACTGCAAGAATTTGATCTTGAAATTAAAGATAAAAAGGGAACTGAAAATGTTATTGCTGACCATTTGTCTAGACTTGAATCTGATAGTCTCGACATTCCTATCAATGAGAAGTTCCCTGATGAACATTGCATGCAGTAGAGATTCTTGATTTGCCATGGTATGCTGATATTGTGAATTATTTGGTTAGTAAGATTATCCCATATGGTTTATCATATCCTCAAAAGAAAAATTTTTTGCATGATGTAAAATACTATTTTTGGGATGAACCATATCTGTTTAAAAAATGTGCTGACCAAATAATTAGAAGATGTGTGCCTGAATCTGATCAGCTTAGCATTTTAGAACACTGTCATTCAAGGGAAGCAGGAGGACACTTTGGTGTTCAAAGGACTGCAGCAAAAGTATTGTCATCTGGATTTTATTGGCCTATACATACTTGTGGCAGTTGATTATGTTTCAAAATGGGTGGAGGCTGTTGCTTTACAAACAAATGATGCCCGAGTAGTTTTGAAATTTTTGAAAAAGAATATTTTTACCAGATTTGGTGTGCCCAGAGCTATAATTAGTGATGGGGGGTCTCATTTTTGTAACAGGCAATTTGAAAAACTTTTGGCAAAATACGGTGTTACACATAAAGTGACTACCCCCTATCATCCACAAACAAGTGGGCAAGTTGAAGTTTCTAATAGGGAGATAAAAAGAATTTTGGAAAAAACAGTTAATGCATCAAGAAAAGATTGGTCTTCAAAATTAGATGATGCATTATGGGCTTACAGAACTGCTTTTAAAACCCCTATTGGAATGTCCCCATACATGCTTGTTTTTGGTAAATCATGTCATCTTCCTGTAGAACTTGAGCACAAGGCATTTTGGGCTATAAAATTCCTTAACTTTGATGAAAAAGCTGCAGGTAAAAAGAGATTGCTCCAATTGAATCAACTGGAAGAATGGAGAAATGAGGCATTTGAAAGTGCTCGTATCTATAAGGAACGAGCAAAGAAATGGCATGATAGGAACATCATCAAACGAGAATTCTTTCCTGGACAAAAAGTTTTACTTTACAATTCTCGTTTGAAGTTGTTTCCTGGAAAATTACGGTCAAGATGGTCGGGACCGTTTGAGATAGCAAAAGTTTTTCCATATGGAGCGGTTGAATTAAAAACTGAGGATGATCGAACTTTTAAAGTGAATGGACAACTGCTCAAGCATTATTTTGAGGGGGAAAATCTTGACAGTACTACTACTGTCATCAATCTTAAAGAACCATGATCAGGTCAGGAAAGTCGGGCTAAGCGACTTTAAACTAAGCGCTTCTTGGGAGGCAACCCATGTCTAATTTTAGAGTAATTTTTATTTGTTTGTTTTTACTAACTTAGCTATTAGTGTGGCAGGATATCTAGTATAAAAAAAAAAAAAATTCAAAAGGTTGAAGCCGGCTCAGAGCTGCCAGCCTTGAGCAAGCTCTGAGAAAACAAGGAAGGCCGGCCCAAAGCCGCCGGCTTACTGCCGGCGTAAAGGAGTAGGTGAGCACCGCAAAAGAGGCCGGCAGTGGAGAGTTAGGCCGCCGGCTTTGTGCCAGCGTATGAAACACAAGATTTAGGCCGGCTAGTGGAAGGTCTAGGCCGCCGGCTTATACCGGCGTTGGAGTACAAGATTTACGCTGGCAAGGGAAGGTGAAGGCCGCCGGCTTAAGGCCGGCGTATATTGCAGATTTCTTGAATTCTGAAATTTCCCGATGAAGGCCGGCATCTGGGATTCAAAGCCGCCAGCTTTTTGCCGGCGTATCCATTTAGGCCGGCAGCGTAAATCGATAAGCGGCCAGCTTTGACCTCTCGGTATGTAATTTTTTCACTTACACTGGCTTAAAGCCGCCGGCGTACATTGCAGAAATGCCGGCGTACATTGTGCAGAAGCTTAAAAACAGGTACGAATCTCTCTCTTTCTTTCATTCACTCATTCTCACATTCTCTCAATCACTCTCAATCAACAATTTCTATCTCTTGGTCATCATCTCACGGCGTTTAATCCATATTCCAAGTAAGTTCTCAACAATTCCTTTACATTTATCATGCTTTGATCCATCGTTATTCCATTTCATTACATGAATCTGTCGATATGGGTATTGAGCATTTACTATGATTATGACATCGATTCCTGATAAATTTGAGTTCTTGAATTACTTGGATATGTTGTTAAAGTTACATTTTGTTCATTATATTGTTATTACAAGCTGTGATGTATCATACATGCTAGATTGGAGAATTAGGGTTCTTGAGATGGAGGATGTTTGAAATTTCGAATTTGGGGGTTGCTGCATTTGAAGTTACAGCTACTGAATTAGATTGTTTTACTGTTAGATTAGTAGCTCCAATACTTGCATTATGTTAAAATTTGTTAGAATTGAACTTGGAATTGAATTTGTACTCAATTTTGATACACAATTGTATAAAAATGTTTTGGAACTTTAAAAGAAAAATTTTTGAGCAACATATCAGTTTGAAAATTTGAAAATTCCAACGTTCAATTCTAAGCTGGCAAGCGTAAGCTGCCAGCTTTGATTTTATTTTGCAAGTGTACATACAAGTTCATGATCAATAGCTTCTCTAATTATATGCCTATTAGTTTTAAAACTGTTTTAGCTCATGTTATAGGCATAAATTAGTAATTAATTGAAATTTTGCATTCCTTAATACTAATTGAATTCAAATTATTTGCAGGAATGGCCCCAAAACAAAAACGACCAAGAACGGGTGATGTTCTACATCGGGTTCAGAGACCCGAAATCTGCTGTCCAGTCAGCAATATGCGAAGGATAGAAAGAGAAGGCTGGTCAAGAACGACTTTATCAACATCCAGTATTTAGACTGGTGCTTGCTGGATCAGTATGATATGGTAGAAAATTCGAGGGATTATTCAAGATCCAGCGTGGCTGAGATTATTTGACCTTCAGGAGCCTGCATACAAGAATCTGACGATAGAATTCTTGTCCACGGTCAAAAATATTCCAGACCGTGAGGAGTCCACCTTCCAGTTCCAGGCCTATGGACAGATACGGGAAGTAAAATTGAAGCAGATAGGCCACATTATGGGACTGTATGACAGTGAAGAAGAGAATCGGACTTTGCCAAACAGTTGGCCAGAGGATATGACACAGGAGGCTTACTGGGCCCACCTAGTTGGTCCTGGATCAAATGAGCACTTTGTCCCATCAAAATCGCTGGCCACGTCATTCAGTGCCATTGAGCACAAGCTCCTCCATCACATTATTGCACACACCCTGAGTAACAAAAAGACAAGTCACAGCAAGGTGACTACATTTGATATGTTCTACCTGTTTAGCCTTATTAGAGGTTACAGGATTGATCTCGGGGTGGAGGTAGCAAATTTTATATACCGGCAGGCTGAGGATACGAGGACCCGAGGTGTGGGTTGTGGAGGCTACATCACTCGGCTATTGAAGGGGATGAATCTTTTTGAGCCTCCACAGGATGATGAGGTGTATGAAAGAGGATCACATCTGCACCATTTAGAGGCTGGGGATTGCTGAAAAACCCCAGGCCAGCACAGCCACCGGTATTGGAGGAGGTTGAGTTCCAGGATATTTTTCCTGGAGACGTTCCATTTGAGATGCCATCTACATCTGCTCCACCTCCTCCTACAGACGCTTCATCAGCATACGGTATGGACCAGCTTAGGCTGGATGTTGAAGAGCTGAAGCGTCAGAGTCAGGAGCTCAGAGATAGTCAAGAAAGGGAGAGAAAGAAGAACAAGAAATTCAGAAAGACTATCTTTGATGCGCTGAAGACGGCCATCTGCTGCATTAGCCCAGAGACGGGGCTGGCATGACCTATCAGACTTCATCTGAGTCTCATCACTCAGATAGGCTCAGTTCAGAGCATACACAGATGGTCAGCCCGGAGACACTGCGAGACACACACCGGAGGGCAGCAGCAGACAGAGCCCGGGCCAGAGAGCTAGAGACCCTGCTAGCTCTTATTTGCTTTTATTTGATATCTATATTATTGGCCTGTATATTTATTGAGTACCCAAGTTCCTGTGGGTGAACTCATTTCTTATTTTTCTGCTTTTATTCGGCTTTTATTTTGTTTTTGTTTTTGTTTTTTGTTTTTCTTTGTAGTGATTACAGGAATCGAGCAAAGCAAATCTCTTGCGATGCCAAATTTTGATGATTATGAATCAACTGACTTCAGGGAAGTATCCAATTCATTTCTTATTTCTTTCCTCTGTTTTATTTGCTGAAAAACAGTGAGGTCACTGTTTAATTGAAGTGTGGGGGAAGGAATAGAATTACATGAAGTGCTGAAGTGTTGAATATGATCTGTTTGCTGTTGTTTATATTGAAAAATCTTCACCTTGTATTTTTGGTTTGAAAGCAAATCATGAGGAAATTCTGCCAAAATTTTTTCAAAATTTCTTGAAAATGGAGATAGTACAAAGCAAAGAATGAAAATCAATGAAATTGACTTGTGAAAGTGTCTTACTCACCTGCTATTGTGATTGGTTTACTAAGTTAAAATTAAGTTGTGAAATCCTTAAGGAACAAGTTTACTTTATTTTTAACTTTGGAATTGGAAATTTAAGAGCTGGTCGAGTCCTTTTGTTGAAAAATAAACAGGTCTACTTCTTGGAAATTTTAATTTGTATATATTCTTTGAATTTTAACACTTGGTGAAAGAGGTAGAAGAAACTTTTAAACTTAGTGATCCTTTATAAAAATAAGTCTTTGATATTGTATTGCATTCAAAAAGAAAGAAGCAAGCATAGCCACTACTCCTCTGACTTGAAATATTGAGTTATGAGTATCTGAACTTGAATGTTAAAGTGAGGAAGAGTTCTTAGGGGTATTTTGAAACCTGGTCACTTAGGTGATGAGCCTGGGATGTGCTGACTCAATGAACTCACTATAACGAGAAGGGAAGAATGGCAAAAGTTCAATTTATGAGCTTTGAAAAAAAAAAAGATGGAGGCAAAAACCTCCCAAAAAGAAAATAAATGCTTAAGAAAAAAAAAGAAAAATGAATATGCAAAGGAAGGAGACTTATAATAAAGAAGGAGAAATTCTAAGGAAAAAGTAGATACCACATGCTTTCATTTTGTGTTACTTAGAATATATATAAGATAGAAATCCAATGAAGTTTAAATGAGTATTTTTCCTTAGTGGATTAAGTATTTGCTTTTGAATTGAAAGTTCTTTTGTTAACAGTTGAGATTAAAACTTGTTTTGTTTGGATTAACTCCTAAATTTTGATTATAGTACTCTAATTGCAAGGAATTGGTATGGTTAGAGCTGTAGATACAAGAGAATCAAGTTAAAGAAGTTGAATTTAAACAGGAAAATTGTACTATCTGAAAAGAATTTCATATTATTCTTCATTTTGCTTGAGGACAAGCAAAAGTTCAAGTGTGGGGGAATTGATAAGATCATATTTTGTACAAATCTTGATATCAATTGAGCTAGAATGGATATTTGTTTTGATTAAATTTTATGTTTCAGGACTAATTTGGATAAAGAAATCAAAACAAGTGAATTTGAATTGAAAAGAGGAAAAATTGAAGTCAAGGCCGGCAATTCAGCATTGAAAGCCGCCGGCTTTCAGACGGCGTAAAATCCAAGGCCGTTGCAGCACAGCCAGCTTTGCCCAGCACAAGTAAACAACATTCAAAGCCGCCTCAAAGCTGCCGGCGTAGAAGATGAAGAAGCCAGCGTAAATGAAGGCCGGCAGCCCAGAACTGAAAATCACCAGCTTTGAAGGAGTTTCATTTAAGCCGGCATGAAAGCCGCCGGCCTTGAGGCAGTGTACATGGAAGAATTGAAGAGACATGAAGATCCAACACTTGAAGGAAAATGAAGCAACACATCTGTTGGAATGCCTACGCCGGTGTCAAAGCCGCCGGCCTTGGACGGCGTTCGTTATAAATCTGCCCAACGCTTCATTTCTGACTACATACGCCGGCTAGATCTACGTTCAAAGCCGCCGGCGTTGAAGCGGCCTACGTTGTAACAGATATTGAAGGCTGCCAGTGCACTGCCTGCGCAAGGACAATTTGAAGATACGCCTGTAAGCCGCCGGCGTAGGATCCATAACGGCCGGCGTACATTGAGAAACAGCAAAGCTCATTAAATGTTTTTTACGAAATTTTTCCTATAAATAGGGGGTCTTCCCCTCATTCTCAGAATCATCCAAGCAACCAAATATCTAGTACTACAAGTAGCTTTAGAATATTTAGAATAGGCATTTCATAAGAGATTTTGAAGAGATTTGAAGTTATACAAGATTTGCAAGTGAAGCTTTAGTATTTTGAATTGGTGATTTCTAATCTTATTCTTTTTATGCAATTCATATACTTGAATATTCTGATCATAATGAAATCATTTGCAATTTCTTATTTGATTGTTGAATCATCATCCATGAGTAGCTAAATTCTTTTTGTGGGAAGTTGATGAAGCTTTAAACATGCTAAGATGATTTTTGAATCTATGTTATAGATATTTAGAATCATGAAATATTCATATTGAATTCTGATTATTCATGTTTTGGTGTATAAGAATTCTAATAACTCGGAAGGGAAATTAGTGTTCACATGAATTCATAAATTAAGATTAAATTGCAATTGCGGAAGCGGCGTAGTTTAATCTAGTTTAGAAATTATCCATGAATATTAATGCAATGTTTTATGTTGATTTCTCACTAAGGAATTAGGAGATTTTAATATAAAGTATTAGTCAATTATAGAATCGGGAGATTTATAATTGTAATTTTGATTCCACTAATGATTTATTTAACGGAAGTTATTGAATTGTTTTGTGGTTTAAAAGGTTTTCAAACTTTGTTTTTAAATCTTGATAATTTCTTATGAATATGAATCTAATTATCATTATAACATGAGTTCAAGTTGATTAGCAATAGTTTAAAGTGGATTCTACTCCTTCCCACACTTTTCATCATATCCCTCTCTTTAAAAGCTCATTGCATTTCATATAGATAATTAGTTAGATAAGTTAGTTTAACTTAATTATTTTAAGAAGATCAATTATTGTATATTAGTATTAGTTGATAATTGTCTAGTAGTTAGTAAATCCTTGTGGGATCGACACTTTATTCATGCTATATTACAATAGAAGACCTAGTGCGCTTGCTAGAAATATGCTTTAAAATTCAATACTTATCACAGCCCATCACCAAATCGTTACGGTGCTGGGTGAACAAGATCATGCTATCTTCGAAGACACTGCTATACCTTATATTGGCGATGAAGGATCCGAAGACTTTGGTTTACAAATTTTTGAAGAAGCGAATATAATTCAACAAGAAGGATATTTAAGGACATTTGGACTGGGATATGTTCCTACTCCGGCTGAGATACAAGAGATGAAAAGGAAAGCCTGGAAGAAGAGAGAAGAAGAATGGTATAATTCCCCTATTGAGTCTCCAGACATCAGAGTCACATTCCCACAACCTTCTCATGTCTAGAAGCCGGACATTGCATCAGTTATGGAGCCTTCTTGTAGCTCCCATCCGGTTCAGGAGTTGAATAATTGGTTTACTATTTCCCTTAACTCTAGGGTTACCTTTGAGTAAGGGTTGAAGTCATGAAGTGTTTTTATATTTTGTTTCTTTTATCAATTACTCAACTAAAATGTACTCCATGAGTCATATTCATTAATGAAATTTCTTTGTTTCTTTTCTATGTTATCTCTTTTATCCATGTCATCATTTTCTTTTTTCCCTCACTTTTCTTCCTTTTTCTTTATTTTAGCTTTATTTAGATCTGATGATAACGGCAAAAGTAAGGGATATCTTGCACCAATAGATAACGAAAATATTGATATCACTTCCGGCCTTACTGGGTTAGTTGTCGAAGGTGATATTAGTGATCACACTAGGATAAAGAAATGTTGGCAAAAATATGAACAAGATAGAATTGAGATCAGTGAGCCCATAGAAGTAGTAAATGTTAGAACTGAAGATGAGCCTAAAATTTTGAAAATAGGCACCTCCTTATCCGCTGAACAACAAGAAAGATTGATAAAATTATTGACTGATTACTTAGATGTGTTTGCATGGTTCTACGAAGATATGACTGGTTTAGATACCTATAAAATGGTTCATAAATTACTGACTAAAGCATATATCAAACCAAAGAAGCAAAAATTAAGGCGATTTAGACCAGATATCTTGGTTAAGATTAAAGAAGAAGTGAAGAAATTATTAGAAGTTGGTTTTATAGAGGTATCTGATTATCCTGAATGGGTGGCCAAAGTGGTCCTGGTACTTAAAAAGAATGGAAAGGTTAGAGTTTGTGTAGACTTTCACGATCTAAACCAAGCTACACCCAAAGATAATTTCCTTTTACCTAACATAGATGTCTTGGTGGATAACACAACTGGAAACCATCTATTTTCATTCGTGGATGGGTTTTCGGGATACAATCAGATTAAAATGGCAGAAGATAAAACCAAGACAACCTTTATTACTACTTGGGGAACATTCTGTTACAAAGTCATGCCTTTCGGCCTTAAAAACGCTAGGGCAACATATCAAAGGGCGATGGTTATTTTATTTCATGACATGATGCATCAAGAAGTCGAAGTATATGTGGATGATATGATTGCTAAGTCTAAGGAAGATGAGGATCATGTGGAAATATTGAGGAGGTTATTTGATAGATTACGAAAGTTCCATCTTAAGCTGAATCCTAAGAAGTGTACGTTTGGCGTGACCTCAGGGAAGTTGCTGGGATTCGTAGTCAGTCAGCAAGGAATAGAAGTTGATCTGGATAAGTTGAATTGCCTCCTCCAAAGATGATCAAAGAGGTTAGGGGCATATTAGGACGCTTGAACTACATTGCTTGGTTCATATCACAATTAACAAAAAAATGTCGCCCTCTATTCAAGTTGTTGAGGAAAAATGCAGCTATCCATTGGGATAAAGATTGTCAAGAAGGATCTAATGAAATTAAGCAATATCTAATGAATCCATCATTGTTAGTAGCATCAAGACCTGGTCGCCCTCTTTTCCTGTATTTGACGGTACTTCCTGAATCAATCGGAGGTATGATTAGACAGAAAGATGAAGATGGGAAAGAACATGCTATTTACTATTCGAGTAAGAAATTCACTGAAAGTGAACAGAAGTATACTGAAGTGGAAAGAACTTGTTGTGTTGTGGTGTGGATCATGCACAGACTTAGACAATATACATTGTATTATTCTATAGAGCTTTACATGAAACATGACCCTTTGAAGTATCTGGCTCAGAAACTAGGACTAATTGGGAGAATTTCCAAGTGGCAAATGCTGTTATCAGAATTTGATATCATTTATGTGAATCAAAAGTCAGTTAAAGGTTAGGCGCTTGTAGATTAGCAGGCTGAAAACCCAGTTGAAGATAATGTGATTGATGGAGAAGTTCAATTTCTAGATAAAAGCATATTGTTGGCATATTCGGATAAAAAATCAGAACAATTCATCCCTAAATGGAATTGTACTTTGATGGAGCAGCCAATGTATGTGGATGTGGAATTAGGGCAGTCTTAATATCACCAGATGGAAATCAATACCCCGCTTCGACAAAATTGACGTTCCTTTATACTAATAATGTGGCAGAATACGAGGCTTGCATCATAGGTCTCAAGATGGCACTTGACATGGAGATAGATGATCTTGAAGTATATGGAGACTCCTCTCTCCTCATCTTTCAAACGTGAGGAGAACATAAGACGAAGGATGCAAAATCGGTGCCTTATCACCAACATTTACTAGAATTGGCACAAAAATTCAAAGGAATATCATTTACTTATATGCCAAGAAACTAAAACCAATTCGCCAATGCATTAGCCACATCAGCTTCCATGATTCAGATCATTGATGGAGTTGAGATCCAACCTTTAAAGATTCGCATTGAGGAGGAATCGGCATTTTGCTTGAATATCGAGGAAATCCTAAAGAAAGATCCTTGGTATGATAATATTAAAGAATTCCTCCAAGATGGCAATTAGCCTAAAAATGCCTCAACAAAAGAGCAAAAAATGCTAAGACACTTAGCAGCTCATTTCATGCTCAATGGTAATACATTATACAAAAAATCATTCGATACTACTCTCTTGAGATGTGTAGATGAGGTAGAAGCAGAAACATTGATGAAGGAAGTCCATGAAGGGATATGTGGACCTCACATGAATAGATATATGCTAGCTAAAAAGATTATGAGGATGGGTTATTTTTGGATGACTATGGAATCAGATTGTATCAAACACGTGAGACATTGTCACTTGTGCCAGATATATTCCAATAAGATAAATGCTCCTTCCAAAGAATTGCAATTGTTGTCTTTACCTTGGCCCTTTTCGATGTGGGGTATGGATATGATAGGGCCAATTTTGCCAAAAGCCTCAAATGGTCACCGATTTATATTAGTGGCGATCGGCTACTTTACCAAAGGGGTTGAAGCATTCACATACGCTAATGTTACCAAAGGAGTAGTTGTCAAATTCATCAAGAGAGATATCGTAGCCAGATATGGAGTCCCTGATGCAGTCATTACATACAACGGTACCAATTTGAACCACAAATTAATGTCTGAATTGTGCCAAAACTTTGGAATCAAACATTGAAACTCTACCCCATATCGACCTCAGATGAATGGGACAGTTGAATCGGCCAACAAGAACATCAGGAAAATAATAGAGAAAATGGCTCTCACTCACAAAGACTGGCATGAGATGCTACCCTTTGCACTCATGGCCTACCGAACATCCATCAGAGTATCAATAGGGGCAACCCCCTATTCATTAGTCTATGGCATAGAAGCAGTTTTGCCAGTTGAAGTTGAAATTCCATCATTCAGAATATTAGTAGAAACCGAATTGGATGAAGCTAAATGGTAAGAAATAGGATTGATCAGTTGAATCTCATTGATGAAAGGAGGATGATTGCTTTATATCATGCCCAGCTTTACCAGCAAAGAATGGCTCGAGCATTTATAAGAAAGTTCACCTGAAATTTCAAAGAAGGAGACTTAGTTTTGAGAAAAGTGCTCCCGAATGTTCAAGATCCTAGAGGAAAATTTACCTCCTAAATGAAGGACCATAATGTAGTAAAGAGAGTGTTGCCTAGTGGTGCATTAATTTTGACTAGAATGGATGGTCTAGATTTGAAAGACCCTATAAATTCTGATGCAGTCAAGTTGTACTACTCTTGAGAAATTAATGAGAATTATATCAAGTTCAGAAAATTTGTTAACTACTTTGTTTATGTGTGATCTAATTTTTGTTATCTATCAACAAAAAGATATCTATGGCGGTCCCTAATCATCAGATTGGTCATTGACCATTCACCTTAATTGATAAGTTCTCTTTCATCCTTATATGTTCCAAACACTTAAAACACGAGTGTATTGTAAGAGAGAAGTTTGAGTAATTGATAAAGTTATAAAAACATGTTAATACTTTGTGATCTGATCTTTTCTTAAAGAAATCCTATTTCAGGGAATAAAGTCAATAAGTTCAAGCTGCAAAGTAAGGAAAACTTTAAGAATCATCTCTGTATCATCTCGTGATCAAGACTTAAAAAAAAAAAAGGTGGGGGGGGGGGGGGGGGGGGGGTTGGGTGTTGTGGGGTGTTGTCCATTTATCAACAAGAGACAAACATGATACGCAATTCAAAGAATAGCCACTGTGAATATGTTTTAGCCTGACGAAGTAAAACAAGTGATGAGCGGACTTCACCAAGTGCTCTGATTAGTTTAAAAGCTTCTATAAGAATATGTTAATTTTTTTTAAAAAAGAAAGAGTATGAATATATATTGCCAGGATTAAGTTTTTCAGGAAATTAGCTCTAGAAACCACTCAAAGCATGAGGAAATCAAGAGCTCAAGACATGAGATTTGCTACTTAGGGATCAGAACCTGAGACCTAGTTCGAGAGGCATTTTAGAACATGAAGCATCTCCGTAGAACATGCGAAACGTTTCAAGAATCTTTTCAAGCTTAAGGATCGCTAGCTCGGTGGAGCGCCTTCCTTCTTTTCAAGCTTAAGGATCGCTAGATCGGTGGAGCGCCTTCCTTCTTTTCAAGCTTAAGGATCGCTAGCTCGATGGAGTGCCTTCCTTCATTTCAAGATTAAGGATCGCTAGCTCGGTAGAGCACCTTCCTTCTTTTCAAGCTTAAGGATCGCTAGTTCGATGGAGAGCCTTCCTTCTTTTCAAGCTTAAGGATCGCTAGCTCGGTGGAGAGCCTTCTGATAAGATCATATTTTATACAACTTGTTGATGTTCATAAGAGCTAGAATGGATATTTGTTTTGATTAAAATTCATGTTTCAAGACTAATTTGGACTAAAAAATCAAAACAAGAAACTTTGAAGTGGAAATTGGAAAAGTTGAAGTATACACCTGCATTTCAACATTCAAAGCCACCGGTGTTCAGATGGCTTACCCTCAAGGCCGCTGCTTACACTGCCAGCTTTTCCAGCCTTTGAATCAACCAACTTTATGCCGCCTCAAAGCTGCTAGCGTAGAAGTTGAATAGGTCAGCGTACAATGAAGGCCAGCAGCTCAGAGTTGAAAGGTCACCAGCTTTGAAGGAGTTACAATCTAAGTCGGCTTCTAAGCCGCCGGCATTGAGGCTGTGTAGATCAAGAATCAGAAGCAACATGAATACAACACTTGCTTGAAGGAAATTGAAGAGACAAATCTATTGGAGTATCTAGGCCGGTGTCAAAGCCGCCGGCTTTGGGGCAGCTTTCGTTATAAATGGGCACAACCTTTCATTTCTCATCACATATGCCGGCTAGATCTACATCTAAGCCGCCAGTGTAGAAGCGGCCTACCTGTGTAACCGAAGTTGAAAGCTACCAGTACACTGCCTGTGCAAAGAAGAAATTGAAGATACACCGTCTGTAAGCCGCTGGCGCAGGATCCATAACTGCCGGCGTGCGAAGTGAAACAGCAAATTTCATTTATTGCCTTGCACGAAATTTTTCCTATAAATAAGGGTTTTCTCCCCTCCAACATTCATCAACAAGCAGTAGCAAAATAGTACACTTCATATAGAATTAATCTAGCATTTTCATAGAGATTTGTGAGAGAAATTTGTGAGCTTTTCAAGAATTGTAATTGAAGATTGTGATATTTGAATTGGTGGTATCTATTCTCTTTCTTATGCAATTCATTTATTTGAATTATTTATTCATCATGTTATCAATTACATATTCTTATTTGATTTTTGAATCAACATCCATAAGTAGCTAAACGTTTCTTTGTGGGAAGTGATGAAGTCCTAATTTTGGTAAAATGATTATTGAATTTATGTTATAGGATTGTTAGAATTATGGAATATTTGTATTGAATCCTAATTATCTATTTTATTTCTAACTGAAATTGAATTGATAAGAATTTTGATGATTTGGAAAAGAATTGAGATCATAGGAATTCATGAATTGAAATTAAACAACATTTGTGGAAACAATCAAGTTTGATTTTAATTTAGAAATTGTTTTCATGTATTTCATGCAATATTTATTTTAATTTCTCACTAAGGGATTAGGAGAAGTTAATCTTGGATATTAGATAATCATAGAATTGGAAGATTTATGATTATAAATTAGATTCCATTGATAATTTGTATAGCGGAAGCTAATAGATTATTTGTGGTTAACTAAAACTTTGTTTAGGTCTTTACAATTTCTTACAAATACCCATAATCCTAATTGTTCATATAATATAAATTCCAACATGATTAGTAAAGATTAGGGTGGATTCTGTTCCTTCCCACATTCATCTTATATAAACTTCTCTCATTCTCATTTGCATTCATAAGTAGATATAATTAATTAGTTATAGTTAACTGATACTTTGATTGCCTAAATATTAGTATAAGCTAATACCAATCTAGTAGTTAATTTAGTCTCTATGGGAACGATACTCTACTCATTCTATATTACTTGATCAAGATCCAGTATACTTGCTGGTAGCATCTGAAATTTTATACACATCCCGTTCAGATCACCTTCCTTCTTTTCAAGCTTAAGGATCGCTAGCTCGGTGGAGCGCCTTCCTTCTTTTCAAGCTTAATGGATCGCTAGCTCGGTGGAGCACCTTCCTTCTTTTCAAGCTTAAGGATCGCTAGCTCGGTGGAGCGCCTTCTTTATTTTCAAGCATAAGGATCGCTAGCTAAGTGGAGCACCTTCCTTCTTTCAAGATTAAGGATCGCTAGCTCGATGGAGCGCCTTCCTTCTTTTCAAGCTTAAGGGTAGCTAACTCAGAGGAGCGCCATCATTCTCTTCAAGAACATGAATTGTCTCTGCTCAAGAAGCGACCCCGTTCAAGGAGCCTATCAGGATATGAAAAGCTTTCACCTAGCTCAAGAAGTGGGAGCTCCAGATAAGTTGATGTCAAAATGAGGTCTAATTTATCTTTGTGATAAGGTTTTTCAGCATTATGATTAGAAATAAAATTAGGAAAAATAAATCAAATTAAAGAAAATAAATATAATGGATGTAATATACATGTATATAATATAGTTTTATAAATTGAAAAAAAAATTACTGTTCATCTTCTTCTTCAATGGGTAGCCCAACCGACCCACTTTGAACCCATTTTCGGCCCACTTCCGAACCTTTTTTCTACGAATCGAAGGCAGATTTGGAAACTAGGCATGGAATAATTTGTTTTGGTATAAAAATGACATGTTTTCATCAATAATTACTCTTTCAAATCCGAACTTCAAATTTAGGAAAAACTCTTTTTAGGTACTTGTAAACCCCGATTTTTCTAGTAACCAAGAAGACTCAAGAACCGGAAACCAAAATCCTAAACCGGAATAGATTAAGACGGGAGTGAGAACTAGGAACCCTGAATCCGGCTTTTCCTCGGTTTCCAATTAAGAAATTTTTATAAGAAAATTTAATCTTGAATATAGTTCTTGAATATATTTCAAACCAAGAAAGATCAGATTTTGAGAAATTTTCAATTCTGGCCTTTCCGAGGCCTGTTACAGAAAAACGTGCCCCAAAACTTGAATTTCAAAAATTTACTCATGAATACTCATTTGAATCGAAATTAAATAAGGATTTCAAAAATATAAATTTCATAATTTTTGGGTTTATGAAAAATACAGTTATAGCCTTTTTATTCATATTTTCTTACTACTGGTAATTAAGTGTCTTGATTACTATTCACAAGTACAACCTACTACACTCACAAGCCAACACCCTACTCTTACATCCTTACAAAGACTCAATTACATTTTCTTTTCCAAGAATTATTTGTCTCTAAATAAATTATTACTAATTATGACTTTTAAATAAACAAAACTATCAAAACAAGTTAAACAAAAATCAAAGCCTCTCTCTCACATATGCATGCCGGCGTGATCCTCCCAATGACTCCAATTATGCAATTTTTTTTAATTTTTTATCACATTTAACCTAATTCCACTTTATATATAAACCACTTTTTCTCTCTCTCTCTTCATTTTCTCATTTCAAATTTTCTAAAAGGAAAAGCTCTCTTTTTCTCTCCTCCCCCTCTCTATGTTGCCGTGAGCCCCATGGCTCCTACACACACCCACACAACTTTCTTTTTTTTCTCCATTTGTCTTCTATTTTACTTATAAGTAAAAGAAATTTACTTCTTTTACCTTTAGATCCTTGTAATGGCAAGGATATTCTTGAGTATTTCCATTTAAAGATCCCCATGAGCTCTTGCTAGGGACAAGGAAATATTAATACAAGAATACCAAACCATCACAAAGTAGATCTTGTATTTAAACAAGCTTTCATGCCATGAGCTTCATGATCATCTATCTAAAAGTTGTTTTTGAACAAAAGATCTTTCATAAAAATTTAGTTTTTATGTTTTCAAAACCTATTTAGCATTAAGATAGTAGATCTATCATTTTACCATTCATATTCATGTAGCCATTTAAGATCTCATCTCTATTTTGAGTTTTTGTGCATTAATGGTCATCAAGACTTTTGTCTTGAGTAAATAATCTTGCTATTATATAGATCTATAGTAGATGAGTCAATGAAACCAAAAAAGAAAACTCTTTTAAGAAATGAAATAGGGTAAATTCGGATGAACATAGAAAACCTACCTAAAAACCCTTGTATCAACTTCAAAACATGTATTTTACAAGAAAAATGAAGCCTATAGGTGATAGATGATGTTTGATGATAATTTCATGAGTTATGAGTTTATACCAAAGAAAATATTAAAAACAAGAGATGAAGTCAAATAGAAATTTTGAGTTGAAAGTCTTGTAAGCAAAATTCGTAATAATCAATAGATGGTTAGAAAACACTAGATTTCCAACCTCAAATAGGGTATTTTCTTAAATAAATAATTCCTTAGGTATAGATAAAATAAATACCTAAAGTTCTAAGTATAAAATACATTTTCTTAAGAAAATCAACTTAAGAATGAGTTTTGCAAAAATTCGGATTTTTGGACCCACCCTAGTATAAGACTCACTTATAAGCTTATAAATGAAGATTTAATTAGAGAAATAAAGGCCTTAGGATATATAATGTAAGGTCAATTTTTCTTTAGAGTAAATGGAATTTCCTAAAAAAAATCCTTAGAACAAGTAAGTGTGACCAAGTGTACAAATTTATTAGTTAACCAATGGCATGAAATGGTTCCCTAAGATAAAGGTTATTTAAATTTTTTTAATCTAAAAATTTATAAGAACTTAGGCACATAAGAATTCATATCATGACATTCATGATAGGGAAATTCATTACCATGGCATTTATTTTCATTTTTTCACTTAGGAACCTCAAGAGCATTCATGAAAATCACATTTTTGGAATCAGCATAACCACTGGTCAGAATTGATCCTTCATTTCCGAGGCTTAAATGTTTTCAAAACTTGATTTAAGCTTCATATTTAGAAAGCTCTTTCAAAGTAGATAGAAATCGATATAAAATTTGCGAAATTCCGAGTTAAAACAACCAAGTTATGGCCATTTTAAATCGAAACTTCGGAAATGACGCGAATTTCGATTTCGCTAAATTGTCTTAGATTTTTGGTATTCTTAGATGGTAGAATACTTATTCGGGTGTTTCTTTTGTGTTTAGGTGAACCGGAAGACGTCGAGTCTTTACCCCCGGACTATTACTACTAAGAGACCGGCGAACCAATGGAGGAGTGAGTTTCTCTTCCCAATTCATTTATTGTATGTGCTTGATAAATTAGTGCACTAGAATGTAGCCAAGTGAAATGAATATGTATGATGGGGAATAATGGGAAATTGTATGTTGATGATGATATGAGAACTAAAAATAAGAATATCGAAACCGGGTGATAATTTCTGGTTGTGTAGTTGGTTATGATGTATTATTTGAGAAATTGTTTGATCGCCTGAATAAAATTACTTAACCAACTATTCGGACTAACGCCAAATTCAGACATGTGCATATCATAACGGGAAGAAGCATTAGCATGGTTGGTTAATCGTGATCCATAAATGAATTAATTGGTTGGTTAATCGTGATCTAGAAATGAAATAATTGTTGGTTACCTATGAACCATAAATGGCATAAAGTTAGTATTGCAGTATTTGTTACAGCTAACCCGAGATGGAGGCGCAAGTCGATCCACATATGATTTCCGGATAGTCATATGTATGTTGCTCTCATATGTGTGGTGCATTCAATTGTTTGTATAATCACTTGTTTGAACTGTTGTGACATGAATGTTATTGTGGAAGATTTCACTCACTAAGCTAGTTAGCTTACGTCCCTACAGTTTCTTCCTTTTGCAGCTACCGAATATATGGCTTAGACAGCGTGACCCGACCACGCAGGTACAAGAGCTAGGAGTTTCTCCTAGAAGTTGGAGCTACTGTTTAGACTTCCATATGAAACTTTTAAGACTTAGATGACTGTATAAGGCCACTAAATATTCTTTTACGAGGGAATGCCCCTTAGTAAATGTAATATTTATATATGCATCATGAGTTATATCCTACTACTAATGAATGCCAAGTTAAGCTTTTATCTCCATTCGGACTTATATTCTATTGTCGTAAAACTACACTTTACATCCATACAAGACCTTCGAAGGACTAAGGCGGTAATTCGGGAATCTTGTATGGTATGTGGCGAACTATTACATACAGGGTACCCTATGGGGCGTGACAGTACTTTCCTAAAAGATTTAAAAATGTGTGAAAGATGCTTATTAGACAATTTAATGATATGGAATGTTACAATATGAGAGGTACATGTCATTTATTGCATTTAATTGGAAAGTTACATCGGTTTTGACTCGGATTATTCAAATTTTGCCGAAAACATGTTCTACAAGCCTTAGATTCGGGATTGATTAATTAGGAAGGTTTTGGTCGAATTAAAGCTTATAAATACCCTCCTTATCTTTTGTTTTGGGAGGAGGAAGGTCTGATTTCTCAAAACTCTGTCCAATTTAATTTTAATTCGAATTTTCGTTCTTAAGTTGTTCTTAATTTAGGGTTCTCAATTCTAATCCTCAAATTTCTTGTCTTGCAGGGAAAATTAGAACAATTAATTTACATTGATTTTTTCAAAATCGTGAGGACTTCAAAAGCCCTCAATTAATTATCTCCCATCTTTGCCGATCTGCCTTCGTTAGTCGTCTACTGCTACGTCATCGTCTACCCTCCGCCGTTGCTACTACTGCATCACACCGGACTTGTCATGCCCCGAGGGGTACCCTAAACGTGGCAGTCCACCGTACACAATACTAAAGCCTAGGAATGACTACCTTAGTCACGCAAAGGCTTCCATATCATGTACAAGGTGTACATCACAACCAAGGGAACGCATCGGAGTAGCGCAATTTATATTGATAATAAATAAGTAACAAGGCAAAGAGAATACTTATCGTAAAACATAAATATATTGTATTGCAATTCTTAGGGGCATGTCCATCTATTATCTTCAAATAAATATACTTCACTAATCATATAAATCATTATATATAAAGAACCTTACAAAATTACTTATCTTATGATTATATTTCCTTCATAGAAGCTTAACCATCCTTCTATGATTTCCTCAATGTCATGATCCTCAATTTAAGCCACGGATATACCTGTTTCAACAAAATCTGTAGGGGTATAAGCTACAACTAGCTTAGTGAGATATTCCTTTTCATTCGCACCATATTTTCAAACAAGTTTATTTATTTAATCACACATATGCTATGCATACAATGCAACAACCACGTGATTACGCAAATATATACAGTTATCCGGAAACCATATATAGAACGGATTTACCCCTCCGTATCAAAGGTTAAGGAATCGGGTTGAAGTCCTCGACCTTCTACTGCTAGTCCCCAGGTCCTCACCCACAGCGTTCCGTTGGCTCGCTCCGAACCTAGAGTCGCTTTCCAGAGCGATTTGGATTCTCTAGGAAGGAATATGGCCCATGGCACCGCACGATCACAGCCATTCCAACTCTACGCGTAGGAGTAGCAGCCTTCCGAAATAGATGTGACTCGATGGATGCTATGCGTGAGCATTTAGTTTCTTAAGCCAAACCTTATTAAAGTTTATTGGAGGCGATCAATCAATTTAGCAAACAATAAACAGTCATACCAGTAAGTAACAAAATTATTTAAACAAGCAGTTTGAAGTTGCGATATTCTTAATTCTCATTTCATACATAAACATAGAATCACATATACATAATCCCAAATTCCCCAAATATATATCCATTTTTATCTTTTCTTAGTATACTAATGCCACTACTTTACAAGCACAAGCAAGGTAACGAAATTAGAAGGAATAACTCACTCGTCCATTTTCGCTATCTTCTTAGTCGTAGTAATCCTCGGGTAGGGTATTCTCATATCCTTCGTTGCCAAGACAAAAGAAATACCAGGGATAAGTCTTTCATGAAATCCTATTCTGGGATTTTCTAAACTTTTCTTAAAATCGTAGTAAAATCGTACAAGAGGAAATTCCAACTTAAAATGGCCATCACTTGCTCATTTTAACTCGGAATTCCGTATATAATATACCGTTTTCTACCTATTCAAAAAGATCTATCCATTTCTAAGGTTATCTTTATCATATAAGGTCATTTGGGTTCCGAAAACATTGGGTACAGATTTAAAACGAAAGTTGCCAAACTTTTATAAATCCGTTTTCTAACTCAACTTCATTTTTAAAGAAAATCCTTTTGTAACAATATATATATATATATATATATAAATATATAGTTTAAACACTTTGAATATATAGGTAAGCTCACTTTATATGCAAAATCCTAATGGTAGTGTCTCCACAATTTATTTCATAAATTCATTTAAACTTTAACTTCGAAAGTTTCTTTTCAAGTATTTTAAAGAAACTTTATATTTTCCTAGGTTGTTATAAATGAGTATATTCTTATTTATTTTTTTCATTCTTTTTCCAAGGAAAAATAAATTTTCTTGTAACCTTAGTTTTCCATAAGTTTTACTTTAAAATTCAAATTTATCACAATTATATTAAGTTGATGAAAACCTTTTCATAATTTTGTATTTAGGGTGGTTTAAGAAAATGAGTCTTGTCTTCTTATATTCATTTCTAAAATAAACTTTTGTTTTTTAAAACTGTTCTTTCATTTCTTTTGAAAAGAATCATCTTTATTGATAAAATCCATTATTGTTAATCTTACTTTATTTATATTCTTTTGAAAATAAGTTCTTTCTCTTAGAAATTTAAAAATCATTACTTTTCCTAAGTGGGTTCATAACTTTATGAGTTGATTTTTTTTACATTAACTTTGAAAACTAGTTTGTTTCTTAGTTTAGAGAAGAGTTTAAGTCTTAAACTTTTAATTATTAAAGATTTATTTTTCTTAAAACTTAGATTACCATAAAATACAAAGAAAATATTTATTGCTTATGTTTTCTTGGTAAAACTATCTTTGTTCTTTAAGAAAACTTGAGAAAACTTGTATTACTCTATCCTAGGTTGTTGATAGTAACTTCATAATTTTGTTGATAAATCACTTAATCGAAATTATAACTTTGAGTTTATTTAGTAAAGTAAAATTCTACTTTATTTTTTTTATTACTTGAGACATTAACATTATGTTGATGCAAATATCATGAGCATATAAAATAATAAAAACATAAGGAAATAATAGAAACAAATAATAAGCAAGGAAATAAAATATCAAGCATTGGGAACCTTAACTTCATCAAGGAATCTCGGTCAAGTATTGGAGCCTTAGCTTCATCAAGGCATCCCGGGACTAAGAATGGACTAGTCTCGAAAGATTAAAGAAAATAAATAAAAGATTGTTTTGACTTGATATGAGCAAGTCTAAGACTAGAAAGACTAGTCTTAATAATAACATGAAATAAATAAATTGCATAACTTGAAAGTAAATAAATAACAAATGAGCTTATATGCTCTAAATAAATATATATACATAATATACGTAATATAAGTTAGATTAGAAGCAAAGAATAACAATAATAATAACAATATAATAAAATAGAAAGCTTATGTACAAGAACAAAACATGAACATGTTGTTGCTTTTACTACTCATGTGAGTTTCAAAACAACACCATAGTCATGTCAATTTACATGACATGGATGAATAATAGATGGAAGAATATTTACCTAAAGTATGTAAGAGGTATGAAGATGGTAGATGAAATGGGTATTATGTGAGTGGTGATATGTGGTAGATGTTTATGTATGAGGAATGATTTTTGTGAGGAATTGGTTTGAGAGAGTTTTGGTAGGAAAATTCTTGAAGAGAGAATTTGTGGAGATTTTGAGAGAGTTTTAGTAGTGAAATGAATTGTGTGAAAGAATGGAAGAGGAAGGGGCAATTTATAGAATTTTTGGAGTGATTTTTAGATGTAATAAAATAAATTGAAAAAGAAAAAATAATTGATTGAAGAGAGAGAAGGGTGGCGCCGGTTTCTAGGACATATAGAGGGGTGTGAGTTGATTTTTGAGTGAAATTGTAAGAAAATAATTAATATGAAGGTATGATTTGATAAAAGATGTATTGGAAATATAAAAAAGTAAGAAAATAGGTATGTAGATAGTAACAAAAAGGTGTAAGAAAAAGTAGAGATAGTGAAATAGTAATGAATAGTAGAAAGTACTATGAATAGTAGACTAGACAATTAAAGTACCGTAGTAATAAAATACGCGTAATAATGCGATATCTGTAATTTTTAGCTACCGAAAAATTCTAAAACTGATATTTTTGGAATCCTTGTATTTTTACAAGTCTATTGGTATAAACGGAATATTTTTAATATTCCGAGCTCCGGGACACGCTTTTCGAGCACTGATCCAGATTGACTCCGAAGGATACTCGAAATTTCGCGAATATGATATTTTTATGTTACCCTATATTATTACGAACTATTTTAAGCTATTGGCTTAATTTCGTTTTCTAGGGTTTGAGAACTCGGGATTGCCGGATCTTAAACACTAGGTTTCGTTATAGGCTTGTTGACCTTTAGGGTTTCGTTTTGACTTTCGGTTTTACTGAGTTATTCGTAAGATCGTATAATTTTTGAGTTTTGACCGTTTTATATTTTTAGCTCGACCTTTATGTTTTATCTTATTTTATTTGTGATTATTTTAATAGTTTTTAGTTCTCGGGATCGTTTAACCGAGTCTAGGGTTATGAGTTGACTCAGTTTGACTTTGGTGAAAATTGAAATTTCTTATTCTGAATTTCATCGAGGGTTTTAAGATTTTGTTGTTGATAGTTATTTGGATAATTGTCTTGATTTGCGTGTTAGGAACGGTGAGGTGATTTGATTGATTACGTATGTTGTTTCAATCGATAGTTGGACTTTATCTATATCTCGTTTTTTAGGGTTCCCTATTTCTTAGATTAAGAAATCTCATTTTTTATCTTTTTGAATTAAGTTTTAATTTGGTTCAATTTTTAGGGTTTCGTTTCCGGTGTTGGACTTTGGTCTAGAATTTGGTTTTTATCTTGAGTCGATTTTGGGATTTCAATTTTAAGCTTTTAGAATTATTTTCTATGATTTATGAAAATTTTTGGGGGTTTACCGAACTGCTCCTCGTCATCATCGTTGTTGATCCTAGTCGTCATGAGTTGTCCTTCGTTCATTCGCTCGTCGATCCTCTGCATGCTGTCGCGGTCTTCATCCCTGGTTGTCTTCAATTCCTGCACGCGGAGCCATCTTCATCCAAGTAAGTTTTCCTTGCCATATATGTGTATATGTATATATAATAATAGTTTATATATAATTAGTAATAAATATATGTTTTCACATAAATAGATTAATAAGTGAAATTAGTTAAAGTTTTAATAATATTAACATAGTAATATTTGTTTGATGTTAATATATGATAATAGTGTGAAGTTTGTGTTTACAAATAATTGTGATAGTTTTACATGAGTTTTTGTGATGATTAATATTATGATGATTTGTTTGTTTTAAAAAAACAAAAATCGTTTTGACACCTAGAAAAATTTGATTTTTATAAATCTACTCAAAATTAATTTGATAGATTTAAGAATCGCATATAATTAGATAATTTTTATTAAATCATAAAAATTAATGAACTTAAAGTGATAGGATTTCAAAATACTAAAATTAACCAGCAAACTAAATTTTTCTTAAAGAACTACGAGTGATCTATTCTCGATTAGCGGGTACGTAGGCACCTAAATGGGTGAGTCAAAATATGTAAAAAAATTATTTGTTCGATTTTGTTTGTTTCTCTTAGTTTAAGTAAATTTGTACATATTTGTAAATAATTAGAGCCTTGTAAATAGTTTAGATTTTGAAATTAAAGTTTACAAGAAAGTAATTTAAAATTGGAAAGCTAAAGTAGTAACCATTTAGGTTTTAATAGGTTAGCCCCCGGACTCAAGTTAATTATGGTTCTCATTTTCAAAACGATTTTTTTGTGGATCAGTAGCAAAACCGAAATCAACCTATCCATTGGTTTGGGTTTATCTTTTTTCTCACTTTAGTTGAGTGGCAATTCCAAAATATTTTCAAAATTCTAAATTTCCTTTAATTCTTAGTCGATGATTCGTATTGAATGGGTTAGGGTTTAGTACGAATTGGATTGAAGGAAATTGAACCAGAAATCAAAAGCCAGGCTCGACAGATACCCATTACGAAATATTGTCTTTGGTATCTGTTACTATCTAGGGAAATTTGTTTTAAAGTTTAAAATTACATACAGGTTCATTACTAACTGTAGTTTTATTCTAGAGTCTTTGTTGGGTCCATATTGACCTTCTATTTTTATATTTGTATTTCTATTTATTTTTACTAGTATGAAATTCTCGGGGTTTACATTCTTCCCCCCTTAAAATAAGCTTTGTCCCCAAAGCTTGCATGCGTACTTGAATTCTCAAAAAGATGACGATAGTTTTTTCTTGATCTCGTCCTCCAGTTCCTATGTCATCTCTACAGTACAACGATCCCATAATACTTTGACATAATGGATCTCCTTATTTCTTAGAGTTTGCACTTTACGATCTAATATCCAAATAGGGTTTTTTTTTCATATGTTAGGTATTCCTTTTGATCAACCAGTTCCAGGTCAACCACTTTATCTGGATCTGGTATATATTTTCTCAGTACTGACACATGAAAAACATTATGTACACTAGATAAGTTTGGTGGCAACGCTAGAGGATACCCTAGATTTACCACTCGTTCCAAGATCTCAAATGGTCTAATATACTTGGGACTTAATTTCCTTTTGTTTGTCTACTATGAATACTTTTGATTAGGCTTATCTTAAGATAAACATGATATCCTTCAGTAAACTCTAATTATGTTCTTTTCAAATCTGCCTAGCTCTTTTGCCTATCTTGAGCTTTTTTCATCTACTGCTTTATCACAGCGACCTTGTCAATTGTCTCATGTTCCAATCAGGTCCAACCATTACTTTCTCTTAGTTATCCCAAAACAATGGTGATCGACACTTTCTACATACAATGCCTCATATGGTGGCATGCCAATACTTGAATGATAACTGTTGTTGTATGCGAATTCCACCAATGGTAAGTGTTGATCTCAATTTCTTTTGAATTTCAGGATACACGATCTTAACATATCTTCTAATTTTAAATAGTTTTTTCTATCTGTCCATCAATTTGAGGATGATATATTGTACTGAACTTTAGTTGCATTCCCAAGGCTTTTTGCAATCCTTGCCAAAATCTAGAAACAAATCGTGGATCTCAATCTGACAATATAATAGCAGGTACACCATGTAATCTTATGATTTCAAGTATATTTGTTGTCACGCCCCGAAGGGTACCCTAAACGTGGCAGTCCGCCGTACACAATATTAAAGCCTAAGAATGACCACCTCAGTCACGCGAAGGCTTCCATACTATATACAAGGCGTCTAACACATGGAGGAGACTCATCGGAGTAATACATTTTACGTTGATATAGCTTGAGTAATAATGTAAAGGAAATACAAATTTACTATACTCCAGATACAAATCACTATACTTCATAATACAAATCATTAAACTTCAATTACACCTCATCAAAAGATTCTAGTACGTAAAACTAATACAAGGCAAATCATAAAACTAGCTGATAACTTCAACATTCTCATCTCTTGCCAGAATCCCGAAGCCAATCTCGGCTTCAACCATCTCGATCCCCACTTTGCATTCTTGAGATAACCTGTTCATTTAAACAACTATTGGGGTATAAGCTACACTAGCTTAGTGAGAATTCCCTCAATTCCGTACCATAACGAACAAGTATTAGTCAATCATATGCTATGCATGAACAAACACGTGAGGAAGCAATTATGCGTGAGTATCCGGAACCCACACACAGAACGGATTTACGCCCTCCGTATCTTGGGTTATGAATGGTATTGAGTCTACATGACTGCATCTAGTCCCCAAGCCCTTGGCTCTTAGCACTCGACTCGGCTAGGCTCATCCAAGAATGCATCCACATGCGCCTTAGTACCCCTGAATGAGCTCTGGCACCGGGTTCGTTATCCAAACGAGTCATCCACAGACCATACCGATCGACCTGCGTAGGAGTAGCATGCTACCAAATGCAATATGTCCAATGCGATGCATGACCAATTTAAATTTTTTCTTAGGTCAAAAATATTTATACATTCTTTAGAGTGACCAATCAATATCACACATATAGCAGAAATAATATGAACAGTGCAGTTATCCAATCAAATCGGGATTTCGATATGCTTTAGCATTCTTTAGCACACACTCATCACAGTCTCATCATATATCCCATCCCCATTCATATCGATTTTTATCTTGTTCCTATAATTCTAATGCAACTAACTACAATCACAATCAAGGTAACAAAACAAGGAGAAAACTCACTCGGCCATTGGATCACCGGTCTTCTAGTAATAGTAATCCGGTGGTAGGGAATCGTCGATTTCGGGATCTCCTAAAAGGAAGAAATACTTTAATAAGTATTTCAACTCAAACTAATCCAAACAATTTCATACGAACTATCAAATTCGTAATTCTCGTCCTAAGCGAGAATTCCAACTTAAAACGGCCATAACTTGGTCATTTTAACTCGGAATCTCGCAAATTATATATCGATTTCTATCTACTTCGAAAGATCTATCTATTTCTAATATTATTTTCAAGTTTTGAAAACTTTGAAGCTTCGAAAGTTCGGATCAGATTAGGTCAGCAACAATTTCAATTTCCGAAAAATAGTTTTGTAAATTTTGAAATGTTCCTACTATATAACTTAACTATACATGCAATATGAGTGATTTCCTAACATGAATGACATGAGATGAGCCTATTGCATGCATGATCTTGATGATTTTACTAAAAGGGAATTTTATAAATTTTTATTTTGCAAGACCATAATGACAACTTACTTATGAAAAATCTAGTTTTCTAACTTTTATCATTTCCATTGTTTTGGATTTGTTACTTAAGAAATTATAATTATTTTGTCAAAATTGAGTCTTCATTATATATATACTACTTATGACCTTCATTTCTACATAAAAATTCTCATTTTACACTTCGTAAATATGTTTTCCAATATGATTTACTCAAAAGTCCGAATTTTAGAAAATCCACTTTTTGAATGATTCATTTGGGGAAAACTTGTTTAATGCATTAAAATTTAAGACCTTATGATACCTATTACTTAAGGACTTCATTTAATACATAAAACTTTCATTTTGAACTTGGATAATAGTTGTTCTTATGGCCTTCACTCAAAATTACGAATTTCACAAATTGGTTACTAACTCAAAATTTTCTCATCTTGATTCTATTTCCTGTTTTATACATTAATCTCATCAAAACTCATTTCAACTTATAAAAATCACTACTTAATGATACCTATTACCTATATACTTCATTTTTCACATAAAACATGAGTTTTGATGTTGATAAATGGTTTAAAAATTGGTCTTGGTTGGGATCCGAATTTACAAAATTCATTCTTGGACATATCTTTTGATAAAGCCTATCTAAACTTGTGAAAATCCATTCCTTACATATCATATCTTAAGAGCCCTTCATTTCTTGAATAAAAACTTTATTTTTGAGTTGGAAAACATGTTTTTGCACTAGGCCTTGGCCAAAATCCGAGAATAGAACTTTGTTTTGAAAATTAATCTTTGAAAATCATCTTTGAACCATATAAAATGAAGTCTTGATGCTATATATATTAAGCCTTCATTTTCTTATGTAAAATTTACATTTTGACACTTGAAAAGTAGTTTTTAAAATATGGGTCTTGCCAAAATACGAATTTCACAATTTTGTTTGAGTTCATAACTAAGATCTATACTTAATATGAACATAAACATAAAACAAATGCATGGTAATAAGCTATAAACATCATGGATCTAAACTTCACTTATCAAAATCTTTCATTTATGGTATCTATACCCTAAGCCCTTCATTTTAAATGAAAAATATACATTTTAAAGTTGAAAAAACCACTTTTCTAAATAGGGTTCCATTTTCATCCGAATTTTCAAAATTGATTTTTGTTGAAAACAAAATAGATCTTGGGTTTCCTACAACTTTCCTACCATCATCAAGCTATAGCAAGTTGTTCATGAACATAAACAAAGATCTAATGCATCTATGAACTCAAAACTTTAGATCTAGTTTTCTAACTAGTTTTACATGCATGAATCACTAAGATAGACATGTGAATGCTAGATCTATGCATAAATCATAAGGAATAACAAAAATAACAACTTAAATAACAAGATCTATGGCATAAACAAAAATCAAAGCCATAAAAGTTAGATCTACAAAATATAATAACTTTAAACAAGAAAATAATTATAATACAAGATAATAAAAGTGGAGAAGAGAAAGATTTCATTTTTGGCATCATCATCCTAAGCTTTTAAGCTTATGGAAGTTCATTTGATGCATGAAACCTTCATTATACTTTACCTATATCACCTATGGAGCTTTGGGATGAAGATTTGCTTAGAAAATCTTTAAAATGAAGTGTGGAAGCCATGGAAGATGTGGGGGCAGCTTGTGTTCTTGAGGAAACAAGAACAATAAGAAGAAGAAAAGAAAGGAAAAAGAGAGAGAAAAGCTAAAGAATAAAAAAGGAAAATGAGTAAATGAAAGGGAGAGAGAAAATGAGTGTATTAAATGAATGAAAGGGAGAAAAAAAAAATAAAACAAGGCAGCAAATTGGGAGGGGTGCTATCCACGTGAAAAGAGGGAGGAGAGAGAGAGATTTTGTTGAATTTGACTCAAAATTAATTGTATAATTAATGTGTAATGTAACTTTCTTAAGAAGGAGTGGAAAAATAATTAATTTGGTCAAAATGGAGTAAATGAAGGACAATGGCAGCCATCAAAGAGTCAAAAATCTGCCATGAATAGATATAATGAAGTGTAAAAAGATTGAAGTGAAAAGGAAGTGATATGTGTAAGGTGTACTTGAAAAGATGGGTTGTAAGAGTACTTTCTTAATAAAATAAAACAAAATAAAATAAAATTAGAAAAATTATTCCAAATAATTGTAGCAGATTTTTCATAATTAAAATTAAATAATTATTTGAATTATTTTAGTATTTTAAAAATATGTTACCTATATGATCAAAATACGCGAATATGGGCTATAATTAATATTTTTATAACTCGAAAAATTCTAGAAAAATATTTTATGGGAATAACAATATTTTAAAAATATTTTCCAATTATTAAATTAATTTATTTTTTTTTTAGTACCGAGTCTTAAACAAATCTGATCCCGTAAAGACCCGAAACGAACTAAATTTTAGAAAAACCAAATTTTCTATAACATATAAAATATTTATCTAAAAATATAAGACTTTATAAGAATAATAAAATTTTGTAATAAAATAAAAATGAATAGTGCAAAAGACTAATCAATTACCGGTAATAATGGAAATACGACAAAAAAGTTATAACTGTAACTTTTATAACCCGAAAAATTATATAACTGATATATTTAGAAATCTTATGAAATTACGAGTCTAACGGTACTATTGGTATATTTTTGATATCTCGAGCCCCGGGACACACTTTTCGAAGTCTGTATCCGAACGGGTTCGAAATAGGTCAAAAATTTACCAATCTGATATTTTTAAACAAACTCATATTATTATGAGCTATTCTACATATCTAAACTACATCTCGGCCTCTAGGTTAGGGGCGCTAGATTGTCGGATTTACACTATTGTATTCCGGTTAGGGTTTCCGGGCGATTTTCCGGTTTAGACCTTTGCCAATTTGGAAATTGATATTTATGTTTATACAACATATTTAATTTGAGAAATTTATTTTAAATTTTATTTTTGTAAGTATTTAATATCTCTTAATGTTTTCGGAATTCTTGAATTGAGTTATATTTTCGAAAGTTAATCGTTATTTGCTTTTTAATAATTTGTTTTGAGCTTTCTATTACCCGTTTGTATAAGTCGGAGTTAAATATGGAATTTTTCGTATGTCGTGGTTTTGAATTTGAAGACCACTGAGTTCTTATTTTATTGTTTAAAGATTTTCATTTTCTCAAGATTAAGAAGTTTCTGAATTCGTTCGTGAATTAGGACTTATCGAAATTCGGTTTTAATTTGGAGTGATTTTTAGGGTTTATTTTCGAAGTTCATCTTGAAATTATTTACTGAAATTTTCCGGGGCTTACATTTGTCACACCCCAAATGGTATCCTAAAAGCGATAATCTGCCACACTCAATATTAAAGTTCAAGTTTGATAACCTTAGTCATCCCAAAAGCTTCGATACTGAGTGTAAGACGACCTTCACGATCATAGAGAACCATACTTTGAAACAAGTTGTTTAAGAATATAATCGTAATTAAGAATGGAAATCATAACATTAAAAATTAATCATTATATAAGGAGTCTTATAAATATCAAAGGATCATTCTCCTAAAAAAATATATGTAATTTATCAAAGTCTATTTAAAAAAAAAAAAAAACGTCGGAGTTTTACTTAGAAGTCTAAGTCTGCATCTAGCCCTTGACTTCTTTCCAAAAACTCCTCAATCCAAAAGAGAGTACCTGAGAGAAATAGCCTTTAGGCTTCAGCCATAAGTAAGAATGCTACAAAAGGTATCTAGAAGGGGATAAGCTTACTTACTTAGTGAGAAATATTTCCACAATAAGGTACTCGTACCACCAATAATCAAACAAGTTATTTAAACAAGTATATGAAGTGCAACAAACACATAAGCAAACAATACACATAATTAAGCGGAAATCATGTGTTGAATGGATTTTCGCCCTCCATTTAGGGTTAGGTGTTCCAAGCCATATAGACCGCTATTCACAAATAAGATTTTTGTAGTTCATTCAAGCCACTATTAGCCGCTAAAATATACCTTTACGAACCTCACTATTATGCTCTTGTCCCACCAAGTGTATAGTAATGAATGCAATATGACTCACTTTGTGTTATGGATGAATCCATTCGATTTAGTATTCTTAGCATGGTATTAGATATTTTAAAGGTGATCATACAATTTTAGACATATCAATGCTATATTAAATTAATCAATATACTTAAGCAATTGTTGCCTCAATATTCGTAATCATAATTTCAACCATGTAAGTAAAGCACATACGTTTCATTTTTTTATCTTTTCCTAATTCTAATGCCACTATTCTACAAGAAAAAACATAAGTACGAAACATAAGAAATAAACTCATTCAGCCATATGCGTAGTCCACTAGTCAAAATAGTCGTTCGGTAGAAAAAGTCACCTTCTACGTTACCTAAACAAGAGAAATACCCAAAATGAATATTTCATGGAAATTCTACTTAAACTTGTTAATTTTGTTTTACTAAGTTTGTCAAAATTCGGATGGAGTGAAATTCCAACATAAAATGGCCATAACTTGCTCATTTTAACTTGGAATTTTGCATATTATATGTTGTTTTCTATCTACTCGAAAAGATGTATCTATTTCTAAGATTATTTTTATCATAAAAGGTCATTTGGATCTCAAAATGATACGATACAGAACTGTTACGAAAATCTCAGCGCTTAAAAATACATTTTTCCAAGCTTTTTATCAACCAAAAATCCCATAACAAGCACATGGATATTTATACAGTTGAAAAATCCTTTTTATACATATACAAAATCAAATTACATGCATGATTCAAGTATTTTTGTCCAAACTATGATTTTTCATATAAAAAAAATCTCCTTTAGGAATTTAAAGATTGGAATCTATAAGTTTCCTTTGTAAATTTTTTGAAATGGAAACTAAGATTTTTAGTCTATTTTAAATGAATATTTTCATATTCTAACTACCATTTCCTACTTCATAGACTTTACAAAAATAAGCTTATATATTTTTGAAAACTTGTTACTTTAGGTTGTTTAATGATATTACTTTCCTAAGTGTTTTCTTGACTAGTGAGTTGATTTTAACTTATCTTAGAAATTTGTGTAGCTCTTAGCATTTATTAGAGTGTTGGCATGGGTTCCTTTAAATAAGTTTTCAACAAAAACTTGTTTAACAAAGGGTTATCAACCTTGAGATTTAAATAATACATTTATTTTTAGTGTTTTGAAAAAGAGAATAAATGAACTACTTACTATACCTTGGAAAAATTACATAATATCATCACTTAAAAATCTAGGTTAAACTTATTTAAATTCTTAAAAGGAAACTTTTCCTTAGTGCCAACATTACTTTTATAAAAAGTTGAGTCGTTAATTTTAATAAAAGAACTCATTTTCTTTAGACAACAATATTATGATTATGCATGAACATGAACATATAATTATATTATATGAAGAAAAATAGCTCATTAGAATATAGAAATATAGGAAATTAAATAAGCATATGAACATATAAATAAAGTCAACTATTGGAAGTCTTAGCTCATATCAAGGCTTCCGGACTAGAGATAGACTAGTCCCATAAAAGAAAAGAAAAGAAAATTGTTTTGACTTGATAAGGACAAGTTTAAGACTAGAAAGACTAGTCTTAATAAAATTGTATGAAATAAATAAATTGCAAGAAAGAAATAAATAAATTACATGAGCATGAATAAAAGTTATATAAGTAAGCTTATATGCTCTAAGAATATATGTACATAAATATACTTAATAATATATAAAAGTTAGATTAGAAGCAATTAATAAAACATATCAATATAACAATAATAGAGATAATATTTGAACGTTGTTAAACAAGACATGAATATATTTTTACTTCCATAATACTCATGGGTTTAGGAAACATACACTATGGTAATGTTATGTTAACATGAAATGAATAATCATTGAGAAATTATATCTAAGGTTAAGAAGTGGATGGTAGAAGAAATGGAGTATTCATAGTTGTAGGGAAATAGTTGTTATGTGGGAAGAAGAGAATGTTAGGAAGAGATTTTGGAGAGCAATTGAGCGAGTTTGTTATGGTAAAGAAGTGTGTGAAAGAAATGGAGAGAGATGGGGTATTTATAGATAAATGTGGAGGAAAATTAGTTGTAATTAAATAAATTGAAAAAAAATAGATAGATAGAGAGCAGAGTATCATATCATAAATAACCAAAGGTCTGTTACATAATTTCTTAGGGGCATACCCCCGCTAATCCCATGGATCGTGATAAACTTTATAACATCCAAAATACTACATTAAAGATTTCAAAGGAATTCTAATCTAAGTCTTCGAGTAGATTTCCTCCAAAAGCTTCAATATAAAAACTTACACGGATACGGGGAGACCTCGGGCACAAAATAGGTGTTCCTGAGAATACAAATATCTATAGGGGTGTAAGCTTATGGCTTAGTGAGTAAATCCCAAAATTCATACTCGAAGAAAATTATCAATCAAGTTTATTATTCAAACATATGAAATGCAACAACCACGTGAGCATACAAGACATATGACTTTCCGGGAATCATATGTTGAATGAATTACGCCCTTCATTCGGGGTTAGGTATTCAAGCCAATTACAGCCACAACTTTTAAAAATACTTTTATAGATCTTACCGGCTCCTATACGCCATCAAAACATGTAGTTATTACAGGCTCCTACTAGCCACCAATTTTGTAGTTTTTACCGGCTCCTACTCGCCACTTACATGATATACCGGTTATGTCTACCACCACTATTATACACTTGTCCCACCAATTGTATAGTAGTGAATGCAATGTGACTCAACATATGAAGTGCATGAATAATTTCTTTAATTAAAGTCTAGTAGTTACATTTAACTTCTTTCAAGTGATCAACCAATTTCAAACAATTCAAGATATTAATGCACATACAACCTTATTACAAACAAATTGAGTTTCGATATACTTAGTATTCCTTCAACATATTATCATACACTTCTTTTTTATTTTTGCTTAAATTCTAGTGCAACTAATTTTACAAGCACAATCGAGAGTATGAGAAAATTAACAGAAAGTAACTCACTCGGCCATGATGACACCTTTCTTGAATTGGATGGGTCGTTCGGAATTTCCACTTAATCGTAGTAATCCTCAGGATACGAACAATCTTCCTCGTGATTATCTAATCAATAAGAATACCCAAAATGAGTATTTCATGAAATTCTATTCTTGAAGATTCTAAACTTTCCTTAAAATCGTGGTAAAATCGTATAAGGGGAAATTCCAACTTAAAATGGCCATAACTTACTCATTTTAACTCGGAATTTCGCGTATAATATATCGTTTTCTACCTACTCGAAAAGATCTACGCATTTCTAAGCTTATTTCCATAAAACTAAGTCGTTTGGGTTTCGAAAAGGTAGCGACCAGATTTGCCACGAATTTACAAACACTTGTTTTCCTTCTTGTAAACAAAGCTCATTTGAAAAGATAAATATTTCAATTATTTTGTAAACTTTTGAAAGGTATATATATTTGTAATGACTCATAACAAATGTATGAAGTAAATGAAGTTGTCTCAACTTATAAAAAGTAAGGTTTTAAAAGACTTTGAACTTGAGATTCTATTGAATATTTATTTTACTTTTGAAAGATCTTGAGTTTTATTGAGATGAATATTCTTTTTCTAATTTTAATCTTTCTTTAAATTCTTAAGGTGTGGTTTTATTGTCAAAACTTGGATTCAAAAAGTAATAAAATGACAATTTTTGTTTCTTGTAATGATTCCAAAAGAATATTTCTTGATGAAAGATAAGTTTTCATAAAACCTTTTGTTTATGTAAGAAAAATCATTTCCAAGCATGTTCATGAGTTTTTAGGAAATCTATTTCCTATTCTTATTTAATAAGAACCTTTAGTTTTAGAAAGACACTTCCTCCTCTATTTTTGTTGAGACAAAAACATTATGTTCATGCATGAATATGAATTATAACTATAGAAATATAAAGGAACATAATAACTTGAAAGCTTAAGTAATAAAGTAAATCAAGTATTGGGACCTTAGCTTCATCAAGATACCCCGGAACTAAGAAAAGACTAGTTCCGAAAAAGGAAAGAATTGTTTTGACTTGATGAGACAAGTCTAAGACTAGAATGACTAGTCTTAAAATCAACTTGAAATTAAATAAATTGCAATGAAGTAAATAAATTGCATGAAAGATAAATAAATTGTAAGACAATGAGCTTATATGCTCTAAATAATATATAGTTTATAGATATATTAGATAGTAAAGAACATAAAAGAAACATAAATGAACATAGAGAAATTATGTTTATGAACAAAAACAAAGTATGAACCTAATGTTGCTTTCTTAACCTTCATGGTTTTAGAAAACACACACTAAGCTCATACTAAGTAGATGAACATGAAGAATTCTTGAGAAATTTCTTACCTAAAGGAAGCTAAACTAAGGGGACTTCTTGAAAGAATTCTTGAGAGAATTTGGAGAAATTTTTGTAGAGTAACTTTAGAGAAAAGAGGTGTGAAAGAAGTGAAGGTATGAGGGGGTATTTATAGGAAAATGTGGGAGATAATTTGTGTTAATTAAATAATTGGAAATGAAACAAATTGAGCATGGAGAGAGAGAGGGCTGGCGCCATTTTGTGCATGGGGAGGAGGGAAAATTAATTTTTTTGTTATTTTGTTAATTAAAAGTAAGAAATGAGAGATGTGAAATTGTATTGGAAATGAAAATGTGTAAGAAATAGGTGTATAGGTTGTAAGAGTAGTTGTAAGAAAAAGTAAATATAGATGAATAGTGTAGAATAGTAAAAATAGTGTAATGTAAAAGTAGACATGACAATTTAATACCGATAGTAAGAAAATACGCGTATAAAAGCGATATCTGATATTTTTAGCTATCGAAAAATTATGAAATTGATATTTTTGGAAATCTTATATTTTTACGAGTCTAACGGTATATTCGGAATATTTTTCCTATTCCGGGCTTCCGGACACGTTTTTCAAGAACTATGTCCGATCGGGTTCAAAGGACACTCGAATTTTGAAAAACAGATATTTTTATAAAACCTATAACTATTACGAACTATTATAGCTAACTTTTCCCACTTCGTTTTCTAGGACTAGAGAAAACGGCAATGCCGGACTTAAGCGGTTACGGTAAACTAGGGTTTGGTTGACTCTGGAAATCCGGTTAACTTTCGTTTTGGTTATAAACTATAATTCGAATCCAAAAATTTCGGGGATTTACAAATTTCTTATTCATATTTAACTAAATATATTTATGTATTTATATATAATATTTATAGCATATAAGCTCACTTGTTTTTTTATTTAATTTCATGCTTTGCAATTTATTTATTTCTTGCTCTTTCAAGACTAGTCTTTCTAGTCTTAGACTTGTTCATATCAAGTCAAAACAATCTTTTCTTTTTTTCTTTATTCTTTTTGGACTAGCCTATTCTTAGTTACGAGATGCCTTGATGAAGCTAAGGCTCCTAATACTTGACCGGATACCTTGATGAGGCTAAGGTTCCCAATATTTGATATTTTTATTATCTTGCTTATTATTATTTGTTTCTAGTATTTTCTCATATTTTTATTTTACATGCTCATAATACTTGCATCTACATAATGATATTGTCTCAATTAAATTTAAAAAAGTAGAATTTTAATTTATTAAAGGAACTGAAACTAAATTTTCTATTATGTAACTTGTCATTAAATAATGGAGTTGTTATCAACAACATAGAAATAGAGTAATACAAGTTTTCTCAAAGTTTTCTCAAATAACAAAGATAGATTTACCAAGAAAACATAAGAAATAAATACTTTCTTTTCATAATATAGTAACCTAAGTTTTAGGAAAATAATTTGTTGGTATTCAAAGTTTTCACAAAAAAGTTTAAGATTAAACTCTTTTAAACTTCATAACAAAACCAAGAATCAAACTAGTTTCAAAGTTAAGATAAAATTAACCCATAAGTTATAAACCCACTTAGGAAAATAATGATTTTTCAAGTTTCTAAAGAAGGAACTTATTTTCAAATAATACAAATATGACAAGATAAAAAACAAAGGATTTTATCAATAAAGAGGATTCTTTTCAAATAAAATTGTAGAGGAAATAAACGACTAAGTTTTAGAAAAAAAAAAAAAGAACTTATATTTTAAACAAGAAATATAAAAAAGAAAAGACTCATTTTCTAAAACCATTCTAAATGCAAATTTATAAATAGGTTATTAACAACTTAATAGACTTTTGATAACTTTGATTTTTTATCACTAGAAGTAGAAATTATAAAAAACCAAAGTTAAAGAAAATTTTATTTGTTTTGGAAAAAGGAATGAGGAAAAAAAAATAAAAATATACTCATTTATAATAACTTAGAAAAATATAAAGTTTCTTCAAAATACTTAAAAAGGAAATTTGTCAAGTTAAGTTTTAACACATCAAAATGAATTATTTTATGAAATAAATTATTGAGACACTACCATTAGAATTTTTGCATATAAAGTGAGCTTATCTATATACTAAAAGGATTATCAATCATATATATATATATATATATATATATATCTATATTTTTACTAAAGAAATTTTGAATGAAGTTGAGTTGGAAAATTGTTTTGCAAAACCTAGAAATATTCATTTTGGATCTGTACCCTACGATTTTGGAATCCAAACGACATTGTATGATAAAAATAACCTTAGAAATGGATATACTTTTTCGAATAGGTAGAAAATGGTATATTATATGCGAAATTCCGAGTAAAATGAGCAAGTTATAGTCATTTTTAATTGGAATTTCATTCTATACATTTGATGAACATAGTAAAATAGAATTAGAAAGTTTAAGTAGAATTTCTACAAAATACTCATCCCGGGTATTTATTTTGTCTGGGTGATGAAAGATACAAGCTTACCCTTCTTGAGGATTGCTTCGACTAAGAAGATTGCGAAATGGACAAGTGAGTTATTCCTCTTAATTTTGTTACATTGCTTGTACTTGTAAAGTAGTGGCATTAGTATACTAAGAAAAGATAAAAATGGATATGGATGGGGAATTCGGGGATATGTATATATATGTGATTCTATGCTTATGTGTAAAATGAGAATTAAGAATATCGTAACTTCAAATTGCCTGTTTAAGTGTTTTGTTTATTTACTTATATGATTACTTATTGCTTGCTAAATTGATTGATCGCCCCCTAATAAATCTTAATAAGGTTTAGCTTAAAAAAATAAAACACTCATGCATAGCATCCATCGAGTCACATCTCTTTCGAAAGGCTGCTACTCCTACACGTAGAGTTAGATTAGCTGTTATCGTCGTCGGACACAGGCCATGTTCCTTCCTAGAGAATCTAAATCGCCCAGGAATGCGTCTTTAAGTTCAGAGTCGAGCCAATCGAACGTGTCATGCCCCGAAGGGTATCCTAAACGTGGTAGTCCACCGTACACAATATTAAAGCCTAAGAATGACCACTTCAGTCACGCGAAGGCTTCCATACTATGTACAAGGCATCTAATACATGGAGGAGACTCATCGAAGTAATGCATTTTATGTTGATACAACTTGAGAACAATGTAGAAATTCAATTCACTATTCTTCAAGATACAACTCATAAAACTTCAATTACAATTCATCAAAAGATTCTACTATATAAAACTATTCCAAGGAAATTAATAAAACCTAGCTAAAAACTTCAAGCGTTCTGTTTTCTTGCCGGAATCCCAAAGTCATTCTTGGCTCCAACCATCTCGGTCCCTACTTAGCATTCTTGAGATAACCTGTTTAATCAAACATCTATTGGGGTATAAGCTACACTAGCTTAGTGAGTGAAAACTTCCAGGATTACATTTATAACACATCATACAATCAAGTGATTAGTCAGACAAGTGATATGCATCAAACACGTGAATTTAACAAACATATGACCTGCCGGAAATCATATGTGGATGGACTTGCGCCCTCCATCCCGGGTTAGCAGATTAACGAATCTTGTGGTACAACACCATTTAAGCTCACGGCCAACTGAACTATAAAATTGTTTAAAGTACAACGATGAACTAACAAGAATCGTTTAAAGTACAACGATAAACTAACAAATGCTAATGCTCTATCCCCATCGTGATATGAATGAGTTCAATTTCATCTTCAATTCCGAATACTCGATTATACCAATTCTTTTAAGAGATCAATCGATAATCGCAGACAATCAATTCTAATTCATCTATACAAGCAATAATTAATTACTCGGCTTCGATATTCTTGCATTCCATTTCTCATATCAACAACAAGCATACATAGTCCCCGTTCGTCCCCATCATGCATATCCATTTTATCTTTACCAAATATCTAGTGCAACTATTTTACAATCACATACAATAAATAAATCGGAAGTAATACTCACTCGGCCATTGGATCACCGGTCTCTTAGTACAAGTAATCCGGTAGTAGAGAATCATCAGATTTGGGATCACCTAAAAGGAAGAAATACTTAAATAAGTATCTCATCACTTAACTAATCCAAACTATCTTATTCAAACTATCAAATTCGCAATTCTCGTCCTAAGCGGGAATTCCAACTTAAAATGGCCATAACTTGGTCATTTTAAGTCGGAATCTCGCAAATTATATATCGATTTCTATATACTTCGAAAGATCTATTTATTTCTAATATTACTTTCATGTTTCAAAAACATTTAGGTCTCAGAACATAGGGATCCGATTTGATCAGTAACGGTTTTCGATTCCGAAAAATAGTTTTGTAAATGTTTGAAATGTTTCTATTTGATGAATCAAGTATACATGAAATATGAATGATTTCCTAACATGAATGACATGATATGGGCTTGATGTATGCATGCTTTTGTCAATATTTACTAAAAGGAATTTTAGAAACTTTTTATTTGTAGAACTCCATGGCTATTTACTTTCAAGAAAACTAATTTCCTAACTTTGGTCATTTCCGTTTGTTTTGGATTTATTTCTCAAGGAAATCCTTATCCTTATTAAAGTTGAGTCTTCATTATATCTATTACTTATGACCTTCATTTCTACATAAGAACTTCCATTTTACACTTTGTAAACATGTTTTCAAGTAGGGTTGATTCCAAAATCCGAATTTTGTAAAAATTGCTTTTGAGTGATCCCTTTAAGTAAAAATCATTTGGTACTTAGAAAATTAAAGCTCAACCACGCCTAGCCACTAAGGACTTCATATCTTTGACAAAACTTCTAATTTGAGTTTGGAAAATATGAGTTTTCATGCCATTGTTCCATTATTACGAATTTCTTAAAATGACAACAACTCAAATTTTCCCTACTTCATTTCTATTGTTCTATATATTTTTCTTAGTAAATCTCATCTCAATTTATCAAAATTATTACTTGATGATACTTATGACTTAAACTCCTCATTCTTCATATAAAACACAAGTTTTGGGGTTGGTAAATGGGTTTTTAAGGCATGGTTTGGAAATCATCAGAATTTACAAATTTTGGATAAACTCAATTTTCATACTTTGTTTCTACAATGCATCATGCATATATGTATTACCTACAAGCAATTGTCATGAAGATTATGAGATGATCTACCTACATGTATACATATAATACCAATAATTCTTTTTTGAAAATCTTTACTTTGCAAAAATTTGAAGTTTACCAGACTTAAGAAAAATAGTTTTTCTTCTTGTAAAATCATTTTTTTTTAAGCAAAATTCAACCTTGATGACCTATATACCATCACCTTCATTATTTCAACAAAAACCTTCATTTTGGAGTTAGAAAATAGGTGGTTTGCTTAAGTACGAATTTTACAAGATTTTAAAGAATGAAAACATTGTTTAACCTATTTTTGGAAACCATTTGTTATTTTAAGATTATATTTTGATAAACTTCTTTTATCCTTATCAAAAATTGGTCTTTATTACATATATACCCTAAGACTTCCATTTTCCTATCAAAATTATCATTTTGGCATTTGGAAATAAGTGTTTGAATTGTGGCTATTTTCAAATCCGAATTTTGAGAAATTCATTTGAGCTTATTTTCTTTGTAAAACTTATTTAGTTTTTCAAAAACCATTTCCTAATCAAATTTATCCCTTAAGACTTCCATTTCTTTAATAAAAGTCTTGTTTTGAAGTTGAAAAATAGGTTTTCAAAATTGGTCTTGGTTGGGATCCGAATTTACAAAATTTAGTTTTGGACATATCTTTTGATAAAATCTATCTAAACTTATAAAAATCCATTCCTTGCATATCCTATCCTAAGAGCCCTTCATATCTTGAATAAAAACTTCATTTTTGAGTTGGAAAACATGTTTTTAAAATATGGCTTGACCTAAATCCGAAAATAAGATTTTTATTTTGAAAATCACTTTTGATTCTTGTAAAAGAAGTCTTGATGATATACATATATTAAGCTTTCATTTTCTTAAGTAAAAATTACGTTTTGACACTTGGAAAGCGGTTTTCAAATAGGGGTTTTGCCAAAATACGAATTTCACAATTTTTGTCTAAGTTCAAATCTAAGATCTACACATAATATGAACATACATCCAAATGAAACCCATGATAATAAACTTTAAACTCATAGATCTAAACTTTACTCATCAAAATCTTTCATTTATGTTATCTATACCCTAAGCCCTTCATTTTAAATGAAAAATACATATTTTGAAGTTGAAAAGTAACTTTTCTAAATATGGTTCATTTTTCATCCGAATTTTCAAAAATGATTTTTGTTGAAAACAAAATAGATCTTGAGTTTTCGACAATTTTCCTACTATCATCATGCCACTACAGGTTATTTATGAACATTAAAACAAAAATCTAATGCATGTATGAACCTAAAAACAATTAGATCTGTTATAAATGCATGAATCACTATAATAGTTATATAAATGATGGATCTATGTATAAATCATAAGAAATAACAAAAATAACAACTTAAATAACAAGATCTATGGTATAAATGAAAATCAAAGGCACAAAAAGTTAGATCTACAAAATATATAAACTTTAAACAAGAAAATAATTATGATACAAGAATAATAATGGAGAAGAGGAGTGTTTCATTTTTTTGGCATCATCATCCTAAGCTTTTAGGCTTATGGAAGGTCATTTGATGCATGAAACCTTCATTACACTTTACCTATATCACATATGGAGCTTTGGGAAGAAGATTTGCTTAGAAATCTTCAAGAATGAAGTGTGGAAGCAATTTTTGAAGTGGGGGCAGCAAGGTTCCTTGTAAGAACAAGAGAGAAAGAAGAAAGAAAGAGAGGAAAAAGAGAGGAAAAGAGAGAGAGGGTTTCAAAAAGGAAATGAAAGGAAATAATAAAGAGGCATTAAATGGAGAGAGAACTGTATTAAATGAAAGGGAAAAAAAATAAAACAAAGGCAGCAAAATTTGTGTGCTGCACTTGAATCTTGAGGGGAGGAGAGAGAGGGTTTGTTGAATTTTGACTTGAAATTAATTTGTGTAATAAATGTGTATGTGTAGCTTCTTTAAGAAGGAGTGTAATATAATTATTTTAGTCAAAATGGAGTAAATGAAAGGACAATGGCAGCCATAAAGGAGTCAAAATCTGCCATGAATAGATATAATGAAGTGTAAAAAGATTGAAGTGAAAAGGAAGTGATATGTGTAAGGTGTACTTGAAAGTATGGGTTGTAAAAGTACTTTTCTTAATAAAATAAAATAAAATTAGAAAATTTATTCCAAATATTTGTAGCAGATTTTTCATAATTAAAATTAAATAATTATTTGAATTATTTTAGTATTTTAACAAATATGTTACCGGTATGATCAAAATACGCGAATATGGGTTATAAATGATATTTTTATAACCCGAAAAATTCAAAAAAATTGTTTTATGAAAATAAAAATATTTTTCAAATATTCTCCAAATATTAAATTAATTTATTTTATGTTTAGTATCGAGTCTTAAACAAAATCTGATCCCGAAAAAGCCCGAACTAACTAAATTTTAGAAAAACAAAATTTTCTATAATATATAAAATATTTATCTAAAAATATAAAGTTTTATAAGAATAATAAAATTGTGTAATGAAATAAAAGTGAATAGTGAAAAAGACTAATCAATTACCGGTAATAATGGAAATACGATAAAAAGGTTATAACTATAACTTTTATAACCCGAAAAATTATATAACTGATATATTTGGAAATCTTATGAAATTACGAGTCTAATGGTGCTATTGGTATATTTTTGATATCTCGAGCCCCGGGACACGCTTTTCGAAGTCTGTATCCGAATGGGTTCGAAATAGGTCAAAAATTTACCAATCTAATATTTTTAAACAACTTATATTACTACAAGCTATTCTACATATTTAGCTATGCCTCGACCTTCAGGGTTAAGGGCACTGGTTGCCGGACTTAGGCTATTGCGTTTCGATTAGGGTTTCCGGGTGATTTTCCAGTTTAGATATTTGTCAATTTGGAAACTGATATTTTATGTTTATACAACTTATTAAATTTGAGAAATTTATTTTAATTTGATTTTTTGTAAGTATTTAATATCTCTCGACGTTTTCGAATTCTTGAATTGAGTTTTATTTCCGAAAGTTAATCCTTATTTACTTTTTAATAATTTGTTTTTGGGCTTTATATTACCTGATTTTATAAGTCGGAGTTAACTATGGAATTTTGTACGTAGTGGTTTTGGAATTGAAGTATGTTGAGTTCTTATTTTGTTTTTAAGAATTCTTATTTTTCTCATGATTTGGAAATTTCTGAATTCGTTCGCGATTTAAGACTTGTCGAAATTCGGTTTTAATTTGGAGCGATTTTTAGGGTTTATTTTCGAAGTTCATCTTAGAATTATTTACTGAAATTTTTCGGGGCTTACAGAACACTTTGGGTGAGGATTTGGGGACTAGCAGTAGAAGGTCGAGGATCTTCATCACTAATTCGCTAACCTTCAATACGAGGGTTAAATCCATTATATATATGGTTTTCGGATAACTATATATATTTGTGTAATCACTTGATTGTTGCATTGTATGCATAGCATATGTGTGAAAATTTAAATGAACTTGTTTAAAACCATGGTGTGAATGAAAAGGAATATCTCACTAAACTAGTTGTAAGCTTATACCCCCATAGATTTTGTTGAAACAGCTATACCCGTGGCTTAAATCGAAGATCATGACATTAAGGAAGTCATAGAAGGATGTTAAACTTTTATGAAAGTAACGGGAACATAAGATGAAGTTATTTTGTAAGGTTCCTTATATGTAAGTATGCTATGCTTGTGTTTTGGGAAGTTCTAAGAAGTTTATTTATTTTGACCTGAAGAAAATAGAGGGATATGCCCCTAAGAATTGTAATTTACCATGTTTATGCTTTATGATAAATATTCTCTTTGCTTTTTACTTAGTTATTATCAATGTAAATTGCGTTACTCCGATGTGTTCCCTTGGTTGTGATGCACGCCTTGTACATGATATGAAGGCTTTTGCGTGACTAAGGTAGTCATTCCTAGGCTTTAGTATTGTGTACGGTGGAATGCTATGTTTAGGGTATCCCTCAAGGCATGACAACGATCAAACAATTTTGTAGACAAATAAGCAAGCATAAATGCAATTAGACAAAATATTTAACAAACAATTGAAGTTGCTATATTCCTAATTCTCTTTTCATCACATAAGCATATAATCACATATATACATACCCTTGAATTCCCCATACATGTTCATTTTTATCTTTTCTTAGTATACTAAGGCTAATATGCTACAAGCACAAGCAAGTAACGAAATTAAGAAGAATAACTCACTCGTCCATTTTGCAATCTTCTTAGTCGTAGTAATCCTCAGGAAGGAAATCTCGTATTCCACTTGTCAAAAGAAATACCTGGGATGAGTATTTCGTAGAAATTCTACTTAAACTTTCTAATTCTATTTTACTATGTTCGTAAAAAATCGCATGGAATGAAATCCCAATTTAAAATGACCATAACTTGCTCATTTTAACTCGGAATTTCGCATATAATATAACGTTTTCTACTTATTCAAAAAGATCTTTCTATTTCTAAAGTTATTTTTCTCATATAAGGTCATTTGGGTTCCAAAACCATAGGTTACATGTCATGCCCCGAGGTACCCTAAACGTGGCAGTCCATCATACACAATACTAAAGCCTAGGGATGATACTACCTTAGTCACGCAAAGGCTTCCATATCATGTACAAGGCATACATCACAACCAAGGGTACGTATCAAAGTAACGCAATTTACATTAATAATATTTAAGTAACAAGGCAAGAAGAATACTTAACATAAAATATAAACATAGTAAATTTCAATTCTTAAGGGCATATCCCTCTATTGTCTTTAAGTCACAATAAATACACTTAGAAATTTTTCGAAAACATTAACATAGCATATGTTACATAGAAGGAACCTTACAGATAACTTTATCTTATGTTCCTATTGCCTTCATGAAAGTTTAATATCTTTTCATGACTTCCTTAATGTCATGATCTTCGATTTATGCCATAAGTAAACCTGTTTCAACAAAATCTATGGAGGTATAAGCTTACAACTAGCTTAGTTAGGTATTTCTTTTCATTCGCACCATAGTTTCAATCAAGTTCATTCAAATTTTCACACATATGCTATGATACAACGCAACAATAAAGTGATTTCACAAATATATATAGTTATCCGGAAACCATATATAGAATGGATTTCCCCATCTGTATCAAAGGTTAGGAAATTGTTGATGAAGATCCTCGACCTTCTACTGCTAATCCCCAAATCCCCACCCAAAGCATTCGGTTGGCTCGGCTCCGAATCTAGAGTCTCATTCCCTGAGCGATTTGGATTCTCTAAGAAGGAACATAGCTCGTGTCCCATTAAGATAACAACCAATCTAACTCTACGTGTAGGAGTAGCAGTCTTCCGAAAGATATGTGACTCGATGAATGCTATTCGTGAGCATTTTATTTTTCCTAATTCAAACCTTATTAAGGTTTATTAGGGGCGATCAATCAATTTAGCAAGCAATAAACAATCATATAAGTAAGTAAACAAATACTTAAACAGGCAATTTGAAATTGCATATTCTTAATTCTTATTTCACACATAAGCATAAAATCACATATATACATATCCCTGAATTCCCATGCATAACCATTTTATCTTTTCTTAGTATGCTAATGCCATTACTTTACAAGCACAAGCAAGGTAACGAAATTAAGAGGAATAACTCACTCGTCCATTTCGTAATCTTTTAGTCGTAGTAATCCTCAAGAAGGATAATCTTGTTACTTCATCACTTAGACAAAAGAAATACCCAGGATAAGTATTTCATAGAAATTCTACTTAAACTTTCTAATTTTATTTCACTATGTTCGTCAAAATCGCATAAAAATGAAATTTCAATTTAAAATGGTCATAACTTGCTCATTTTAACTTGGAATTTCACATATAATATACCGTTTTCTTCCTATTCGAAAAGATCTAACCATTTCTAAGGTTATTTTTATCATATAAGGTCGTTTGGGTTCTAAAACCGTAGGGTACATATTCAAAACGAATATTTCTAAATTTTGCGAAACAATTTTCTAATCCAACTTCATTCAAAAATCCTTTAGTAAAATATATATATATATATATGATAAATCTTTTGAGTATATAGATAAGCTCACTTTATATACAAAAATTCTAATGGTAGTGTCTCAACAATTTATTTCATAAAATAATTCATTTTGAAGTGTTAAAATTTAACTTGACAAATTTCTTTTCAAGTATTTTGAAGAAACTTTATATTTTCCTAGGTTATTATAAATGATACATTCTTATTTTTTTCCTCATTCCTTTTTCCAAAACAAGTAAATTTTCCTTTAACTTTGGTTTTTATAATTTTTTACTTCTAGTGATAAAAGATCAAAGTTATCAAAAGTGTATTAAGTTGTTGAAACCTATTTATAAATTTGTATTTAGAATGATTTTAGAAAATTGGTCTTTTCTTTTTATATTTCTTGTTTAGAATATAAGTCCTTATTTTCTAAAACTTGCTTTTTTATTCCATCTACAAATTTTATTTGAAAAGAATCATCTTTATTAATAAAATCCTTTGTTTTTAATCTTATCATATTTATATTTTTGAAAATAAGTTCCTTCTTGAAAATTATTATTTTCCTAAGTGGGTTTATAACTTTATGGGTTGATTTTATCTTAACTTTGAAAACTAGTTTGCTTCTTGGTTTTGTTATAGAGTTAAAAAGAGTTTAATCTTAAGCTTTTTGTGAAAACTTTGAATACTAACAAATTATTTTACTAAAACTTAGGTTACCATAATATAAAAAAGAAAATGTTTATTTCTTATATTTCCTTGGTAAAGCTATCTTTGTTATTTGAGAAAACTTTGAGAAAACATGTATTACTCCATTTCTATGTTGTTGATAATAACTCCATTATTTAATAACAAACCACATAATAGAAAATTTTAGTTTCAAGTTTCTTTATTAAAGAAAAATTCTACTTTTAAATTTAGTTGAGACAACATCATTATGGTTATGCATGTACATGAGCATATAAAATAAAAATATGAGAAAGATACTAGAAGCAAATAATAATAAGCAAGATAATAAAATATCAAGTATTGGGAACCTTCTAAGGTATCCCAATCAAGTATTGGGAGCCTTAGCTTTATCAAGGCATCCTGGGACCAAGAATAGACTAGTCCCAAAAAGAATAAAGAAAATAAAAAAAAAGTTGTTTTGACTTGATATGGGCAAGTCTAAGACAAGAAAGACTAGTCTTAAAATAGCATGAAATAAATAAATTGCAAAACATGAAAATAAGTAAATAAATAACAAGTGAGCTTATATTCTCTAAAGATTAAATATAAATACATAAATATATTTAGGTAGATATGAATAAGAAATTAGCATAATAACAACAATAAAATCAATATATGTATGAACATAATAACAACATAATAAAAGTTGAATTTCATACACAAGAACAAAACATGAACATGTTGTTGCTTTTACTACTTATATGAGTTTAAAAACAACACCATAGTCATGTTAAGTTACATGACATGGGTAAATAAATGGTTGGAAGAAATTTACCTAAAGTGTTTATGTGGTATGATGATGGTAGATGAATGGGGTATTATGTGGGTAGTAATATATGGTAGATAGTTTGTATATAAGAAAAGTTTCTTGTGAAGAATTGGTTTAAGAGATTTTTTGTAGAGAGAAATTTTGGAAAGAGGATTTGTGGAGAGATTTTGGAAGAGTTTTGGTAATGAAATGAGTTGTGTGTGAAAGAATGAAGAAGAAAGGGGGTATTTATAGAATTTTAGAGTGAAAATGTAATTAAATTAATTAAAAATAAAATAAATGAGAGTGAAGAGAGAGAGGGGGTGGATAGAAAAGAGGGAGGGAGAGAGAGAAAATTGATTAAAAATGAATTTTAGAACAAAAGTGTAAGAGAAGTTTAGTAATATGTGGTGTAGAATTTTTATGGAAAAAGAAAATTATAAGAAATATGTATGTAGGTGTAAGAATAGGTAGTAAGAAAAAGTAGAGATAAAGTAATAGTAATAAATAGAAGAAAAGTACTATGAATAGTAAACTAGACTATTAAAATACCAGTAGTATAAGAATACGCGTATAAATGCGATGTTTGTAATTTTTAGCTATCGAAAAATTCTAAAACTGATATTTTTGGATTCCTTATATTTTTACGAGTCTATAGGTATTGACGGAATATTTTTGTTGTCTAGTGTACCTGGGCACGATTTTTAAAAACTGATCTCATTCAGATCTGAAGAACACTAGAAATTTATGAATGTAATATTTTTAAGCTTCCCCATCTTATTACGAACTATTATCATCAATTATTTCCATTCATTATTTAGGGTTTAAGAGTACGGGATTGCCGAATCTTAAACACTAGGGTTTGTTGTAAGCTTTGTTGACTTTTAGGGTTCCGGTTTGACTTTCGGTTTTGTTGCGTTATTCGTAAGATCATAAAATTTTGGGGTTTTGCCTATATTATATTTTTAGTTCAACGTCTATGGTTTATTTCATTTTATTTTTTATTATTTAATTTTTTTCAATTCTCGGGATCGTTGAACCGAGTCTAGGGTTATGAGTTGACTTAGTTTGACTTTTGATGAAAATGAAAATTTTTATTCTAAAATTCACCGAAGGAATTTAAGATCTTAGTATTTCGTTGTCGAGCGTTTTTTGGATATATCGTCTTGATTTGCGTATTAGGAATCAAATAGATGATTTGATTGATGTACAGATGTTGAATTAATGAATAGTTGAATTTTCTATTTCGTTTTGAGAGTTTTCTTTTTCTCAAGATTAAGAATTCTTGTGTTTGACCTTATTTAGAACTGGTGTTTTAACTTGGTTCGATTTTCAGGGTTTCAGTTTCGGTGTTAGACTTCTTGGATTATTTTCTAAGAATTACGAAAATTTCAGGGGTTATTGTCACGCCCCGAAGGGTACCCTAAACGTGGCAGTCCACCGCATATAATATTAAAGCTAATGAATGACAACCTTAGTCATATAGGAGCTTCGATATCATAGCAAGGCATGCTTCCAAGATATAGGGAGACTCACAGGGGTATTACATTTAAGTAGATATAAAAGCAAGCAAGAACTTATATAAATAAACATAAGATTTTCATAATAATATCCTTACATCATCTTAGGGGCATTCCCCCGCTTTAGAAGTCTTCTAACAAAATAATAACAACTATAACAGAAGCTTACTACAGAGATTTTTCCTAGAAGCCTATGTTCAAAACATAAATACATATAGCTTCTCCCAAAAACTCCTAATAGCTTAATTTCGTACCTGGCATACGGGGCTCCTTGGGGCCAACCAAAGGTAATTGTACTATAGCAAAAGCTATAAGGGTATAAGCAAAACTAGCTTAGTGAGATAATTCCATCTACAAGACATTTTCATATAGCAAACAAGTGTTTAATCAAGCATATGAGAATGCACCAATCATATGAACAAACAAAATACACATGATTAACCGAAAATCAAGTGTAGCATTGATTTTACACCCTCCATGTCGAGGGTTGGGAGGTTACAGGCCCATACGACCATCAATAATTGCAGATTTACCAGCTCCTGCTCGCCCTATAGACTTTCCGGCTCCTACTAGCCCATGTAGACTTTCTGGCTCCTACTAGCCACCACTATCATTTCCTCGTTTCCCACACGAAGAATAGTAGTGAAACAAATGTGACTCATAAGCATGATATGCATGAATTGATTTCAATATATATTTAACCATATAATGTTTAGTTCAAGTTGAAGGCGATCAACAAATTTTCATCATATCAATACAAGAATCACAACTTATTTATCAAACCTTCTTTCGATATTCTTAACTTATATTCAACCAATCATATTTCCAAGTTACTAAACAATTATTCATTTTATCTTTTTCTTAATTGCTGATAAGATCATATTATATACAACTTGTTGATGTTCAAAATAGCTAGAATGGATACTTGTTATGGTTAAAATTCATGTTTTAGGTCTCATTTGGACAAAGAAATCAAAACAAGAAACTTTGGAGTGAAAATTGAAAAAAATTCAAGGATGCGCCGGCTTTTCTGACTTCAAAGCTACTGACATTGAGACGGCTTACAAGATGCACTCACTCAAAGCCATTGCTTACACTGCCATCTTTGCAAGGATTGACTCAACTAAATGTACGCCACCTCAAAGCTGCCGGCGTAGAAGATGAATAGGCCAGCGACAATGAAGGCCGACAGCTCAGAACTCAAACGATGCCAGCGCAAAAAGAGTTACAACCTACACCGGCTACTAAGCCGCCGCATTGAGCAGTGTAGATCAAAGATCTGAAGTGACAAGTAGATAGCACATGCTTGGTGACAAATGAAAAGAACAGATTTGATGAATTGTCTAAGCCGGCATCAAAGCTGCCGACTTTGGGACGGATTTCCTTAAAAATTGGTCCAACCTTTCATTTCTCATCATATACGCCGGCTAGATCTATATCAAGCCGCCGGCGTAGAAGCGGCCTATACTTATAACCGAAGATGAAAGCTGCCAGTACACTGCCTGTGCAAAGAAGAAGAAACCTTTACGCCGTCTGTAAGCTGCCGCGTAGGATCTGTAACTGCCGCGTACAACTTGAAACTGCAATTTTCCATTAATGCTTATACAACGAAATTTTTCCTATATAAAGGGGATTTCCCCCTCTCTAGTTGAACAAGCACAAGCAGAAGCAAAATAGAATCACTACAGTATACAAATAGTTTTAGCATTCCATAGAGAGATTGAGAGAATTGAGCTTTCACGAATTGTAATTGAAGATTGCGATATTGAATTGGTGATCTAATCTCTTTCTTATGCAATTCATTTATCTAAATTATTTGTTCATAATGTTATCAATTGCATATTCTTATTTGATTATTAAATCAACATCCATAAGTAGCTAAACTTTTCTTTGTGGGAAGTGATGAAATCTTAATTTTGCTAAAGTGATTCTTGAATTTATATAATAATGGAATATTTGTATTGAATCCTAATTATCTATGTTATTTCTAATTGAAATGGAATTGATAAGAATTCTGATAATTTGGAAAAAGAATTAGGGTTTATAGGAATTCATGAATTGAGATTAAACAACAATTGTGAAAGCAATTAAGTTTAATATTAATTTAGAAATTGTTCTATGCGATTCGTGCAATATTTTATCTTAATTTCTCACTAAGGAATTAGGAGAAGTTAATTTAGGATATTAGACAATTATAGAATTGGAAGATTTATGATTATAAATTAGATTCCATTGATAATTTTATAGCGGAAGCTAATAGATTATTTTATGGTTTACTAAAACTTGATAGTTTTAGGTTTTAACAATTTTCTTATAAATATCCATAATCCTAATTGTTCATATAATATAACTTCAGCATGATTAGTAAAGATTAGGATGGATTATGTTCCTTCCCATATTCATATTATATAACTTCTCACAATCTCATTGCATTCATAGTAATAAAATAGTTAGTTGATTGACATTTTGATTACCTAAATAATAGTATAAACTAATATCAATCTAGTAGTTAATTTAGTCCTTATGGAAACGATACTCAACTCACTTCTATATTACTTGATCAAGACCCAGTACACTTGCTAGTAGTATATGAAATTACATACACATTTTACATCAGATCAAGTTTTTGGCGCCGTTGCCGGGGAACAAAATTAATATTAGATTACTTTTAGTTTTACTAATAGTTTAGGTGTTTTTCTAAGGAATTGATTATTTTCTTTTCTTTTTGCAGGTTACATGCATAGGAGTAGAAGTAGGGAACTTCTACCAATTGATCCTGAAATAGAACGAACCCTGCATCAGCAAAAAAGAAAAAACAGAAGGTAAGAAGAAATGGCGGAAAACGAACCAAGAAACAATGAGGGAAACATTGATCCAAACAACAATCAAATTCAAGCTGCACCTGTTAGAGCACTTCGGGATTACACAGTACCTACTGTACAAGGTCCTGCTGTGAGAAGACCTACAAATCAAGCCAACAATTTTAAGCTAAAACCAGCATTGATTCAGATGGTTGAATCACATCAATTTAGAGGATATCCAAATGAAACACTGGATGAACATATTGCCAAATTTCTCCAATATTGCAATACTGTCAAGCTTAATGGCGTAATAGATGAGGCCATTAGAATGCAGCTTTTTCCTTTCTCTCTTAGGGATAAAGCATTGGCATGGTTCAACTCTCAACCACCTGAATCTATTACTTCATTGGCAGATTTGACAACAAAATTTTTGAAGAGATTTTTCCCTCCTGCTAGAACATCCAGATTAAGGAATGAGATCACCAACTTCAAAAAATTTCCTGGAGAATCATTATATGAAGCTTGGGAAAGATTCAAAGAAGCAGTTAGGAAATGCCCACATCATGGACTTCTGGATAATCTCTTGATTGAAAATTTCTATCTCAGTCTAGATGAGACTTTGAGATCATTGGTAGATGTTACATGTGGAGGATCACTTATGGGAAAAACATATGATGAAGCTAGTGCATTAATTGAAGAATTAGCCTCTAGTGCTCACAACTGAAGCTATGAAAGAACAAGATCAAAGGTGGAATCTGTTCAAGCTAGTGAATCCATGCAACAACTTACTGCTCAAGTTTCAGCTTTAACTACACAAGTGAGTAAACTTGTAGCATCTAGTTCTTTGAATACTAATCAGGTTAATACTTATGAGTTGTGCTCAGGACCACATGTACACCCCCAAATTTTTGGAATCGATTTAGCATAAAACTCTAAACCAGAAGTCAAACGAAACCCTAAAGGTCAACAAAACCCTAGTTTACCGTAATCGATTAAGTCCAGCATTGCCGTTTTCTTTGGGCCTAAAAAACGAAGTTGGGATAATTAGCTAGAATAGTTCGTAATAACCATAGGTTTTATAAAAATATCAGTTTTGCGAATTTCGGGTGTCCTTTGAACCCGATCGGACACAGTTCTCGAAAAACGTGTCCGGGATCCCGAAATAGTAAAAATATTCCGAATACACCGTTAGACTCATAAAAATATAAGTTTTCCAAAAATATCAGTTTCGTAATTTTTCGGTAAGTAAAAATAACAGATACCGCATTTATACGCGTATCTTCTTACTACCGGTACTTTATTAGTCATATCTATCTTATATTACACTATTCATTACTATTCTACACTATTCTTTTATTTCTACTTTTTCTTACACCTATTCTTACACACTTCATAATCTATAACCTTAACTTTTTACCTTTCTCATAACTTTATTTCACATCTACCTTACATATTACATCCTTTATTTTACAAAAAGTCAAAAAAATAAATTACTTCCCTTCCCCCATCAAGATGATCGTGCCCCCTCTCTCTATCATCCTCAATTTTGTTTCAATTTTTATTTATTTTAATCACACAAAAATCCTCCACATTTTCTTATAAATACCCCCCCTCCTCTTTTACTTCTTTCACACATTCACTACCCACAAATTCTTACCAAAACTCTCTCAATTTCTCCTCTCAAAACTCTCTGAAAATACCATCCCAAAACTCTCTCAAAATATTTCTACAACAACTTCTACCAATAACTAAAACCCATAACCACATAACCATACTAAAGTCTTCTTTAGGTAACCACCTTCTACTATTTTCTTCTTCTTCATGTCATGTAACTTTACATGATCATAGTGTGAGTTTCCAAAGACTACAAGTTATGGAAGTTACATTATGTTCATGTATTATTCTTGTTCATGAAAAATCTATTTATGTTCATGTTATTATTTTTGTTCATATTGTTGCTGCTATATCTAAATATTATTATCTATATATATATATATATATACATATTCCTTATAGCATATAAGCTCACTTGCAATTTATTTACTTTTTATGCAATGCAATTTATTTACTTTCCTTTGCAATTTATTTATTAATTCCTTGCAATTTATTTACTTATTCCTTGTTATTTAAAGACTAGTCTCTAGTCTTAGACTTGTCCTCATCAAGTCAAAATAAATTTTTTTCTTTCTTTCATTTTATTTTATTTTGGGACTAGTCTACTTCTTAGTCCCGGAAGCCTTGAGAAAGCTAAGACTCTAATACTTGACTTTATTATTTATGTTATTTTTGTCTACTTTTATTCTCATAAATCATGTTCATTTAAATTGTTGTCCAAAGTTTCAAGTTCTAAAAATAAATTGACAAAAAGAAGATTTTAAATAAGTTTATGTAAAGAAGGAAATCTATGGTTTGAAAAACAGAAATAAAGTTATCTCTTTTCAAATTACAAGAAGAAACTATTAAGATTTTAGAAACTACTTTACTATAAAAAGTTCTTAAGTCACATATTGTTCCGTTTTGTTTTTATCAAGAAAATAAATTTTTATGCATGGATGATTCTATGAAAAACAGAAGACATGAGGAAAGAATGAGGAATTTTCAAATAAAAATTTTTGCAAACAAATAAACAAAGGAATTTGTACAAGAAAAATAAATATGAAGAATAGCATATTTTCTAAGAATTCCAAAATAGTATTAGTGTAGAAAACTTAGAAAATAGAAAATTTTATTTTCAAAAAGTTACTTAGGAAAAATAATAAAACCAACGTAAAACATTTTCTTGAAAACAAAAGAGGGTATTCATTTCAAGAAATTTACAAAAACAATTTTTGAAAACTATATTTTTCTAAAACACTTCAAACCGACATTGTTTTACTCAAGAAAAATAATTAGACAACAAAACACTTGAGTATGCTTAAATATAAGTTATATAGTTACAAAAAGAGAATTTTTCAACTATATAGATAACTAAGTATTTATCAAACAAATTTTGATTTCTTGAACCAAAATTGTTTTGCGTTGGAAAATCCGTGGTGAATTTTGTCGCCACTGTTTCAGAGCCTATATGACCTTGTTTGTTAAAAATAAGTTTGGAAATGGGTAGATCTTTTCGAGTAGGTAGAAATCCGTATATTATATGCGCGATTCCGAGTTAAAATGACCAAGTTATGGTCATTTTAAGTTAGAACATTCCTTTATACGAACTTTAACGTTCTTTTGACATTGTTTTGTCAACTTTCAAGAAAATCATCAAGGAATACTCATTGTGGGTATTTTCTTTGGCTAGGTGACTCTGAGGAAGGATTCCTTTATCCCAAAGATTATTACGATTAACTGGAGTGTGTGAACGACTCATCCACCTAGAGGAATAGTCGACATGGCATCGTGAGTTTATTTCCATTAAATGCTATATTTGTTGTGCTTGTAAATTAGGTGCATTAGAGTTAGGAAAAGATAAATCGATATGTATGTAAAATAATTCTTTGAAAGAATTTTAAGAATATCAAAGCCGGAATTTTTTAAATGTTTGTTTTAGTATAGCATTGATTTGTATGAAATTCCTTGATCGCTTTAAATTCAAAAATAATTATGCTATGACTTTATAAATAAATGAATACATGCATACCACGAAGTGAGTCACATTGCATTTTGGGTTATTATCCTTGGGTGAGAAGGATAGTAAGCTCATGTCGAAAGCAACACTTGGCGGGAGATCCGAAAGCAATTGCTTGGCGGCTTAAGGGAAATGCTTGGCGGAAGATCCGAAAGCAAGGTCAAATCAAATAGATTCGAAATGCTTGGCGATAAGTGCTCGTGAGCATAAAACTTTTTAATTAAAACTACTTGTTTTGAGGTTAAGTATCACCAAACCCCGAATGGAGGGCGCAAATCCATTCATCATATAGTTCCCGGAAAACTATATGCTTGTTTGCTCACGTGTATGCTGCATTACATTTGATTGTTTAATTCACTTGTTTGAAATCTTGATACAAGAAGTTATTTATGGAAATAGTTCTCACTAAGCCTATTGGCTTATACCCCGATAGATATCTTTTGCAGTTTCCCTACTTATGGTTAAGACCACGTGGACCCTGCGGGCAGGTAATTTCTTTTTGGGTAATAGAAATTTAGATAAAGTGAAGTATTAGTATTGATGTACAAACACTCATGTAATAGATTAGTGATCAAAAGAAAGTGTCCCTAAGATTGTAAAGCCATTGATATGAATGAATGATTATTATGAATCCTCTTTTCTTAATGTGTTATTTATACCTTCTTAAACTTCATAATTCCATATATGGTCCTCTAAAATTGTGAAAGTACGCATTACACTTAATATAAAAGCTTTTGGGAATCGCTGTCACGTTTAGGGTACCCTTTGGGGCGTGACACGACATCTAGCTTATGATTGTCCTCATGGTAATACACCATCATCAAGTGGAGAGCAACTCAACTATGTTGGAAATTTTGGAAGGGTTAATTATGGACCATATTCAAATACTTATAATCCAGAATGGCGTAATCATCCAAATCTTTCCTACAGAATGATGCAAATGTTTTCAAGCCCCCACCTGGATTTCAAAGACAAGGTCCCATAAGAAATACTCAGCCTCCACCTCAGCAAAATCAAATTTCAACTGATGAGTTGTTGAAGACTTTCATTCAAACTACTCAGACCACACTCAACAATCAGCATGCATTATTCAAGATCTTCAAGGGAAATTCCATCAACTTGCTCAGCAAATTGGTAATAGACCATCTGGTTCTCTACCGAGCAACACTGAGGAAAATCCTAAAACTGTGAATGCAATAGTTTTGAGAAGTGGCAAGAAGTTGAGCCCTGAGTCAAAAGTTCAAGAAACTGAGGAGATTCCAGTCAAAGACAAAGGAAAACAAAAGATGGAGGAACCTGTGCAAAAATCACCTGAAGTAAGATCTTATGTTCCACCTATTCCTTTTCCAGGAAGATTGAAGCAACAAAAATTGGATGAGCAATTTTCAAAATTTCTTGTGTTTCAAGAAGTTGCAAATCAATATTCCATTCTTAGAAGTGATTCAAGAAATGCCTTCATATGCAAAATTTATCAAGGAATTGCTTACTAAGAAGAGAAGGATTGATGGAAATGAACCAGTGATGCTCACAGGAGAATGCTCCATGATTTTGCAGAAAAGTCTACCTCATTGCCTACCAAACAAAGAGATCAGGGGAGTTTTACTGTTCCTTGCACTATAGGAAAATTTCATTTTGATAAAGTACTTATTGATTCTGGTGCAAGTATTAATCTTATGCCTATCCATTTTCAGGAAATTAGGACTTGAAGAATGCAAGGAGACTCATGTCACCTTTGCAACTTGCAGATAGAAGTGTCAAATACCCACGTGGTATTGTTGAAAATGTTTTGGTGAAAGTTGACAAGTTCATATTTCCTGTAGACTTTATAGTCTTGGAAATGGATGAGGATCGTGAAGTCCCAATGATTCTTGGCAGACCATTCCTTGCAACCGGTAAAGCATTAATTGATGTGGAACAAGGTAAACTCACTTTAAGGGTAGAAAATGATCAGGTAACCTTTAATGTTTATGATGCAATGAAAAGATTTGATAAAGGTTCCTGTTATACTATTGATATTATTGATGAGTTTATTTCTGAGTCTGTTGAAGAGAATGTAGGTGTAGAGACTGTGGAATCTGTTTTAAGAAATCTTGATGAATGGAGTGATGATGAGCAAGAGAAGAAGTTGAGAAGTGCACAAATCAAAAAGATATTATGAGGAGCTAGGCACTAGTGAAAGCAAGCCAGTACCATCATTGATACAGCCACCAAATCTTGAGCTTAAACCCCTTCCTTCACATTTAAAATATGCTTTTCTAGGAACTGGAGATACTTTGCCAATAATTGTTTCATCTTATTTGACAGGTGAACAAGAGCAGCAGCTGCTTGGAGTTCTAAGGAAGCATAAAGAAGCAATTGGTTGGACTATTGCTGATATCAAGGGAATTAGCCCTATAATTTGCACTCACAAAATTTGATGGAAGCTGAGTACAAACCGACAGTTCAACCACAGAGGAGACTTAACCCAACACTTAAGGAGGTAGTAAAAAAGGAAGTTCTGAAACTACTTGATGCAGGTATTATCTATCCTATCTCTGATAGTAAGTGGGTAGTCCAGTTCAAGTTGTACCAAAGAAAGGTGGTATGACTGTAGTGAAAAATGAAGAAAATCACTTGATTCCTACTCGTACTGTAACTGGGAGAGTTTGCATTGATTATAGAAAGTTAAATGATGCCACCAGAAAAGATCACTTTCCCCTTCCTTTCATTGATCAGATGTTAGAAAAACTTGCAGGGCATGATTATTATTGCTTTTTAGATGGTTATTCTGGTTATAATCAAATTTCTATAGCTCCTGATGACCAAGAAAAAACCACTTTTACTTGTCCCTATGGCACTTTTGCTTTTAGGAGGATGCCCTTTGGTCTTTGCAATGCACCTGCTACTTTTCAAAGGTGTATGATGGCTATTTTTTCTGACATGCTTGAAAATTTTATTGAAATTTTTATGGATGATTTTTCTGTTTTTGGAAAGTCTTTTGAAGCATGTTTAGAAAACTTAGCTTGTGTTCTTCAAAGATGCAAAGAAACAAATTTGATTTTAAACTGGGAAAAATGTCATTTCATGGTAAGAGAAGGGATTGTTTTGGGTCATAAAGTTTCAGTGAGAGGAATTGAAGTTGATAAGGCCAAAATTGAGATCATAGAGAAATTACCACCACCCACCACTGTTAAGGGAGTTAGAAGTTTTTTAGGACATGCTGGTTTTTATAGGATTTATTAAAGACTTCTCTAAAATTTCTAAACCCCTTTGCAATCTTCTTGAGAAGATACAATGTTTAATTTTGATGACAATTGTTTGCAGGCATTTAACTTATTAAAGGAAAAGCTCACATCTACACCAGTGATTATTGCACCAGATTGGGAGCTGCCTTTTGAACTTATGTGTGATGCCAGCGACTTTGCTGTAGGAGCAGTATTGGGTCAGAGAAGAGGTAAGTTGTTTCATGTTATATACTATGCTAGTCGGACTTTGAATGAGGCTCAAAGAAACTATGCCACAACTGAGAAGGAACTTCTTGCTGTTATATTTGCTTGTGACAAGTTTAGGCCTTATCTGATAGGATCTAAAGTCATAGTATATACTGATCATGCTGCTTTGAAATACTTGTTTGCTAAAGCTGATGCAAAGCCAAGGTTGATTAGATGGATATTGTTGCTGCAAGAATTTGATCTTGAGATTAAGGATAAGAAGGGAACTGAGAATGTGATTGCTGATCATTTATCTAGACTAGAATCTGATAGTTTAGATATTCCTATCAATGAAAAGTTTCCTGATGAACAATTGCATGCAGTAGACATCCTAAATTTGCCTTGGTATGCTGATTATGTCAATTACTTGGTTAGCAAAATCATTCCATATGGTTTATCTTATCAACAAAAGAAAAAGTTTTTGCATGATGTGAAAAGCTATTTTGGGATGAACCATTTTGTTCAAAAAATGTGTTGACCAAGTAATTAGACGTTGTGTGCCTGAATCTGAACAGCTTAACATTATTGAGCATTGTCATTCAAAAGAAGCAGGAGGTCATTTTGGTCTTCAAAGGACTGCAGCTAAGGTCTTATCATCTGGATTTTATTGGCCTAATTTGTTTCGTGATTGCAGGAAATATTTATTGTCTTGTGCTCAATGTCAAAGAACTGGTAATATTTCCAAGAAACATGAATTACCACAAAACAACATATTGGTAATTGAGCTTTTTGATGTGTGGGGAATTGACTTCATGGGTCCTTTTCCCTCATCTTTTTCAAACAAATATATACTTGTGGCAGTTGATTATGTTTCTAAATGGGTGGAAGCTGTTGCTTTACAAACAAATGATGCCCGAGTAGTTTTGAAATTTTTGAAAAAGAATATTTTTACCAGATTTGGGGTGCCTAGAGCTATCATTAGTGATGGGGGATCACATTTTTGTAACAAGCAATTTGAAAAACTTTTGTCAAAATATGGTGTTACACACAAAATTGCTACCCCCTATCATCCACAAACAAGTGGACAAGTTGAGGTATCCAATAGGGAATAAAAGAATTTTGGAAAAAACTGTTAATGCATCTAGAAAAGATTGGTCTTTAAAATAGATGATGCATTATGGGCTTATAGAACTGCTTTTAAAACCCCTATTGGAATGTCCCCATTTATGATTGTTTTTGGTAAATCATGTCATCTTCCTGTAGAACTTGAGCACAAGGCATATTGGGCCATTAAATTCCTTAATTTTGATGAAAAAGCTGCAGGTGAGAAAAGATTGCTTCAATTGAATCAATTGGATGAATGGAGGAATGAAGCTTATGAGAATTCTCGTATCTACAAGAACGAGCGAAGAAATGACATGACAGAAACATTATCAAACGAAAGTTTTTGCTTGGACAAAAAGTTTTACTTTATAACTCTCGTTTGAAGTTGTTTTCAGGAAAGTTGAGATCAAGATGGTCAGAACTGTTTGAAATTGCCAAATTTTTTCCCTACGGTGTAGTAGAATTGAAAACTGATGATAATCGGACTTTCAAGATAAATGGGCATTTGCTTAAACATTATTACGAAAGGGAAATCCATGATGGTGCTTCCACTGTCATGAATTTGAAGGAACCATGAAAAGAATTGGAAAAGTCTGGCTAAGCGACTCTAAACTAAGCGCTTCTTGGGAGGCAACCCATGTTTAATTTTAGAGTAATTTTATTTGTTTTATTTTTACTAACTTAATTTTTAGTGTGGACAGGTGAAAAAAAAATTGAAGTAGCTAAAAGCCGGCATAAGGCTGCCAGCCTTGAGCCGGCTGAAAGAAGAGTAGGTGAGCACCGCACAAGAAGGCAGCAGATGGAAGGTGAAAGCCGCCAGCTTAGTGCCAGCGTATGCAACAACAATTACACCAGCTTCTTACTTTCTAAAGCCACCGGTGTTGAAGGTAGCGTATGTTCAAAATTGCAAGGGTTTTGAAACCCCGATCAAAGCCGGCATATGGGATTGAAAGCTACCAGCTTTGAAGCCGGCGAAGACCTATACGCCGGCAGTATAAATGAGTAAGCTGCCGGCCATTTGCTCTCGGCATGAATTTAATTTTATTACACCGGCATGTAAGCCGCCAGCATACTCGATAAAAATGTCGGTGTACGTTCTGCAGAATCGAATTTAACAGGTATGTCTCTCTCTCTCTTTCTCATTTCTCTCAATATTCACTCTCTCACTCTCATAGACACATCCCCACTGCTCATTTCTTCATCCATTACGTTTGATCCAGCTTGCCCAAGTAAGTTCCTAAGACTTTTGCATCTTAGTTTTCAGCTTTAATCCATTGCATTGTATCTATTTCAATCGGTAGATTAATTCCAATTTGTGCTGAGTTATTTCATGAACTGTGTACAAATGCGAATTAGGGTTCTTGAGCTTGTGTAGAATGTTTAATTTCGAAAATTGGGGCTTTGTTCATTTGAATGCAATTTGATGCATGACATGAACTCTCATACTAGTCAGTAGCTCCAATTGATGAATTGTGCTCCAATTTGAACTTGGAAGTTCGAATTTCTTGAAAATTTGAAGATACATTTGGTATAGAAATGTTTACAGGACTTTTGGGAAAAATTTTTGAAAATCATTTCTATTTGTGAAGTTTGAAATTCCAACGTTCAAGTCTAAGCTGGCCAATCTAAGCTGTTAGCTTTGACATTTGTTTTGCAAGTGTACATTTTCAAATCAATTCCATGTCAGTAGCTTCACTAGTTAATATGCCTATGATCTCCAATCTGTTTGAAATCATATTGTGAAATGAATTAGGCAAAACTTAGGAATGTAGTCAGTAAGAATTTCATTGGAATTGTGCAAAGCTTTGCAATAACATAGTTCATGTAATTTAAGCTTTATTGTGCATCCAATTCTGATTCCCTGTTCTAATTAAGTTTAATTTAAATTGCAGGAATGGCTCCTAAACTGAAGAGACAAAAGACTACAAATGCCTCTACTTCTGGTTCTCAGACCAAGAATCTGCTGTCCAGTCAGTAGTATGCTAAAGATAGAAAGAAGAGGCTAGTGAAGATGGATTTTCTGAACACCCAGTACTTGGACTAGAGCTTGCTGGATGAATATGGGATTACTGACAGAATCAGAAACACAATCCAAGATCCAGCTTGGATTAGATTATTTGCTTTCAGGGAGCCAGCATATAAGAACTTGACTATCAAGTTCTTATCCACATTAAAGAATATCCCTGACAGGGCTGAATCCACATTCTAGTTTCAGGTGATGGGTAAGATAAAAGAAGTCAAGCTAAAGAAGAGGGGCCAACTCCTAGGATTACATGATGAGGAGGAGGAAAATTTCAATTTGCCCAACAATTGGCCTGAGGGAGATGATCAGATGACTCAGGAAGCTTACTGGTATCAGTTGGTTCCTCCTGAGAGAGCAAATGAGCCATTTGTTCCCTCTAAATCATTGGCCACTTCATTTGGTACTATTGAGCACAAGCTACTCCACCACATCCTTGCACACACACTGAGCTGCAAGAAGACTAGTCACAGCAAGGTGACTACTTTTGATATGTTCTATTTGTATAGCCTTATCAGAGGCTACAGGATAGATCTGGGTGTGGAGATAGCGAATTTCATATACAGGCAGGCTGATGATACCAAGACTAGACTCCTGTTCTGTGGTGGCTACATCACCAAGTTGCTAAAGGGGATGGGAATTTTTGAAGCTCCTCAAGGGGATGAGATATTTGAGAGTAAAAAGATCACATCAGCACCATTCAGAGGCTGGGGATTACTTAAAAACCCTAGAGGAGTTCAGTCACAAATCCTGGAGGAGAATGAGTTCCAGGATATCTTTCCTGGTGATGTGCCATTTGAGATCCCATCTTCATCTGCTCCTCCTCCTCCTGCAAGTACTTCTTCTTGCATATGATATGGACTAGCTTAGGCTGGATGTTCAGGAGTTGAAAAAGCAAGGTCAGGAGCTTAGAGATAGACAGGAAAAGGAGAGGAAGAAAAACAAGAAGTTTAGAAAGACTATCTTTGAGGCATTGAAGACTGCTATCTGCTGCATGAACCCAGAGACAGGGGTAGGGATGACATATGAGACTTCCACTAAGTCTAGGCATAGTTTAGCACACACAGATAGACTCAGTTCGGAGCATACACACGCAGCCAGCCGAAGAGATACTCAGAGACATAGTCCTGAGCATACCAGCAGAGCCAGTCAAGTGCCAGAAAGCTAGAGATCCTGCTAGCTTTCATTTGTTCTTTATTGAGTTTTTATTTTTCATATTAGCCTGTACATATATATTTTGAGCACCCAAGTTCCTGTGGGTAGACTCCTTTATTTCTGCTTTTATTTTTTGTTTTTGTTTTTCTTTTGTAGTGACTACAGGAAAGCAAGCAAAGCAAAATTTCTCTCTTGCAATGCAATTTTGATGACTGTGAAACAAATGAAGTCAGGGAAGTATCAAATTCTTTCTCCTATTCCTTTCCTATAATTTAATTTGTTGCAAAACAGTGAGGACACTGTTTAGTTGAAGTGTGGGGGAAGGGATAAATTGAATGAAGTGCTGAATTAAAGTTATGAATATGATCTGTTGTCTAACTTGCTGTTATTTATATTTGAAAATACCCACCTTGTATTTTTGTTTTGAAAGCAAATTATAGGGAAACTTTGCCAAAATTTTTTCAAAAATCTCTTAAGAATTGGAGATAGTACAAAGTAAAGACTGAAAGCAATGAAATTAACTTGTAAAAGTATCTTACTTACCTGCTGTTGTGATTGGTTTACTAAGTTAGAATTAAGTTGTAAAATCCTTAAGAAACAAGTTTACTTTATTTTTAACTTTGGAATTGGAAATTTAAGAGCTGGTCGAGTCCTTTTGTGAAAAATAAACAGGTTTACTTCTAGGAAATTTTAGTTTGTATATATTCTTTGAATAATAACACTTAGTGAAAGAGGTAGAAGAAACTTTTAAACTTAGTGATCCTTTATAAAAATAAGTCTTTATTTGTTATTGCATTCAAAAAGTAAGAAACAAGCATAGCTACTACTCCTCTGACTTAAAATTTGAGTTATGAGTATCTGAACTTGAATGTTAAAGTGAGGAAGAGTTCTTAGGGGTATTTTGAAACTTGGTCACTTAGGTGATGAGCTTAGGATGTGCCGACTCAATGAACTCACTATAACGAGAAGGGAAGAAAGGCAAAAGTTCAATTCATGAACTTTAAAAAGCAAAAAGATGGAGGCAAAAACCTCCCAAAAAGAAAATAAGTGCTTGAAAAAGAAAAGAAAATGAATGCAAATATGCAAATAAAAAAAGACTTATAATAAAGAAGGAGAAAATCTAAGGAAAAAGTAGATACCACATGCTTTCATTTAGTGTTACTTACAATATATATATAAAAGCTAAAAGTCCAATGAAGTTTAAATGAGTTATTTTCCATAGTGGATTGGTATTTGCTTTTTGAATAGAATGTTCTTTTGTTAAAGATTGAGATTAAAACATGTTTTGTTTGGATTAACTTCTTAATTTTAATTATAGTACTCTAATTACAAGAAATTAGTATGGTTAAAGGCAATAGATATAAGAAAAGCAACTTAAAGAAATTGTGATTAAATTAGAAAAATTGTACTATCTATGAGAGATTTCATTAATTTTGTTTTCCATTATTTTGCTTGAGGACAAGCAAAAGTTCAAGTGTGGGGGAATTGATAAGATCATATTATATACAACTTGTTGATGTTCAAAATAGCTCGAATGGACACTTGTTTTGGTTAAAATTCATGTTTCAGGTCTCATTTGGACAAAGAAATCAAAACAAGAAACTTTGGAGTGAAAATTGAAAAAAATTCAAGGATACGCCGACTTTTCTGACTTCAAAGCCACCGGCGTTGAGACGGCTTACAAGATGCACTCACTCAAAGCCATTGCTTACACTGCCAGCTTTGCAAGGATTGACTCAACTAAATGTACGCCGCCTCAAAGATACCGGCTTAGAAGATGAATAGGCCAACGTACAATGAAGGCCGGCAGCTCAGAACTCAAACGATGCCAGCGCAAAAGGAGTTACAACCTACGCCAGCTACTAAGCCGCCGGCGTTGAGGCAGTGTAGATCAAAGATCTGAAGCGACAAGTAGATAGCACATGCTTGGTGACAAATGAAAAGACCAGATTTGATGAATTGTCTAAGCCGGCATCAAAGCTGTCGACTTTGAGACGGCTTTCCTTATAAATTGGTCCAACCTTTCATTTCTCATCATATATGCCGGCTAGATCTATATCTAAGTCGCTGGCGTAGAAGCGGCCTACACTTATAACCGAAGATGAAAGCTGCCAGTGCACTGCCTGTGCAAAGAAGAAGAAACCTTTACGCTGTTTGTAAGCTGCCGGCGGGATCTGTAACTGCCGGCGTACAACTTGAAACTGCAATTTTCCATTAATGCTTTGCACGAAATTTTTCCTATATAAAGGGGATTTCCCCCTCTCTAGTTGAACAAGCACAAGCAAAAGCAAAATAGAATACACTTCAGTATACAAATAGTTTTAGCATTCCATAGAGATTCGTGAGAGAATTGAGCTTTCAAGAATTGTAATTGAAGATTACGATATTTGAATTGGTGATATCTAATCTTTCTTATGCAATTCATTTATCTAAATTATTTTCATTATGTTATCAATTGCATATTCTTATTTGATTATTGAATCAACATCCATGAGTAGCTAAACTTTTCTTTGTAGGAAGTGATGAAATCTTAATTTTGCTAAAGTGATTCTTGAATTTATATTATAGGATTGTTAGAATTATGGAATATTTGTATTGAATCCTAATTATCTATTTTATTTCTAATTGAAATGGAATTGATAAGAATTCTGCTAATTTGGAAAAAGAATTAGGGTTCAGAGGAATTCATGAATTGAGATTAAACAACAATTGTGAAAGCAATTAAGTTTAATATTAATTTAGAAATTGTTCTATGCGATTCATGCAATATTTTATCTTAATTTCTTACTAAGGAATTAGGAGAAGTTAATTTAGGATATTAGAAAATTATAGAATTGGAAGATTTATGATTATAAATTAGATTCCATTGATAATTTGTATAGCGGAAGCTAATAGATTATTTTATGGTTTACTAAAACTTGATAGTTTTAGGTTTTAATAATTTCTTACAAATATCCATAATCCTAATTGTTCATATAATATAACTTCAGCATGATTAGTAAAAATTAGGATGGATTCTGTTCCTTCCCACATTCATATTATATAACTTCTCACAATCTCATTGCATTCATAGTAGATAGAATTAGTTAGTTGATTGATACATTTTGATTACCTAAATATTAGTATGAACTAATATCAATCTAGTAGTTAATTTAGTCCTTGTGGGAACAATACTCAACTCACTTCTATATTACTTCATCAAGACCTAGTACACTTGCTGGTAGTATCTGAAATTACATACACATTTTACATCAGAACAATTGCTAGTGCTACTACTTACAAGCATAAAACAAGGAAATATAACTTAGTAAAGGATTAACTCACTCCATGTCGGTAGATCCTAATCAAAGTAATCTTCCGGAAAAGTGATCTCGGGTCCTTCTCCACCTAAACAAGATGAAATACCCAAAATGAGTCTTTCATGAAATCTCTATTCTTGAAGATTCTAAACTTTTCTTAAAATCACGGTAAAATCATATAAGAGGAAATTCCAACTTAAAATGGTCATAACTTGCTCATTTTAACTCGGAATTTCGTATATAATATACCATTTTCTACCTATTCGAAAAGATCTATCTATTTCTAAACTTTTTTCATCAAACTAAGTCATTTGGGCTCCAAAAAAGTGGCAGACAGATTCACCACGAATTTTTATAAACTTATTTTCCTTCTTTTATCCAAAGCTCATTTGAAGAGATAGGTAATATAATAGCTTGTAAAAACTTTGGAATGTATTATATATTTATTTACTCATAACAAATGTATGAAGTTAATGAAGTTGTCTCAAATTATGAAAAAGTAAAGTCTTTAAAGATTTTGAAACTTGAGAACTTTTGAAATATTCATTTTGCTTTGAAAATATCTTAAGTTATTTATAATGAGTATTTCTTTTCTTTTCCTAAATTTTATTTTCATAATCTCCTTAAATTCCTAAGGAATAATTTTATTTCTAAGCTTAGCTTCCAACACTTTTTGAAAGTAATAATACTTCCACATTTAGAGAAATAATTTCTTGATTTCTTGAGATTATTTTAATGAAAAGAATTTCTATGGTTTGAAGAAAAGTGAAGTTGTTGTAAAATCTTTGTTTACTTCAAAACGTCTTTTCTTTGTCATGTATGTTTATAAAATTTCTTATGAACTCCTCTAAGTTTGTTTAAGATGACTTCTTAGTTTTTTTTTTTTTTTAGAAAAGTTTACTTCCTACTTTTATTTCTAGAGAAGAATCTTCATTTTAAGAAAATATTTCCTCATTTATTTTGTTTGAGACAAAAATCATTATGTTCATGCATGAATATGAATCATAAAGTTATGGAAACATAAAGAAACATAATAACTTGAAAGAATAAGCTAATAAGAAAATAAATCAAGTATTGGAATCTTAGCTTCATCAAGGTATCCCGGGACTAAGAAAAGACTAGTTCTACAAAGAAAAAGAAAATGTTTTGACTTGATGAGGACAAGTCTAAGACTAGAAAGAGTAGTCTTAAAAATAATATGAAAGTAAATAAATTGCAAAGAAGTAAATAAATTGCAAGGAAAATAAATAAATTGCAAAACAATGAGCTTATATGCTCTAAATAATACATATAGTTATATAGATATATTAGATAGTTATAAACATAAAATCAACATAAAGGAAATTAGATTTATGAACAAAAATAAAGTATGAACCTATTGTTGCTTTCCTTAACCTTCATGGTTTAGAAAACACATACTAAGCTCATATTAAGTAAATGAACATATGGAAGTCTTGAAGAAAATTTACCTAAAAGAACTAAACTTGAGAGAGCTTCTTGAGAGGAAATTCTTAGAGAATTTTGAGAGGGTAACTTTAGTAAAAGAAAGGTGTGAAAGAAGTAATTAAATAAATTGAAAACAAAACAATTTGGAGAGAAAGAGAAGGGTCCGACGCAATTTGAGAGGAAAGAGGGAGGAAAATTTTATTTTTTTATTGTTAATTAAAAGTAAGATATGAAAGATGTTAAGTTGTATTGGAAATGAAAATGTGTAAGAAATAGAGGTATGAGTTGCAAGAATAGGTTGTAAGAAAAAGTAGAGATAGATAAATAGTGTAAAATAGTAGTAAATAGTGTAATGTAAAGTAGAAATGACAAATTAAGTACCGGTAGTAAGAAAATACGCGTATAAATGCGATATCTGATATTTTTAGCTATCGAAAAATTATGAAATTGATATTTTTGAAAATCTTATATTTTTACGAGTCTAACGGTATATTCGGAATATTTTTACTATTCCAAGCTCCGGGACAGGTCGTTTAAGAACTGTGCCCGATCGGGTTCAAAACGAGTCGCGGTTTTACTAAACTGATCTTTTTAAGCTTCCTTAGATAATTATGAATTATTCTACTCACTGAACTCTTTCTTACTCTCTTAGGGTTTCTTAAACAGGAATGTCGGACTTAAGCGGTTACGTTAAACTAGGGTTTTGTTGACTTTAAAAATCCGGTTGACTTCTAATTATGGTTTAAGCTTTAATTTGAATTCAAAACTTCGGGGGTTTACATTTATAGTACAGACTCATCACGAAAATTGTAGTTTTTAAAACATAAATTTGCAAACTTTTCCTTATCCAAAAATACTTGTACAAAAACTATAGATATTAGTATAGTTGGAAAAATCCTTTTAATAAATATATATAGACTCATATTGTATGTAAGATTCTAACGGTGTTGTCTCGATGATTATATTTTGTAAAACAATGTCTTGTGGTGTTGAAGACTTGTATCTTAACAATTTCTTTCCTAAGAATTTCATAATTTCTTAAGTTATTATAAGTACATTCTTATTTGTTTTCTAATTTTCTTTTCTAAAATAAACTTTCTCTTAATTTTGGTCTTTTACAAATTTTACTTTTAGTGATAAAATGAAGTTTTCAAGAGTTTTTATTAAGTTGTTGATAACTTATAATAATATTAGTTGTGTATATTTTCTTTTAAAGAAATGACTTTGATAAACAAGTCTTTTTCTCTTATATTTTCATTTTCCAACTTCTTTAAAAGTAAACTTTACTTCTAAAACTTGGTCTTTTAACTCTTTGACCAATTTTACTTGAGAGGAAATCATGTTTTAATATTTTCTTAAATTTTTGATAATATCCATTGTTTCTGGAACCTCTACTGTTTATATTATTTTATTTCTTTGAAAATGAGTTTATCATTTAGAAATCTTGGAAAACTTTTATTTTTGTTAAGTGAGTTTATAATTTAGTGAGTTGATTTTACCTTAACTTATAAAACTTAGTCTAGTTATTACTCTTTATTATGGAGTTAGTAAAAATCCTATAAGTAAGCCTTTTGAGAAAAGTTTATTTATCAATTATTATTACTAAGTTTTAACAAACTTTATGTGACTTATCATAATAAAAGAAAATGTTTATCTTGTTAGTTAATTTCTTTGGGAAAAATCATTTTCATTGTTATTTAAGAAAAGTCTATGGCGGCTTGAAAAGAGGTTGTAGAAATATTTTTTCCTAGGTGGGTAATAACAAAATCTTCATGTATATAAAGAGAGTTTGGTTTCATTTCTCCTTTGTTTCCTTGGTAAAATTATCCTTGTTGACACTTAGGAAAACTTTGGGAAAAGTTTGAGAAGAAATTGTAAGAAAATTATATATATTTTCTAAGTTGTTTCTAAGTTGTTGTTAACAAGTTTCTTTATTTAGTGACTAGTTACACAATAAAAGAGTTTTAGTTTCAAATTCCTCAATTAAAGAAAAATTCCACTTTACATGTTATTGAGACAATATCATTATGAGGATGCATGTATATGAGTATGTAATATGAAAATAATGAAAATATAAGAAAAAGGTAAGAAGCATGATAATAATAATAAACAAGGTAATAATATCAAGTATTGGGAACCTTAGCTTCAATAAGGTATTTCGGTCAAGCATTGGGAGCCTCAGCTTCATCAAGGCAACCCGGTCAAGTATTGAGAGCCTTAACTTCATCAAGATATCTCGAGACTAAAAATAGACTAGTCTCAAAAAGAAAAACAAAAAGAAAGAAAAGAAAAGAAAAAGCAATAATAAAAGTAATAATAGAAGCATTAAGAATAATAAAAGCAAGTTAGAGAAAGTTAGTGTGTAAACCCCCGAAATTTTCGAGAATGGTTTTGGAATACCAAATCGAAACCCTAAAGTCTGACCCAAGTTGAAACCGAACCTTAAGCAATTTCGATCACGGGATTTCATAAGAGAAGATTCATTAATCTTTCGACAAAAAATCCTAGCATGAGAAAGTCCATCTAGCCAATCCCTGAGGTAAACCCCTCAATTTCTAAGGTAAAGTTGGATTAAACCCTAACTCTAGTCAAACCGGAATTTCAAAAGTCAATAAAGATCAAGACAATCAAACAATTTCAACTCCGGCAATCCCGCGTTCTCAAACCCTAGAAAACGAAATTGAGTTAATAGCTTATAATAGTTCGTAATAATATAGGGTAATACAAAAATATCACATTTGTGAATTTCGAGTGTCGTTTGGACTCAAATGGGATCAGTTCTCGAAAAGCGTGTTCTGAAGCTTGGAATAATAAAAACATTACAATAACACCAAAAGGCTCATAATTAAACAAGGATTTCAAAAATACTAGTTTTAGAATTTTTCGGTAACTAAAAATAACAGATATAGCTCGTCTACACGTATTTTTATTACTACCGTTATTTTACATGTCTAGTCTACTATTCATTGTACTATTCCTACTATTCATTACTATTTCACTATCTCTACTTTTTCTTACTACCTATATACCTATTTTTTTACTTTTTACATTTCCAATACAACTTTATTCACATCAAACTTTACATATTATTTCTTTTCTTACAAAAATTACAAAACAAATAAACTCCTTCCTCTCTACACACCAAACAAGCACTACCTTCTCTCTCTTCCTCTCATTTATTTTTCTTTTTCAATTTATTTTATTACATCAAAAACTCACTCCGAAAATTCTATAAATAGCCCCTTCCTCCTTCATTCTTTCACACATTCATTTTACATAACAAAACTCTACCAAAATTTCCCCTCAAAGTCTCTCTCCAACAAATCTCTCTCAAAATACTCCCTACCATTCCCAACAACTTCAAGGGGAAAATAACAAACACACTACCCATTCATCTTTTTTCAAATCCTCCATTAAACCTTAGGTAAAAATCTTACCTATATTTTTTTTCATGTTCATACAACTTAGCATGAGCTTAGTGTATGTTTCTTAGACTCATATGAGTTAAAGAAGCAACAATATAATCATGTTTTGTTTTTGTTCATGTTCCTATTTTACATTATGTTATTATGTTGTTGTTATTATTGTTATTATTATTTGTGCTCTAATCCAACTTCTATATAGTATTATGTATATTATGTATATATATTTATTTAGAGCATATAAGCTCATTTGTTATTTATTTATTTTCATGTCTTGCAATTTATTTATTTACTTGTTTTACGCAATTTATTAAGACTAGTTTTTCTAGTCTTAGACTTGTCCATATCAAGTCAAAACAATTTTCTTTCTTTTCTTTTATTTTCTTTTCTTTTGGGACTAGTCTATTCTTAGTCCCAGGTTGTCTTGATGAAGCTAAGGCTCCCAATACATGATCGGGATAGCATGATGAAGCTATGGTTCGCAATGTTTGACTATTTTATTATGTTTATTTACTTACAAGTATTTCTTTTTATCTTATTATGTATTATCTTTACTTTTACATTGCTACATAATCATATTCATGCATGATTATAATGTTGCTGTCTTAAGTAAAATAAAATGGGTTCTTTCTTAAACAAGGAAATGTGAACTAGATTTCTCAACAAAGGAGTTTTCAACAAGAAGTCTAAATATTGTTTTTAATAAATTCTTTTCAAAAGCTTAAACAAATTGATCATAAGTTTCTAAGTAATAGTGCTCAAGATTTCTTCAAATGAAAGGAACTTATCTCTTTTATAAATCAAAACTAAAAACTCCATAAAAATAAAAAAATTTTAGCCTTGAATATAAGATTTTAACTCAATCATATCTTTTATAAGACTTAAATAGATTTATTATAGACTTTGAAAATCACATACTAAGAAAGTTTCTTCAAAGCTTAAATTTTATATTGTTATTCTCTTTTCAAAATTAAAATAAAATTTTTGCTAAGTTCTAATGTCACTAATTATTTATTAAGAAAGCTTTTCTTATAAACTTGTCTAAAGGAATTATTCTATCACTTGACAAATAGTAAGAATAAAAAAATTTTTCAAACCAAGGTAAAATCAACTCACTATTTTGGAAACCAACTTAGAAAAATAAAATTTGCTAAGAAAGTAAAGTTTTAAAGGTACACTTATTTCCTAAAAAAAGAAAAAGGTATTAAAAATAAGAGGAAAACATACATTTAACACAACTCCAAATATTTGACCACATCAAAAACTTAAAGGGTATTTTGAAAAGCTTATTTTTCAATCACTAGAAATAAAGTTAATAGACAACTTAAGGAACCAATTTTTTTTTTAAATTAATTTACTTTAGAAAAGATAGGAAATGGAATTATATATAGGAAAAAACTCACTCGTAATAATTCAAATGTATTTTTGTTTTTCCTTCTAATGATTCAAAAGGGAGAAATTCTCAAAAGTTTTATCTTTTAAAGCCAGCAAAGACAAATTATTCATTGAATTATCAATATTGAGACAACACTACAAAAATCATGCATACAATATGAGTATAAATATATGTTCAAAGGACTTTTCAACTATATAAATATCCATATATTTGCTTAAAGATTTTTGAGTAAAGAAAAGTTTGGAAAAATCATATTTTGTAAACTATAAATTCGTAACTATTATGTACAGTATTTTTTTCCAACCTAAATAGCTTTTTTTATGACAAAAATAACCTTATAAATAGATAGATCTTTTCGAGTAGATAGAAAACGGTATATTATTTGTGCAATTCCGAGTTAAAATGACCAAGTTATGGCAATTTTAATTTGCAATTACCTTCTATGCGAATTTTAACGATTTTATGACATAGTTTTTTATAAGTACCATAGAATAAATAAGAAATACTCATTATGGGTATTCTTCTTGATTAGGTGATCCCGATGAGAAGTATTCATACCCGGAGGATTATTTTGATTAGTGGATTTACCGATTGACTCATCCATAAGAAAGATTTATCCTCATGGCTGAGTGAGATTATTTCCTACCTTTTACGTATTTTGTTGTGCTTGTAGCTAGAGGCACTAGAAGTAGGAAAAGATGAAAATAAATTATATATGATAATATTGGTTGAAATAATGCTAAGCATACTGAGACATGAATTGTTGTTAATCAACTTGTGTTTTACTATTATTATGTTGGAGTGTGTGCAAATTTTGTGATCACCTTTAAATTACTCTAATAATATATTATGAGTTATATTAATTGATTCATGCATATTAAGTAGTTAGTTTCATCTCATGAGCTACTGTATTCGATGGGACAAGAGTATAGTAACCGGGTTTGCAGGAGACATAAATCTATAAGAAAGGCGATTAGGAGCCTGAAAGAACTAATTCAAGATGGGCAAGTAGGAGCTAGAAATAAACTACATAAGTTGTGTCACGCCCCAGCGGGTACCCTAAACGTGATAGCCCGCCATACGCAATATTAAAACTCAAGAATGACTACCTCAGTCACTCGAAAGCTTCCATATCGGTACAAGGCGTACATTCACAACAAAGGAAGACCGGTGGAGTGATGCATTTTAAGACATTGGCAGCGGAACATGCAAAATAACACTTAATATTTTTATTGAAATAAAAGTCTTACAGCTTCTAAGGGGCATTCCCCGATAATTCTTAATAACATGGTTCTAAATACAACATAACTAAAGCTAGAAGATTTTAGAAGAAATCTACTCTATAACTTCAAATAGATTGCCTCCAAAAGCTTCTCAAAATAAGGATTCTACCCGGGAAATCAAGGTGGTCTCGGGTGCAAAAGATAATCCTGCAATATCAAAAGTCTATAGGAGTATAAGCATGACTAGCTTAGTGAGATATTCCTTATGCAATAGTACTCATAACAATAATCAAACAAGTTTATTAGTCAAGCATATGAATGCAACAACCATATGATCAAACATTACATACGACTATCCAGTTTCGTATGTTTGATGGATTTACCCCTCCATCGGTGGTTAGGGAATGCTTTGAACTGGGTCCCGAACAACCTCCTTTAAGTTTGCGCGCGTCTTGGGGTTCCAACGAACCGTACTACTAGTCCCCGAGCCTTCCATGCCCAAAGCGATCAATCCGGCTCGGCTACACCTTGAGGCCGTATTCCCCGTACGCCCTAACCCTCAAGATGTAGCTAGGCAGCTCACCTTTCCGGTCCCATGCTGAGGAGTAGTAGCAAAGCTTCGAAATGATATTCTAAGTGATATGCATGAGCAATTTATTATATGGGGATTTCAATATGGCATTAAATCATTTAAAGCGATCAAACAATATTTGCACACATAACAATGCATACATGGAAACATTTATATCAATCACAAATCGGGTTCCGATATACTTATCGTTCATTGGTCGCACACAATGAATCACATACATAATTCCATAATATCCCACATGCATATCAATTTTATCTTTTCCTACATCTAGTGCTCTATTCTACAAGCACATGCGCGAATACATAAGCGTAAAGGAAACTCACTCGTCCATAGCGCTCTAGGAGTCGAAGTAATCCTCGGGGAAGACAAGATCGTGATCCTCGACACCTAAACAAAAGAAATACCCAACATGAGTATTTCATCCAAGATCTATTCAAGTTCTATACTTCTATCTTAAAGAATTCGTAAAAATCGTATGGAATGGAAATTCCAACTTAAAATGGCCATAACTTGCTCATTTTAACTCGGAATTCCGCATATTATATACCGATCTCTACCTACTCGAAAAGATCTATCTATTTCTAAGGTTATTTTCATCAAAAGAAGTTATTTGGGTCTCGGAATAGTAGCGTACAGATTTGATACGAATTTTCCAAACTTTAAAACTAGAGTTTTCAATCTTTTCTTCACTCAAGGGCTTTTGTACAAAAATATAGATATATTGTATGGTTGAAAAATCCCTTGAATACTCATATGTACTCAAACCATAAGCATGAATTTAGTGGTATTGTCTCAACAATGTTCTTGTAGTACGATATGTTTTGAAAGTGAGATAAGCTTAATTTTTGTAAAGAAATTAGTTTTGTTAAGAAAATTTCTTATTTTACTAAAGGTGAGCATCTCTTTCTTTTAACTCCATTTCTTAAATAAAAGTAGTTTTAATCTCTTTCAAATTTCTACTACTTTATTTCTAATGTTTTGGAAAACATAATCTTTCTAAATACTTCATGGTTATATCCACTTTTAAAAGAAATCATCTTATAAGTAAATTTTGAAAAACTTATCTTAGACTTTAGTGTGGGGGAAAACTTCGACAATTGAATTTAAGAAATCCTTTGTTTAGGTCTAAAGAAACTTTCTTATTTCTTTGAAAAGAGAATTTATAATAACTTTACTTTATGTATTTCTTGGTGAAAACCACATATTATTACTAAAACTTGAGCTAGCTTATCTAACTTTAGAAGAATATTTGTTTAAGATAAATTTCAAACCTTTAAGGTAAATAACTTCTTATGTGACAAAATTTATATTTAAAAAGAGTTCTTATTCTTATTTTAAGAAAACTCATTTCTATTATGATTGAGACAATAACAACATATTCATGCATGAATGAGAATATATAAACATAAAAGCTACATAAATAAAATAAGAGCATAAAAGTAAAGTCAAGTATTGGGAACCTTAGCTTCATCAAGGTATCCCGGGACTAAGAATGGACTAGTCCTCAAAGAAAAGAAAAGCAAAGAAATAAAATTGTTTTGACTTGATATGGACAAGTCTAAGACTAGAAAGACTAGTCTTAATATTGCATAAAACAAGTAAATAAATAATTGCAAGACTTGAAAATAAATAAATAACAAGTGAGCTTATATGCTCTAAATAAATATATATACATAATACTTAAATAAGTTAGGTTAGATAACAAATTCAACATAATAGCAACATAAAGAAAAGAAGAACATGAACAAAAACAAAACATGAATAAATTGTTGCTTCTTTAACTCAATGAGTCTAAGAAACATACACTAAACTCATGTTAAGTTATATGAACATGATGAGAGTATATGAAAAACTTTTACCTAAAGTTTATGTGGTTTTGAAGAAGAAAAGAATGGGTTGTTGTATTATGTGGGACTTGGTTTTCTAAAGAAAAGAAGAGACTTGAGAGATATTTGGGAGAGGAATTTTGTGGAGTGATTTTGGGAGAGTTTTAGTATGAATTTTTGTTGTGTGAAAGAATGGAAGAGGAAGGGGGTATTTATAGATTTTTGGAGTGGAAATTAGATGTAATAAAATAAATTGGAAAAGAAAACAAATTGAGAGGAAGAGGAAGAGAGAGTGGACGGCAAGGGCATGGGGAAGAGAGGAAAATTGATTAATTTTGTTGTTTTGTAATAAAAAAAGTAATGTGTAAAGTGTGATGTGATTAAAGTTGTATGGGGAAGGTAAATTGTAAGATATAGGTATGGTAGAGTGTAAGAATAGAGTGTAAGAAAAAGTAGAGATAGGTGAATAGTAATGAATAGTAGAAAAGTACTATGAATAGTAGACTAGACAATTAAAATACCGGTAGTAAAGAAAATACGCGTAAAAGGCCTATATCTGTTATTTTTAGATACCGAAAAATTCTAAAACTGATATTTTTGAAAACCTTATATTTTTACGAATCTATTGGTGTTGTCGGAATATTTTTGCTATCCGGTGCTCCGGGCACGGTTTTCGAAAACTGATCCCGATCGGATCCGAAAGACACTAGAAAAATTCGAATATGATATTTTTAGGCTTCCCTATGTTATTACGAACCGTTTTCCACAATTATTTCAATTTCGTTTTCTAGGGTTTAAGAACACGGGATTGCCGGATCTAGATTCACTAGACTAATCGTATAACTAGGTTAACTTTAGGGTTTCGTTTCAACTTTCGGTTCTTAGGGTTTGCTAATATTATCGAAAAATCTAGGGCTTACAACCTACCCTCCTTAAAGAAAGTTTTGTCCTCAAAACTTGGCCATCGTACCTGATTCCTCGAAAAGATTCGAATATTTGCGTCGGATCTCATCCTCGGCTTCCCAAGTTGCCTCCTCATGGTTGTGATTCCTCCAGAGGACTTTGACATATTTGATCTCTTTGTTCCGAAGCTTTTGGACTTTTCTATCCAAAATCTGTACTGGGTGTTCCTCGTAAGTGAGGTTCTCCTTTAGCAACACTGGCTCCAACTCTACACTCGTTCTGGATCTGTACATGCTTGCGTAAGACCGATACATGAAACACGTTGTGCACACCTGACAGGTTTGGGCAGGCTAGGCGATAGGCTAGATCTCCCACTCGTTCAAGCACTTCAAAAGGTCCAATGTACCGTGGGCTCAACTTTCCTTGTGAGCGTACTCTATGTATACTCTTGATTGGATTTATCTTTAAGTACACATGGTCTCCTCTTGAAATTCGAGAACTCGCCTTTTCATATCTGCCCAGCTTTTCTGTCTATCTTGGGCCTCTTTCATTCGCTGTCGGATTATCTCACTTTGTCTGCTGCATCTTGTACCAAATCTGGTCCAATAGCGAGCTTTTCGACATCATCCCAAAACAAGGGATCTACAGCGTCGTCCGTACAAAGCTTCATATGGCGGCATTTGTATGGTCGAGTGATAGCTGTTGTTGTAGGCAAACTCTATGAGCGGCAAATGAGCATCCCAGCTTCCTTTAAATTCCATAACACAGGCACGCAACATGTCTTCCAAGGTTTGGATCGTTCGTTCCGATTGTCCATCAGTTTGGGGTGATAAGCTGTGCTAAAGTGCAACTTTGTCCCCATACACTTTTGTAAACTTGTCCAAAACTTAGACACGAATCTGGGATCTCGGTCTGACACAATTCCGGCAGGTACTCCATGTAAACGTACTATTTCCCTTATGTAAAGCTTGGCTAGCTTGTCCATTGAGTACGTCATATTGATTGGTATGAAATGGGCCGATTTAGTCAAGCGATCTACCACGACCCATATGGCATCATATCCTGCCGATGTCCTTGGTAGTCCGCACACGAAATCCATTGAGATTTGATCCCACTTCCACTCAGGTATCGGCAAGGGCTTTAGCAATCCTCCCGGCCTTTGATGTTCCACCTTTACTTGTTGACAAGTCGGCACTTCATCACATAATCAGCTACATCCCGCTTCATTCCATTCCACCAAAAGTGGCTCTTAAGATCTTGATACATCTTAGTTCCTCCCGGATGTACTGTGTATCCTGAGTTATGTGCCTCACTCATGATTTCCTTTCTCATATCCTCATCATCCGGCACACATAACCTTCCCTTCATCCTTACTACATCTTCTCCATCTATGGTGAAATCAGTGTACTTTTCCGCTTGTACTTCCTGTTTGATCCTTTGTATGATTTCATCATATCGTTGAGCTTCCTTAATTCGCTCCACAAGGGTTGGTTCTATCACCAAGCTAGATATTTCCATCTCCACATCTTTTCCAATGAATTCGATACTCAGCCTTTCGAATTCTTTTACCAACTCCTTTTGGTCGGTCAACAAAGCGGCAACTTCCCCATGATTCTTCCGACTCAAGGCATCTGCGACGGCATTAACTTTTCCTGGACAATAGTTAATTCCAAGATCATAGTCTTTTATAAGCTCCAACCATCTCCGTTGTCTCATATTCAACTCCTTCTGAGTGAATAGATACTTGAGGCTTTTGTGATCCGTATATATTTCGCATCTTTGTCCATACAAGTGATGCCTCCATATCTTGAGTGCGAAAACAACGGCAGCTAGCTCCAAGTCATGCGTCGGATAATTTTGCTCGTGTGGTCTCAACTGTCGCGAAGCATAAGCAATCACTTTTCCTTCTTGCATTAGCACACATCCAAGACCATTTCTTGATGCGTCGCTATGCACCGTGTAAGGCTTCTCAGGGTTTGGCAAAACGAGTATCGGTGCGGATACAAGCTTTTGCTTGAGCTCTTGAAAACTCCTTTCTCTTTTATCGGTCCAAACAAACTTTTCATTCTTTTGAGTAAGTTGCGTTAACGGCTTGGCTATAGTCGAGAAATTCTTTACAAACTTTCGATAATAGCCAGCTAGTCCAAGAAAGCTTCTTACTTCCGTTACCGTCTTTGGTTGCTTCCACTCCATCACTGCCTGAATCTTTTCGGGATCAACCGATATGCCACTTCCTGAAACAACATGTCCTAAAAAGGAAATCTTATCCAACCAAAAGTCACATTTTGACAATTTGGCATACAATTTATGTTCTCTTAACGTCCGAAGCACCATACGGAGGTGTTCCTCTCGTGTGGTTGAGTAGACCAAAATGTCGTCGATGAAAACTATAACGCACTTATCCAACAGAGGCTTATAGATTCGATTCATCAAGTCCATGAAAGCAGCAGGTGCATTTGTCAATCCAAAAGACATTACTAAGAACTCATAATGTCCATATCGAGTTCGAAAAGCGGTCTTTGGTACATCCTCCGGCCTTACTCTTAACTGATGATATCCAGATCTCAAGTCGATGCGTGAAAACACGCTTGCTCCTTGCAACTGATCAAAGAGATCATCAATCCGGGGCAATGGATACTTATTCTTGATTGTAACCTTATTCAACTCCCGGTAATCGACACATAACCTCATGGATCCATCCTTCTTCTTAACGAACAAAACTGGTGCTCCCCATGGTGATACACTTGGGCGTATAAATCCTTGATCCAGAAGCTCTTGTAATTGCTTCTTGAGTTCCTTCAACTCTACCGGTGCCATGCGGTATGGAGCTTTTGATATCGGCTCGGTATTTGGCATCAAGCTAATCTCAAAATCGATCTCCCTTTTTGGTGGTAATCCAGGTAATTCCTTAGGAAAAACATCAGGAAACTCATTGACTATGGGTATATCCTCCACCTTTGGTTCTCCACCTTCTTCTTCTATAGCATTGAGTTTTATTTAAAAAGAGGAACTCAAGTTTTTACAAATTCGTGGAGAATATGGTCGCTGCTTTTTCGGATCCAAACAACTTAGTTTTATGAAAATAAGTTTAGAAATGTGTAGATCTTTTCGAGTAGGTAGAAAACGATATATTATACGTGAAATTCCGAGTTAAAATGAGTAAGTTATGGCCATTTTAAGTTGGAATTTCCTCTTATACGATTTTACCACGATTTTAAGAAAAGTTTAAAATCTTCAAAAATAGAAGTTCATAAATTACTCATTTTGGATATACTTCTTGATTAGATAATCTCGAGGAGGATTGTTCATTCCCGAAGATTATTATGATTAGTGGAAATCCCGAACGACATCCATTTCAAGAAAGATGTCATCATGGCTGAGTGAGTTACTTGTTTTTTCATACTTTTGATTGTGCTTGTAAAAATTAGTTGCACTAGAATCTAGGCAAAAATCAAATGGAAGTTGTATGATAATATGTTGAAAGAATGTTAAGTATATCGAAACTCGATTTGTTTGTAATAAAGTTGTATGTACATTAATATCTTGGAGTGTTTGAAATTGGTTGCTCACTTGAAAGAAGTTAAATATAACTACTAGACTTTAATTAAGAAATTATCATGCACTTCATATGTTGAGTCACATTGCATTCACTACTATACAATTGGTGGGACAAGTATATAGTAGTGGTAGACATAACCGGTATATCATGTAAGTGGCAAGTAAGAACCAGTAAGAACTACGTAAATTGGTGGCTAGTAGGAGCCTGTAAATACTACAAGTTTTTGATGGCGTATAGGAGCCTGTAAGAACTATAAAAGTGTTTTAAAAGTTGTGGCTGTAATTAGCCTGAATACCCAACCCCGAATGAAGGGCGTAATTCATTCAACATATGATTCCCGGAAAGTCATAGTCTTGTATGCTCACTGGTTGTTGCATTCATATGTTTAAATAATAACTTGGTTGATAATTACTTTGATTTGAATTTTGAGATTTACTCACTAAGCCCATAAGCTTACACCCCTATAGGTATTTGTATTCTCAGGAACACCTACTTTTGTACTTGGGGCCTCCCCATATCCGTGTAAGTTTTTCCATTGAAGCTTTTGGAGGAAATCTATTTGAAGACTTAGATTAGAATTCCTTTGAAATCTTTAATGTAGTATTTTGGATGTTGTAAAGATTATCACGATCCTTGGGATTAGCGAGGGTATGCCCCTAAGGAATCATGTAATAGACCTTTGGTTATTAACGATATAAATGTTTTATTTCTGGATTCTTGTATGTTCATTTTTACTTGCTTAAAATATGCTTCCCAAAAGCGTCTCCTATTACCGTGCTAGACGCCTTACATATAATACTAAGGCTTTCGTATGACTAAAGTAGTCATTCTTAAGCCTTGATATTATTGGCGGGTTGCCACGTTTAAGGTACCCTTCGAAGCGTGACATATCCTTTAATATCTTTTGGTGTTAGTATTGTTTCCTTGTGTGAAAGACTAAGATAATATTATGGTTATTTGGAGATTTATAAGGGAAAAGCCCCTAAGATAATGTAAGGATTATATTCTTATAATGTTGAAAAGAGATGGTTATCTAGAATTCTTGTATGCTGTATTTACTATCTCGAACTATACATCCCATCGGTGTCTCCTATTGTTGAGATAGACGCCTTACATATGTGGTGGACTGCCACGTTTAGGGTACCCTTCGAGGTATGATAGTTTAAGTGGTATCAGAGCATTAAGATCAGGGAAGAAAAACCATAGATGTATAAATGAAAGTCTTAGAGGTATGATAAGCTTAGAGAGTGATAGGGAGATTCTTGTGAAGTTATTAGTATTTAGATGAAAGATTAGTAGAGGAAAAGATAGACAGATTTTTCATCATAGGATAAAGGAACCGTAGGTGGAATGAGGGGAAAACCTAAGAATCCTATGAGACCACTGTAAACCTCGGTATTCTCAGTAGCTAGTAAACCCCGGGAGTTGGAAGCGAAACCCTTATCCGATCAGGTTGAGTCTTGTGAGTGAAGCTTAGGAACCTAAATCCGGCTTTCCTTCGGTTTCATAATAAAATAAATATTATAAAGTAAATGAATTTAAATTATTGTTCCAAAGTACATTTCAAACCTTTGAAAGTTTTAATTCGGGAATTTTCAATTCGGGTCTTTCCCGAGCCCAATTACGGAAAAGCGTGCCGGGCTGGATTCAGAAAAATGTTCCAGAATATTCATTAGAACCGTATTTTTATAAGGATTCCAAAAATATCAATTTCATAATTTTCCGAGCTATAAAAATTACAGTTATAGCTTTTTTCCGTTTTCGGAAGAATCGGTAAAGTAGATATCTTGTCTACTATTCACAAGTACAACCTACACTACACATACCCATACCCTATCTTAATCCATACAACTACTATTTCAATTTTCTTTTCCAAGAAATTTTGTCTCTTAAATAATTATCACATTTATTACATTTAATTTACTAAATTACAAATTTTCAATTTTCAAAACACACACACAACACACATGCTAGATGGCCGGAGCGCGCGCCCCCCCCCCCCCCCCCCCCCCCCCCCGGTTGTTTTCCTCTTCATTAATTATTTTTACTCCATTTTGTATAACTAAACCCTAATTTACTTCATATATATACATATTATTCTCTCTCTCTCCTCATTTCTTCTTGTTTCAAATTTGATAAAAGAGTAAAAACTCTCTTTTCTTCTTCTTTGTGCCGAGCACTCCCTCCCCCTTTCCTCTCACTTTCCAACTTTGTTTCTTCTTCTTTCCTCCTTCAAGATTTTGGTATGTGTATTTAAGTCTTGTTCATCCTAGATCTTGTAATGGCAAGACTATACTTGTGTGTTTTCTCATTTAACCCATGATGCTCATGCTAGGGACATGAAAAACATGAACAAGAATATCAAGCCATCACAAGACAGGATCTAATGTTTAGATGTGTTTTTGTTAAGATCTCATCTTGTTCATGCATGTAAAGTAGTGATCTTGCATATATATTGGTTGTTCATGCATGAGATCCATGATTATGCATACTTAGTAGATCTAAAGTTTAGATACCCACATTGTCATTTACATGTATGATCATAGAGTTATTTTTATTTTCATGCATTGATGATCACAAAAATGTAGTCTTGTATATGTATTGAGATGTTAGATAGTGGATAATCTATATAGAAGGCAAGAACATTGAAAAAGGAAAGGACTTGGTCAAATATGAAAGGTGAAAATTCGATGAAATGGAAACCCTACTTGAAAACCACCAAATCATTTTAAAAATAATTTCATAAGAAAAATGAAGGGTATGTATAATAGGTATATTGAAGGAATGATTTTTATAAACTTAGGTGAGTTTAGGCATAATAGAAACATAAAATAAGGAGTAAGGTTAGATGGTAAGTATTGAAATATGGATGAGTAGTCAAATTCGTAACTTAGGCTCATGCCCAAAGAAATTAGTATTTAGGTCTAAATTGGATGTTTATAAGATAAATGAAGTCCTTAGATAATATATATATTGGAGCTTCACTTTTTAATGCATTAGATAAGTTTTCCCTTAAGAAAATGCAAGAAAATGAATTTAGAAATTCGGATTTTTACAAAAAGCTAGTTCAAAGACATGTTTACCAATGAATATGGGAATTTTTATGCATGAATGGAGACCATGATTAATATAGATTGAGAACTTATTTTAGTTAAAACTAAGTGGATTACAAGATTAAAAGTCAAGGAAACTAAGAGTATAATGTGGAAAAATAGCTTCTTAGAATAATCTTTAGGAGAATTTCCCAACACTTAAGAGTTCATATGAGTTTTATCACAAGGTTATTATGACCATGATATATTAAGTTCATCAATGGCATTCATATTAGTAATTCATTCCCATATCA